>JAOWBL010000001.1:13531830-13558135 GCA_028564865.1 Zenarchopterus dispar
TATATATATAAAACACTGTAGATGTGTATTAGCAAACGGAAACGTGTTGTACGCTTTAGCCCTCTGAGAAAAAAGGGAAACGCACACATGCACAAAAACGTAATGCTGCTGGGATTCCAGCAGGCACGCTTCAGGATAAAAGTGTCTTCCCGTCAGATGTGTGGGAGTTATGAAAGGGAGACGAGATCTGGAAGGACAAAGTCAAGTAGATACAAAAGGATGTTGTAAGTGGTAAAAGAATAAGCAACCAAATGTGTCTGATGGTATTTGATTGTAGGTAGAAGTTGAGGATATCTAAATGATTTGTCTTCATGTAAAACTGCTCCTAATATTTACACAGTTTCTCCCTTTATAAAGCTATAATGATTCCCAGTCTGTTTATATCTCCTAAATGTTTTATTGTTTTTGTGTGTGTGTGTTGTGTTTTATGAGGGAGATTTAAAAGCACTTTTGTCTGATTCCTTTTTGTTAAGGTGTTGTATCAAATAATAAGCTGAGCATCCAAATCAAAAGAAAAAGCTTCACTAGTTCTGTATCTTAACCATTAAGTGTTGCCAAAACTTTCACATCATTTATGCCAAGTAATTTTTTTTTTTTTTTTTTTGTACTTGCACTTTATTTTGTAATGGAGCTTGAGATTGAACACCATATTTAACTGTCAGTTTGTATCATCACTGCTACATTAAAGAAAACATTCCTGTAAGTATTACCACAGCATTGTTGAAGCGGTACCAAGCTGTTTTTTATTTTTTACTTTCTTCCACCCTTGATGTTGTTTTTGTACAAGCGCACTTCCTTCGTCCAATAGGCAGATCTCAGGGAACCCAGTCTTTCTTTATAACTTAAAATCCACTAAAATCAAAACTGGCTGCAAAAACAAATTTTTCCAGTAACAGCAAATTACACCATGGCATTTTTGAAAAGCGAACAGTACTTCATTGTGTTTGCTTTGCTTTTTTTTTTTTTCTTTTTAAATATACATTGTCAAGTGCCTATTTACTATTTAATCATATTATATGTTAATACACCATATGATTTGTTTTTTAAGTTCTATCCCAATTTTTTTCCTATCAGTTTTCTTCTCTGTATGTACATTTCTGTATATATTTGTGCCTTATGTTGTATATATTTTTGCGACATACACATAGATCAAGCACTGGTGTTGCAAACTTAAGTTTTACACTTCTCTGGTCCAATTAAAAGGCTGACAGCCAAAGCTATTAATTAGTTTGCCAACACAAATGACAATTAAAAAGCGCAAACTCAGAAGTAAAGAGCCCATCTTGCAGCCTTATATTCCTCTTCAGTGTAAAACAGCATTGTGCCTAAGGCAACTTTTGTGTCTTCTTTTCTTCTATTGTGTACTTTTTGTTTGAAAACTTTTGCCTCTGATTTTTTTTTTAATTTTCATCTGTATTCTGCTTTTGTAGCACTTCTCATGCTTTTGCACTTGACAAAGTCAAATAAAGATTTTGACAGCTAAACTGAAAAAGTAAGTGATTTGTGTCAAATCCCAGCACTATTATACACTTGTAATAGATGTTTACGGTTCAGCAGCTATGATGGTGATTTAGGCAGTTGGCAGCAACAGTTTCAGTCATTTAAAGTTGTTAGACAAAAGACCCCTTATGAAGAGCAAATACGTGGATTACCGTTTACCCTTGCCCTGATGTGGGTCACTGGGGCCCCCCTCTAGAGCCAGGCCTAGAGGTGGGGTTCAATGGCCTGGACCCATGTGGCCCAGCTGGGCACAACCCAAAAAGTTAAAGTCAATTCCCCCTTCCCTTGGGCTCGCCACCCATGGGAGGTGTTATAGGGGTTGGGTGCAGTGTGAGCTGAGTGGTGGCCGAAGGCAGTTAAGATGAGAGGTGCCACACAGACCCCAGGGTGGTTGCCTGTAGGGGTTCACACCGGAGAACAAGAGGGTAGCCTCTCCATCTTTGGGTGGGATGATGGTCCTCACTGTCATTTGTGCTCATGCACCAAACAGCAGTTCAGAATACCCACCCTTTTTGAAGACTTTAAGTGGGGTGCAGGAAAATGCCCCTGCTGGGGACTCCCTCGTTCTATTGCAGGATTTCAATGCTCACATGGGCAATGATAGTGAGATCTGGAAGAGTGTGACTACAAGGAAGAGCCCCTTCAATCTGAACACGACCATTGTTTTGTTATTGGACTTCTGTGCTCATTCGAGATTATTCATAACAAACATCATCTTCAAGCATAAGGGTGTCCATATGTGCTCTTGGACATCTTAGGTCACAGATTGATGATCGACTTTGCAGTTTTGTTCGCAGAGTCTCAACCATGTCCCAAAGGCAGTGGGGAACATTGAGTCTAATTGAACCATGTTCCGCACCTCTATTATTGAGGCAGCTAACCAGAGCTGTGGCCATCAGGTGGTTGGTACCTGTCGAGGCAGTAATTCACGAACACGCTGGGGGACACCAGCGATGAGGGTTGCTTCTAAGCTGAAGGGGGAATCTTCTCGGTCCTTGTTGGCCTGTGGAACCCCAGAGGAAGCTAAGATACAGATGGGTCGACTGGGACACAGCTACGGCGGCTGCTGAGGTAAAAACACAGACATGGTAGGAGTTTGGAGAGGCCATGGAGAATGACTTACAAACAGCTTTGAAGAGATTCTGGTCCACTGCATCCTGGAAGTGGTGTAGCACCAACACTGCATATGGTGGGGATGGGGTGCTGCCAACCTTGACTTAGAACGTCATGAGTCGGTGGGCCAAATACTTCCAAGATCTCCTCAATTTCACCGACATGCTTTCCTATGAGGAAGCAGAGACTGTAAACTTGGAGGCGAGTTCTCCCATATCTGGGTGGGGCTGAGGTCACCCAAGTGGTTAAGAAGCTCCTTGGTGGCAAGGCACCAGGAGTGGATGAGATCTGCCCGGAGTTCCTTGTGGTTCTGGATGTTGTGGGGCTATCTTGACATGCTTGTGCAACATCATGTGGACATCAGGGACAGTGCCTTTGGATTGGCAGACTGGGGTGGTAGTCCCCTTCTTTAAGAAAGAGAACAGGAGGGTGTGCACCAACTACAGAGGGAACAAGGTCCTTACCCTCCCTGGCAAGGTATATTTAAGGGCACTGGAGATGAGGGTCCATCAGATAATTCTAACCTTAGACTCAAGAGCAGTGTGATTTTCATTCTGGCCTGGGGTGGACCAGCTCTACACCCTCGGCAGGTGTCTGGAGGGGCCATGGGAGTTTGCTCAACCAGTCTAAATGTATTTTGTGACTTTGGAAAAGACATTTGACAGTGTCCCTTGGGGACTCCTGTTGGGGGTTCTCTGGGAGTATGGGGTGCCAGAATCCCTTATATAGGCTGTTTGCTCTCTGTACACCTGATGTCAGAGCTTGATCTGCATCATCAGTTACAAGTTTGACTTATTTCCTGTAAGGGTCAGACCCCACCAAGGCTGACCTTTGTCAGACATTCTGTTCATTACTTTCATAGACAGACTTCGGCCAGGTTCTGGTCTGGACTTTAATTAGATGAACTCTGGATGATTTCTGGGACCAGTTTCAGCCAGTCTTCATCTGTCAGACAGATGTCCTCACATATGTTTCTAGCAGCTAGGTAGTGGAGGGGGTCCGGTTTGGTGACCTCATAATCAGGTCTCTTTTTTTTTTTTTTTTAAACAGATGATGTGGTTCTGTTGGTTTTATCAGGCTAAGACATGCAACTGTCACTGGAGAGGTTTACAGCCAAATGTGAAGCAGCTGGGATGAGAATCAGCACCTCTAGATCAGTCACAAATAGTGGAGTGCCCTCTTCGGGTCGGGGATCAAGTACTGCCTGAAGTGAAGGAGTTCAAGAATCTCTTAAGTGTTGTCCAGGAGCGAGGGAAGAATGGAGCAGGAGATTTATAGGCGGATCAGTGCGGCCTCCGCAGTGATGCAGGCTCTCGTCGGTCTCTAGTGGCTAAGAGGCAGCTGAGCCGAAAGGTGAAGCTCTCGATTTAACAGTCTGCTTACGTTCCTACTCTCACCTATGGTCACGAGCTGTGGGTAGTGACAGAAAGAACAAGCAGCGGAAGAGGCGTTTCTTCCAAAGGGTGTCGGACCTCTCCCTTAGAGATAGGATGAGAATCTCTGTCCTCCAGGAGGAGCTCAGAATAAAAGGATGAATAAAAAGAACAGGTAACGTGCTGAAATTCTTTGAATCCAACAGCTAAACAATATAGTTGTAGTGGAGATGGGTTTCTTTTCACAACAAAGAACACTACCACACAATTAAGACTTTTTTTAAAATATCACTTTTTAATTACATACACAATCTTACACACACACTTAGACCCTGCCTGTGTGAGTGCAGCTGACAGGGCAAGACACAAGCTCAGACAAAATCAGTAAAATCATCCACAGTAGACACGAGTCTTTTTCTTTGCCCAGAGGTCTCTGGGTTCGATGCTGGAGTGTTCTGCTGGAAAGACTTCGTCTGTTGCGCGTGTCCCTGGGTTAATGAAATACCAGGTGTTGCCCGAGACTGGATATCTTCTTGGGCCTGAGATATAGCAGAGTCAAGACAAATTGTTTCAAATTCAGATCAAAAAAAAAAAAAAAGAGAGATAAAATGTAAGGAAAGAAGTATTAACTTTCTGAATCTTACCCTGGTCCTGATCTTCTTGATGTGTCGTAACCTTGCGAGCCACTTTGAAGCATACGCATCGGAGGGGTTAGCTCTGTACTGATGAACCAAAGACGCCATCTGGAAAGAAAAATTAAGAGTAAAATAACTGTGCGTTTTGAACAGGTAAGAGAGAAGAGACAGAAGAGGAAGACTCACATTTGCATGCAGAGCCATCTGCCTAACTAACAGCGGCAGGTTTCGGTCTGAAACGATCTTCGCCACCGTTGTGTCTACTAAGCCTTCAAGATCTGAATAGACAAGTGGGAGAAGAATAAACACAAATATATAAAAACTGAACAAGAGACGAATAAAAGGAAGTGATTAACTCACCTTTGCGGCACTGGAGGGTGACGAGGTTACATTCATAATCCAGTGGTTTAATAATAACTTCTACAAAATTAAACTGCCCCTACAAGAGGGAAAAAAAGAAGCAACTCAAGAGAAACCAACTGTGTACTGCAGATTTGTCATGGATGAATTTGTGCATCTACTGTACCTTGATAGTGCCTAGTTTGTATTCTTCTCCAGAGTCATTATACACCACCATGACAAAATCATTGCCAATGTGTCGCTTTTTATTGCAGCACCCTTTGTCACTCTCTCGGTTTGGCATCAGTGTGGCGATGTGGAAGATTGCTGCAGAGATACAGTTCTAGTTATAAAGGTACACGGCAGGATAGCTATGAAAAGAAATGACCATAAATGCAAGAATCTTCACAGTCACTGACCCTGCATGATGTCGTCATGCCAGCAGTAGGTGAACTCTCCGTCATCTCCATACTGGTCAAGTCCTCCAAGGAAGATCTGGTCGGGGTCACAATCCTTCAGGTGGATTAATTTTCCGAGGCCTGTGAGGAAGGCGGCATAGCGGTTCGAGCCGTATTCATTCGACAGAATGCCCACCTCGTTGGTAACCTGATCAGAGAGAAGATGATAATGGTGTGAGGGAAAATTACACGACAACAAACTGGTGAATAATGTCACAGTCAAGTGTCTTCTCACCTGACCAGCTCCTACGAACACAACGCCAATCTTATGGGTGTCATAAGGGGGCATCTGGTCCAGGACTTTCACAGCACGGTCTGTCACCTAATGCAATAAATACAATTATATCATGTAAACATTACGATGCAACCTGCACAAGAGGTGAATGCAAATCAACCAGGAAAGAGTGCTCACCTGAGTTTTGGGCAGCAGCAGCGGTTTGTTGGCTTCATTCCCAAAGAAAGGAGAGTGGTACAGCTGCAGGAAGACAAAGCTAGAAAAGATAATAAAAATGTAAACAAAGGAATTAGGTTTATTTCAATCGATACATGTTATATGAGCATATGAATAAAAATTAAATCCTCTAAAAATGATGAAATAAATAACAAATGGCAAACAATTCTTTCACTCTATTAGGAAGGCATTTATGACCTGAGCTTCCGGAAATATGCAAAATTAAACAAATAAATACAGAAATCAATAAATAAATGTTCTGAAATCTGAGAGTTTTCTATCCATTCCAATAAACTTTATTGGTTGTTATTTCATATTAAATAATTTATAGGTGAAACCCTTCACTTTAATTTTTAATTATAATATTCTCTTAAAAAACTGGCAATGCAATATTTAAACAGGTATAAGTATACAAAGGTCACTACAGGTCAGAAAGTGACATACCAGTATATGCTGTGCCACAACTGAACTGATTAATAATGCAACTTGTGCATGTGCTTGACTTATATCACAACAATCTTGCACTTTAAATTTAGGATGTGCAGAACATGATTACATTTTTTTGACTGGCAGATTCCCTATTTGGATCTTTCCAGTAGAGCTGACATAAACACATCAACTTCCACCGTCACCTTACATGATTAGTTTGGCAGAAGCTCAGAGGCTGCCGTAGTTTCTTGTTTAAACTGTGGAGTACCTGGGACTCAGTCCAGAGATTTTCTCTGCGTTGCTGCTGGGTCCGGGTCGACTGTGATAGGAGTCCCTCTCTGTCCTCCTCTCTCTCCTGGAGGAGGGGGCTGACACAGAAATGGTGTGACCACGGGGTCGGTGGCCTCCGCCGGGAGAGATGGGTCCAGATGGTGGTGGAGCTGCTGGAAAAGTCGATCTCATCACTCCTCCGCTCTGTGATGACAATCCTAAGCCTTCTCCACCTTGGTTCTGGCCTCCAAATCCATTAACATCCCCTCCTGTGCTTCCTTCCACTTTTTCCTTTTCAAAATGGGCCTGCTGCACCTGAGGCTTGCCTTCTGAAGGTGCCCTGGGCCGAGGAGCGTCTCCCAGCGTGCTCTCAGACTCCAAAGCAGCCTTGGTGAAGGCCTCGGGCAATGTCTGAAGCTCTGGAGAGGAGCTGGACTTGTTGAGTCCATGACCCTGGGACTGAGAGTGGCTCTGAAATGGAAGTTCAGGCCCCTGGCTGCCTGGGGTGGATGGACCCGCAGTGGGCTGATCGATGGGAATTGCTCCTTCACTCACCTCTTCCAGAGTTGACTTTTCATCATCTTGACTGGAGGTGGAGGATGACTGAAAGTTGAAGGTAGGAACTTCATTATCAGCATTGCAACAGCAACATAAAACACAGAACAGGAAGCGAGAAAGCTGTGATAGACGATCATAGCTGCCGTCAAGTCAAGCGTACAGAAACCTTGGGAGGCAAGCAGGAAAACATTTCTGAGGATTACTTTACTTCAATAGTTCTCAAAATGTGGCCTCCTATTTAATCTTATTTTAATGGTCAAGAAAATGTGGCAGACAAAATGAAAAACTGAAGCATTTCACTGTACAGCTGTAATCATGATGGAAGTGGTCATTAGTGTAACCAGAAAATGAACCAGAGATGGAATAGGACTCTCCACTGATGGAATTTGGGTATTTTTTTTACTTGTCTTTTTCTTCACTGACAAAAGTCAAACAAGAACAAAGTATAGATCTAAGGTGAACACTGAGCATGATTTAAGTCTAAGAAGCCTATATCTCCATTTTAAAAGGATGTACAATTGAAATGATTTCCACATCACAATGTTTCCGACCCAATACTTCACTATGACTTCAGTGCGACCCGAACTGCAAATATTATGAAGGTGAGGAGGGTCCCAATCCACTAAATGACCCATCTTTTTCTCACAAGGGTGCTTTCTAGCTGCATAATAATTTGTGTATGCTTTGGGCAGAGTAAATCATTTAAAATGCAGAGGAGAAAAAAAGAAAAAATAAATTTACAAACCAAAGCATTTGTATCCCTTAGTCACAGAAGTTCAGCAGAGTCAAACACAGCTGCAAAGGGGCTGATAAAAGACTCTTGTGGAATACATAATGCAAAGTAATCTTATTATTATTGTAGCTTTAAGTTCTCAGTTTCTGTAGTGGAAAACTGGCTTGTCACAGCTTCTGATAATATTCACCAACACAGACTGAACTTTGGTTATTGTTATTTGTTGTCCTAAAACAATTATTGAAAATTTGATGTTAATTTTATCTCATCTGAGAGAAGCCCAGACTGACAAGTGTAGGTTTTTGATTTTGCCCTGACAACTTGCTATGTAATACAATTACTACTATTGTTAATTATTATTGTTATCTTTAAAGCAGTCTGATGGAATAATCTAGTGACAAAAGAAAGTTTTTCATAGTGATGCAACAAATTATTTAGAGAAAATAAGAAAACAAAAGGGTCTTGATCCCATTTTCTCTTCTTCTCCAGTTTAAATTAAATGTTTTGTTTTTTTTTTACAGACTTGTTGTGGGGGGAAGGTCTGGAAATTCATCCTCCAAACGAGGTCACGGCAGGATTTGAGCACTGCTTTACTCACTATTGATTTCAAACTGTCAAATTCATGCAATACCATGACAAGCTTCTATCTGATTTGTTTCAAAAGGCTATTTTGAAGCTAAAAGAGATTGTGGAATTGATTTTCCTTTTAAACATTTGCTCTTTTAAAACCATGAGGTGAAAGTGTCTTTCCAACAACATCCACATACAGTCATCAGAAGAGAGCTTGAACTTTTAGCAGTGCAGTTAAAGTTTGTGTATTACAGCAGTGAGAAGTGAGAAATTTCCTCTTTAATGATGATATAAAAATATCCTGTATGATTTTTAATTTCTGTCAACAAATGGCTTTTGAAAAAAAAAAAACGACAGAGCAATTGTCTTCATGTAAAATATTATTTTATGTCAGTGTGTGCGACGTTTGTTATAGGCTGATAGATTTATCCAATTTACAATATTCTAGATAAAAGATATCTTTGTGTAGACCTTGTTTTTTCTAGCCTTACAAACATTTTTATAGCCTTAGCTCAACAATTAGTAATACCAACCTATCTAAATGAGAATATTTTTGATACAACCGCATTTTCAGATGGTTGAAAATCTGTGAGCTTGTACAAAAACCAGCTTTTGTTTTGTTCAATAGGACAAGCGCTTTAGTTGCAGTAAAAAGTGGGAAGGTGGGAATCTGGGATTTTTTTTCTTCTTTTTTCATGACAGGTTAAAAAAAAAAAAAAAAAAAAGGAACTTAAATGACTTTTTATTTAAAGTCTCTGGGGTCCCCTGGTCTCCCTGAATTGTTTGGTTTGGTTTCATAACATCTTCCCAGTGTAGAAAAAGACCATATGACACAATATGACACAAGTCTGTGGTATTTCCAAAGCAAACTGAGAGCTGTTCTACTATTGAAGCAAATCTGAACCATAACTCAAATGAAAATGGATTAACAGAAATGCTTTTTCCATTTCAGAATATAGCTGCATTTTTTTGACTCATAAATAAAAGGAATATTTATGGGTTGTTTTTTTTTTTTTGGACTCATACATAAAATTATTATTTATGAGTCAAACAAATGCAGCTATATTCTGAAAATAAAAAAGCATTACTGTGAAATCCATTGACATTTGAGTTATGGCACAGATTTACTTCCAATGATAACTAAATGCTTGATTTTGGCATCTCTTCACAGTCAAGAATCACTAAATGTCACTAATACCAAATTACAGATATTTGAAGCAACTACAAAAAAATATATATTTAAAAAAAAAATAGACTAGTAAATAAACAAAAGAAGGGGAAAAAACTTGTTTTGAATGCTTCAACTTTTAACAAAGCTTCAACTGTCACAAATTTTGGTCCTGATAAAATTTGGGACAAAAAAATCCTTTTCTATATCCACATTCACTATAAGCATAGTTAGTACTAATGAATTAATGCATAAACACTTGTGGCACACATCATGTGGTGCTGTTTTTTTTTTTTTTCTTTAGTCACATGAGTCAAAACAAGATCACAAAGGTTTTCCTTTCTTTCCATGTAAACTTCCCCGCATAATTGATATCGTCTTATTTTCACAATTGGTCAGCTTTATGCTGCATGAACCATCAGTGGGATCATTTAGTTCTGGTTCGACCTAAACAAGGGAGAGGTGAAGCATGTACGTTTGTGAAGCACAGACTAACTGGTATCAAAAACCAAGGAAGCATCAGAAATACTTACAAGCAGATCAGAGAAAATACATGGAAAATTAAACACAGCTTCAGGCTAAATTTAACCAATAGGACCTCTAAAAAACTTCCCTAAAGCATCTTTGAATTTGAACAGACTAAATGGCCGCAAGCACGAACAGAAACTCATTGTCAAATTCAAATCAAACGTCAATCCCATTATATAAATGATTTACTCAATTATATTATCAACTATTTATGAGAAATTGAATGAATAGGAGCATGTACATGTAGTATTTTAATTTTTTTCAAATAATTTTTTTAAGTGACTATCAGTTTTTCTGTATTTTTCTTTTTCTTATTTACTATGTTGTATGCAGTCAGGTTTGGGTTTTAAAAATGTATTGTTAGTTGTTAACGTCATCAAGCGTGTTTCATGTGGCGGGTTACAACTTACAAAACTTCTTAAAAGGAATAATGTGTTTATGTTTTCTTTAAATGGCACTGGTGGTCGCTCAGCGTACATTTACCATAATGTCTAGAGTATCCAACATTACACCACGAGAAAGCTCGTTTTCTACGTTCAGAAACTCTGATTTGCACCAACCACAAAGGAGTAATTGTAATGAGAAGCTAAAGTTACAAATGTCTGACCATAGATTGTAAATACATAAGCGGCACGCTGGTGAATCTCGTCTTTGATCATCTGTGATTGTACTTCCCAGAGGAGCCGTAAAGACTCGTATATGATCTATAAAGCTCGATTTCTCTTCTTTACGGTCGTCTTTTCCTTTCAACTGCTCCCCTCAGGGGTCACCATAGCGAATCATCCTCCATCTAACCCTATCGACTGCATCCTCTTCTTTCACACCAATGAACTTCATGTCCCTTTTCATTTTCAATGTGTCTCTTATGAGTTGGGACATGTCTGTAACAACCTTAGGCTAATTTTAAAACCTAATAGCTAAATAAAATGGTTTAAGGTATTGCCCAGTTCATAAACTGATTACTCAATTAATCATTTCAACAATTAATAGATTAACCATTAGTATGAGCTATATGTGCACTAAAAATCATCAGAACCATCCTAATGAACTGCGATAGCTGAGGAACTGCAACTGCTATTCAAATTAAAACTAGGCACATCATTACTGAGATAGCACTAAATCAGGAGATAAATGTGTCATTCCAGCACTCTTTAAACAGTATATGTTGGGTTTAATAAAAACACGGTTACAGAATCACTGGTCAACACCGGCTCCTTACCCTGCTGAGCGTTCCCGGCGGCGGAGTCTTGGTGATCTTTTCGACAGACATAAATATGGGATCGGACGGCAACGTCTCAAATTCTTCACTCTCCATCCAATCATGTGGGGTGTTTGTTGCAGTGACCCCCGAGCCCTCCTCCGGCACAACCACCGAATCTACAGCAGGACACAGCAACAACCACATGCATTATAGATGCACAAGAACGTGAACATTTCGCAGGCACAAACACACACGCCATGCACCATGTCCAATGTTAGTCACACAATCAGAGACACAAGCAGCTGTAATACTACGACATACACAAGATTTCCCAACAGATATCAGTAGTCATTAAACACAATCTCTCTACAACATTCTGGTTAAAGCTTCAGAAAATTATTTCTTTTATCATGGAACAGAATGACATCCAGAAGGATCAACAAACTTAATGCCATGTAAAAGATCATGACCTACAATACTCCAAGTGTAGAGCTCAGAGGCAGACCAGAGCAGCAGGCGTTATGATCACTGGTGCACCTACTATGATTAAAACTCATGCATCAGTTTGGTGGCTTATTGACTGTCTCAGCCCAAACACGATGCAGCTGCCGCAACAGCAGCCCAGACCAGACACTCTCCCGCTCATTGAAAGCTGAAGGACTTTCTTCATTGCCCTACTGGACCTCCAGTAAAGCAAAGAAGCGCATGATGACGTCTGGGCTTTCTCCTGTTGACAGCATTAGAGGGCAGAGGTTCAAGGGAAACCTGGGAGTATATTTCAGTGACACAAGAATTAGAAAAGACGAAAAGGAGTAGGAAAATACAGAATTTCCGAAGGGATCAAGAAAATAGTCACAACCCATTTTTTTGTGTCATTGAACTGATTGTATACAGGCACGATTTCGTCCACACTCCTCGAAGACCTTCATATGTTAATAGAAGAATGATGAGTAAAAGAAGAAATGAGGAGTTTCTAAACTTGCACAATATCTGAGCATAAAACAGCAAGCCTTTTGCACAACTGAGTTTTCTGTGACATGAAAGGAGCACCGGACTGAAGACATTTTCACCTAATTTCCAGTTAAAAGAATAATTTGATATCCGAGCATTAAGCCTATTTGATCTCAACTGCAGTTAGATGAGATTTGTGGTTTATTTACAGCTTTACCAAAGAGAAGAGACGGAGTGTCAGGGAACTATGGCAGATGAGCACGATTAGCACAATGACTGCATGTTTGTAATCAATTTTTCTCAGTCCTAATCTGCCATAGCATGATCCACGATGGTCGCTATCAATGAAACTTGTTTACAATGGAGGGACAAAATAAGAAATAATAAATAGACAGCTTGTAAAGCACACAGCTTGTAGCCTTTGTTTTTTTGGACTTAATTTTGTTTCGGCATGCATTTGATTATAGATTCAGCGAGAAAAACTGATATTGGCAGGTCAGGTGTTTGAGAAAATGGGAAAAGTGGAATCAGCAAAGAACATTACAACTGATGCATTCCTACACCTGAGATTTTCACAAAAGTCCTGAAAGTTTTTAAAGAGAATCAGTTAAAAAATAAGGGAAGTAGCAGTTTATTCTCTGGGTTTCTCAGATGAACTTCTCTGCTTGGGTCCTCACACGATCTTTCCAATAAATCTGTTCTTTATAAAACATGAACTTAATCATTTAGTTTGGGATCTTTGGCCAAAGCCAACAAAATAGACCTGGACCACAATATTAGTTTCACCATATTACGGCTCCTGACTTTAAAATAGGTCCATCTTGTGGTCATTTATTGACAAAAAACTTCTCTACGGCGTTTTTGTCTGCAAGATGTTTAACAGAAGCTACACTGGCTTTCCTGAGTGATCGTGCAGACCTTGCTCTTGGATGGATTTTAGTTGCTCATCTAATACTGAGGAGAGCACAGTGACGCTCAATTTCCTCTGTTTTCCACAAATTTCCCAACTTGTTCACCTGGTTTGTTTTCCCTCAATAAATAAGTGAATAAGAACTATTTAATAATTTCACCTCTCTTGTTTAATCTCTTTCTGAGAAATTGTATTTGAATAAATTGTATATTCTAAGTCATGTTAATATAGAAACGTTAAAAACTCTAAAACAGCTCATTAATTTTTCCATCATCACTGCAATGAAAGCCACATCTATCTTGTGCTTGCAGACTGCTGTATTGTACAAGTGAGAAGAAATATACTACACCAGGAGTTTTCTGGAGAGGGTTGGGGTGAGGGAGTGTTAGGGTCACACATGTGATGGACGGTACCTGCCCAGGAAATGCTCCTGTGCAACCTGCCAGGAGCTGGAGGGCCTGGGTGGGCACTGCCCACACCCAGAGACCAGAGAGAGCCGCCCACTGCAGGCAGGATGCCAGTGGACAAGTCGGAGGCAGGTGAAGCCATATAACACACCGTAGCCGATCACAAACCAGCATGGTGGTGAGGATACATAAAAAAGAATCCAATCAGAACAAGAGGGGAAATTTTCAAGGGAAATAAAAAAAAAAATAAACAAAAAAATACATTAAAAGAAAACTTGGAAAAATGACTAGAAGGGTGGGGAAATTTAAAAAAAAAAAAAAAAAAAAAAAGAACAGAAATGCAGGCTCAGCGTAAGAGAGGAATATAAGCACAGGACAATGGGTAACAGTGTAAATGTAGCTTCTGTAAAAAAAAACAATAATAATAATCATAAGTGACTCAAACACAAGCTTGTCATGGTACTGCATTTCAAATCACTGAACAGATACAAGCTGCCCTACTGAAAGACTTCATCTTCAAGTCAAATATTTATCAGCAGTTTGACATTTAGCTCAGGGAATTAAAATGCACCAAGAACAGGCAGCGAGGCAGACATGAAAGATGCACTCATGCAAACCATCACATATCTAGTAGCTCACTATTCTGTATATGCACTTGTGTGTATTTTATGGGCGATAAAACAATCCTAGTTTTCTGGGCAAAAGTGAACCTGCCGATATCCATCAAAACCACAACCATGACTGCAAAGACTCACCAGTGTTGGAGCGCTGAATCAGGTGCGGCTTCCCTCCAATACTACTGTGCATTTGAGTTAAGGGTTCAGAGATGGATGTGGGCGCCGGAGCAGCCGTGCTGGCCGGAGCACTGGCCGTCTGAGCAGGAGCCTCCTTCACTCCCTCCATTGACATCAAGACAGTGGAGAGCTCCTGCAGCGGCATGTTGCCAAGCTCTGAGGAAAAGGGGCTGGGTGGGTTCTCCAGACACATCAGCCAGCTAGTGTTACCTGTGTTAACAGACAGAAAACAAGCCCAGTGGCAATTGACAAAACACACTGTTAAGTGTTTTGGAGAACCTTGCCAATGTGCTTGACCACAATACAAAGACTGGTGTCTTGTATTTGAAGACTTGTGAGCATAAAAATGAAAATAAAAGATAGAAATCACATCTGGACACAGTTAGTAGATGTCAAGATCTCTATCAAACATACCTGAAGGTCTGCGTATAAAGATCTCTGCCCAGCCTTGTGTGAGCATTGGGACAAACTCAGCCAGGCTGGGGTTGTCTTTGAGTGGAGGAGGAGCAGACGGAGCAGCAGAGCTGGAGGATGGAGGGCCCGTGCTATCCAGGGGAGGACCGGAGGAGGGAGAAAGAGGAGTAGTCAACTCTCCCTCAGAGGGGGACACCAGAGGACTGAGACTCTGAGCAGGGCCTGCACGTAAAACATGACCACCTGGAGACAAAAAGACCTCAGCAGTTATTTTCTCCACTTCACTTCTCACATTCTTGAACTTTGGTTAAAACCAGAAAAAAAAGGTGGTTCCAATCAAGTGGAAAAAAAACCCAACACCTTAAGATGTACAATTAATTCAATGCAGGAAAAAAAAAAAAACACATACTCAACCACATTGAACAAGCAAAAAAAAAAAAAAAAACATAAGTTAAATAAAGTACAGTTGTGATACCACAGCTACATAGTTACACTGACAAAGAAAAAAAATATGAATAAAATGGAAGAATCTTTTCTTTTTATGTGCATTAAACGCACAGGGGACTTGATCTCAGTTACCTGAAACGGAGCGGACACGTGTACGTGTGGATCTGTTGTGCTGCTGGCTCGACTGTGACTCCAGTTTGGCAGGAGCCTCTTTGGTCATTCGGGTGTGGAGTGACGGATCTGACCTGCAGGAGAGGGTACGAAAGCTAAATGATCACAAAGAGGTTCATTATTCAACACAAGTATCTCTGCAAAGCTGTGCAGAGCCTTTACATGACTTAAAGTTCTTGGGTTTTCATTTTAGCATATAGACATTTATACTAATTAGTAAGAAGAACACAACCATTTACAGGGCAAGTGGCCATATTTGATAACTTCAGTAGAAATACATACTATGATTACTACAAAAAGAAAGTTACAAAGTGAAAGAAGAGGGTCCTTTATTGTTTTGTAATAAACCCCTAGAGGTAAAATTTTAAAACTGTTATTATTGAAAACTTTTTTATTAAGTATTTTATTGACTGCACTATAAAGAGGGCTAAAGATTGAGTAAAAGATCCACTGATTTTCTTCAGTTCTGTAAATGAGAAAAATAAATAAATAAGTGGCTGGAAGCCGTGAAGCAACAGCATCCTCAGATCATGTACAGAGGACGGCACTGAGAGTCCCTAAGCATCCTCAACGAGCAATAAATTTAGATGATTTTCAAAATGCTACTTTTGCCTGTTTTTGCAGTGGATGTTTGGAAAATGCTGATATCCAATTTTTAAAGCAACTCAGAAATACTGGCAACCACTCTCCTCCCTTTGGATTGTGGTTTCCCTCTCAGAATTATCCAGATGAACTTTGCAAAGTAGCTGCAATCTCAGGGGAAGTAAAGATGGCTCTGAGTGGATTAGGCACAAACTCTGGAAGATGGAGAGTAAGAGTTACTCTCTGTGTTGCTACACTTGTTAAGCAATAGTCTGAGCTACATTCATGACAAGTGACCACAATGTTTTGTAGTTTACTGCCATTAAGACCTAGAAACTGAAATATGCCATAATATGGGATTACTTGGACTGATAAATTCCTTGGTCAGTTTCTAATAGTTAGTTTTGTTAAGTTGAGGGGTATAGCTTTAGTGAAAGGGGCTTAAGTGTTAGGCTGCTGCATTCAAAATTCAAAAGTCTTTCAAAATTGCGAGCCTTATTTTCAGGTTATATAACTGTAAACAAAAGGCCATTAAAAATGTACTTTATATGCAAATATGATATGCTAGGAAATATCTTAAGAACTCATCGACAGGAATAATACAAAAAACAGAAACCACAGGTTATGACTGCTGCAGGACTTAAAGAAGCTGTCTCACTTCTAAAGTCAGAGTTGAGCAGATTCAGCAAAGATGTGCATTGCTTTATATATATATAAAACTTCTGCCCATGATAAATAGATCTACTAGAATACATATACTCTTTGATAAACCAACTATGTAATTTAGCTGCGTATCTAATAACTAGGTGCATAAAGATACTGTTTCATTATAGAAAATTGCAGTCCACTTATATTTCAGAGGGACAAGAAGAAAACAAAGAACTGAATCAAATTTGTTTAACCTAAATTTGTGTGGCTCTCAAATGCAAGTAAGCTGGAAGAAAATGTAGGTAAGCTGGACTGCAGGGATACGATAACACATTTTATGCTCACACTCACTGTAGTATCCCATCATGGATTGATTTTGAGAATTGTCAACTCAGCACTGCAGAAGTTAGAGAGCCATCCATTTATGTTACATGGATAAGTGGACGATCAGTCGATTAATTTTACGTCAACCACAAGTGAGACAATTGTGAGGTGAATGAGAGCTAAAAATTAATGCTAATACACACCTTCTTTGTTATCTGGTAGTTTAGAAAGAAGAAAAAAAAATATCCAGAAGGGTAAGATGGTGCTTCAGATATTCTATAATTTTACAAACTTAATATAATAGTATCTATTTTAGTTTTACAAAAAGTCCCCTTCAGTGTCATGTGGTATAGAAGAGACTTGTTAATAATTACGATTGTTACGATTGAGACTTGTTAATAATTGTCTGCAGGAAGAGTCCAGTATATCATAAAAAGTAATGTTAATATTTATTTTTATTATCATTTTATACTGCTGAGCTATACTGCTAATACAATGTTGCCTGAGCCTACTTGCCTCTCACAAAACTTATATTTTATCTAACAGCATTTATAATGTGTTCAGATACTTTTTTTTTAATTGCAAACCTTTTCTTAAATACAACAACATTAAACAATATAAAGACATTCCCTGCTTTTTTTTCTATGCAGTGGACTTGAGCTGATACTAAAATAACTCATTTGGTTCAGAATTTAGATAAAAACATCAGGAGTGATTTTTGAATAAAGAACTGATTTTGAATCAAACTGTGACTTCGGGGATCATGTGATTCACCAAGGCTGGCGATTTATACTGTGCTTCAGCGTGGATCACCTGGTCATTTCCCCTCCTCCTCCTAGACGTTCAGACATGTCCAGGCCCAACATCGCTTGTGTTCTGACACCTCCGCTGGTCGTTATGGTCACCAGCTTGTTGCCCACCAACCAGGTCATACTACGACCTCCTGCCAACAGGAACTCTGCGATGGGAGACCTAACAGGAGAGTCGGAGATCAAACCTGGTTCTCTCTCAACTGTAATCTTCCAGCAGCAAGCAAGATAAAATCAACTGGCTTTAAAAAATAAATAAATAAATAAATAAAAAAGCATCTGCAAACCTCTTTGGCAACGCAGAGAAGTTAGAAAACACATATCTAGCCATCATGTCCAGACAGGTCTCTGTCAGTTCCAGATGGACAGTTTTGAGCCCCTCGTCTGCCTGAGTTACTGCGTTTTCATCGGCAGAACCCAAACTGCAGGTGGTAGTTGAGGGGTGCATCCTACGGGAGGAAAAGAAGGCACTGCTAAACAACTGCAAAATGCACAAAAAAGTAAGAGAAGGGAACGGAAGACTTGACATAACACAGCGTGATCTGTCCACAGAGACATGCAAACTCTGCTATAAAAGGTGCAGAGACAATTCCAGTGTATCGTTTAAAAAAACTAATAACACCAATATTGAAGTGTCTGTATGTATTGCATGCAAAACAAGAATTCATATGCATGCATGCATCTACACAAGTAAATCGGATTTATGACGGTCACATTTTCTCAAGCACACAAATACAGACACACAGTAAACTGGGACATGGTCTAAGTGGCCTCAAAAGGCTCCGATACTAGACTTGCTCTCTCCTCAAATGCAAATAAGCTTTTTTTTTCCCCTCAGCAGGCTGGAGGGACCTCCTGTGCAACAGAAAAGCCAGCTGGTAAAAGCAATTGCTGAATGAATTTGTTTAACCAAGTGTCCTTCTGAAGCCAAATCTCTTCATTAGGGTTCAATGAGTGAAGGACTTCTTTGTATTTATGCGAAATCTTAATGGTGGCTTTACAAACAAAGAAGGTTGAGAGCACATGTGAAGAAGTTGACATCTGCCTCAGTCGGCTCTAAAAAGACACCAGAAAAAAGCTGAAAGCCAGGTTTGTTCCCCTTAATGAATGATTTCCAACTAAAGCCCAAAAGATGCTTCCATTCATCACACTGGGAGTCCTCAAGACTGCTTTCATGACAAATTCAAAAAGGTGAACAAAAAAAAATAAAGCCACAAAAATTCAAAAAGGTAAATTGCAGAAATAATATTAGCAAGTTCAGAGAATTACTTTAGAGAAGAAATCCATTTGTCTCTTAATATAGTAATTTGACAATAAAGATGTAGTACTTATTTTGGATAGAGCAAGAAAAAAAATTTTCACTCAGACCAAGTCCCTTAATGTGAATCAAAAACTATTTCTTTTTTTTTCTTTTTTTTTTAACTTACCCTCCATCTTATTGACATATTCTTTTTTCACTTTATGATTAGTGGGCACAAACTCCATAAAAAAACCTGACCATGAAACTTTTGTACATTAGCAGAAAGACTTTAAACAATTCAAACTTCGTCAAATGGAATCAATCTGCATTTTAGTGAATATCATCAATAACAGCCATTTGTCTGACAGACTCCCCTTGAAGCTACAAGCCTCAAACATGGTCATGTTGTCTGGGAAGGAATTTGTGCCCACTTGAAAACAGGTTTTTATTATCTAATAATCTCAAGGAGAAAAAAAAAAAATCAACCGTCTTTACTTATAGGACAAAAAAAGAGGCAGATTTGCAGTCGCTAAAAAGCTGAAGCCAGTTAAACTGATCTACAGTGCAGTTGTTTTATGATTGACTTTGAAATCATAGACATGAATCAGTGGTTTTAATGCACACTAAGGTTTTGCTGCCATCTGTTGACCAACAAGGGTATGGCACGTCTAATATCGTGGTACTATAAACAACCATATGGTACAACTGCAATGTTCGATCTGCTTCTGTTACACACTCCAGCAGCTCAGCCAAGCAGACAATGCACGAATGAAAAAAAAAATAAATAAAATAAATAAAAACAAGTGTTTGTGTGGAAATGTGAATGATCTGAATCTGTTCAAACATTTCAAAAGTTCACCTCAGCCCAGCTAGTCCTAAAATCCCAGACTAGAAGATTGCCATGGTCATAGCAGCACAGCTGATGTTTGAGTGGAGCCAAATAAAACCAAAAAATAATAAATAAAAATAAAACAAAAACGTCAAGCAAGCAACCAAAGTTCTCCTGTTGCTGTCGTGTCCGTCACTGGCCGAGAAAGCAGTGGTGCCCGTCCCCACCAAGGGTAGCAAGCAAAATTAGAAGGCAGCGGTTGTTGAAGAGGAAAATGAAAATACCAACATTTTAAAAATACACATGCTTGGCACCAGTCTCTTCTGGTATTCATTAGTTGTTAGGCCAATCGAATCTAGTCAGCAATACACCCAGCAAAACAAAAACAAGTATAAAGAAAAAAAAAAGAAAAAAAAAAGCAATGGAAGAAATCAAACTGAATGTAATTTCTGTTAGAGCAAAATAAAAACAGAAAAACATCAATGTGGATCAAGATGTTTTCCAGTGTTTTCGATGAAAACTGCATGCAAAAAGCAAATCATAAAAACACAACCAAGAACAGCATGTGTATGTACCCAGCCAGTTACAAATCAATAAGTTTTACACTCTTTCTCTCTCTCTCTCTCTCTCTCTCTCTCACACACACACACACACCTTCCTCCAGCATGCACCACCCACTCCAGGTGTCCCTAGCAACACACCTTCCCAACACCCACCCAACGGACCCGCATGACAATGATCCTACGCCCCAGCAACCATCCAATGAAGGAAGCAACAGGTGTTATTGGTTTATGTGTTGTTACCAAGGAGGTTCTTGTCTAACCTGCGGACCGCATGTTCGGAGACGCTGATGCTGCGGGAGCGGAAAGCGTCCATGGCTGAGAGGTCCCTCAGCTCTTTTACTGGAGAGCTGCTGCTATTGGCTACGGCGGCTGCTGCCTTTGCCACTTTTGCCGCCCGCAGACTGGGCAGTGTCGAGCATCCGTGGAAAAGGTGTGGTGTTTTGGTGGCATTGGGCGGTAAGGGGGTTCATTGTGGGGGTGGCAGTGATTTGGGAGCGTGAGTGGGAGAAGAAGTGTGGTTTTCAAAGTAAACCAGGAGACAGCAGGAATCGTCATCACCCGAGCACCAGAGCAACATGGGCAACACGGGTGATCAGAGGAGCACACACACGGGCAGGGAAGGTTACGTAGCACAAAGGTTCAAAGGGCGAGTGTCACATGAGGGAGGGAGGGGCCAGCAGCAAGGTAGAAAGGGTCCAGGATGACACAACCACCCCCCAAAACCACAACCACAATGCAGCACCCAATCGCAGGAGGCAGCGGAGGGGGTCAAATGAAGAAAAAAATAAAAATTAACAGCAGTGAACATTATGAAATCAGATTACAGGACAGCTGAGACAGAAAAGGGATTTTCAAAAAGAAAATTAAATATATAAACATCTACTAAAAAACAGAAGACAGAAAAGCTAGAAGCAGAGGGTAGAAACAGCCTCTGCAACTCAGAAAGAAAAATACACTGAAAAGATTCAGGAGAGCAACAAACTAAACATCATTTAATACAGCAGGTTCAAAGTGAAGATAACGACTAATGCAACAGAAGTATAGTAATAGGGATGGACTCAGCACAGGCTTTACACAAGAGAAGTTAAAAGCACACCAGAAAAAACATGGAAAATAAAATACTGGATTACACCTGTGGGTTGGACAGCAGCAAGTCTGGAACATACGCTAAAGATTGTCAAATAATAATTCACTTGTTTACATTTACATTTAAAAAAAAAAAGGCTTCTGAGACACTGAAAAATCCTCTTTATAAGCTGACATGCTGAGATCCAAACCCCACAAATGACATGGATGATGAAGGCACCACAAAGTATGAAACACTGGAGGTGGGTCGACATGGAGGTTCAGAAGGACCTGATATTAACAAAGGCATGAGGTATAATGTGCTTCATGGGAAAAGAGCTTTGTTATTAGGGAAGCAGAAGTGTGCTGACCAAAGTATTTTGGAGTTTGTAAATAAAAGATACTTTCTAGCTCAGCAAAAGGCGGTGTGATGAAATACTAGAATGACTTTCTGAGCAATGCTCAGAATAGTCTTACACTTGTTACTTACTAGAGTGCAATGAGAAAATGCTAGCTGATCTATATTATGTGGTCTAATTATTTTTTAACTGTGTACACTAATATTCAAACTTGTTACTCCAGAGTATTTTTGTAAACCCTCCTGACACACACACACACAAAAAAAACCCACACACAACAGGACATGACAAAAATAAAATCTCTCTCTTTTTTTGATATGATAACGAAACTGCCCAACAAAACCTTAGTTAAGAATATGCAGACACAGCTGAGTTAGTGTGCCGAGTCTCAGCTGGGCAGATGTTCTTCTTATATCACTTAACCTGTGTAATTATTTTATTTTAAATACACCCAAATCAAAAGCCAACTACAGCAACAATTGAAGAGCAAACCTTCAAACTCTGAAAAAGTCAGGAACACCAGTCTGAGAAAAGCATACAGAATACTTCGGGGCTTTTCCACTAACTTAAAATTGGTGCTGGTACTAGGTCGGTGATAGAGCCAGGTCCAAACAGGAACTGACTCGCTTTTCCACTGACCGAAGAGCACAAGAGAGCCAGGACCCTATACCTCATTTGTTATGTCACCAACACACAAGCAGGAAATTCATAGAAGGAGCCCAAAACCTACATATCTCAAAGAAAAACTTGAAATGGAAACATTTCTAAAACTGCCAGATCTCCCGAAAATGTTTTTACGCTTTCATGAGGTGGTTTTACAGACATGTTGTTAATCCACTTTAAAGAAGTGAAATGGAAACACTCGTTCCACATTTCCATGTATTTGGCAGCTCTGGATATGACATAGCTGGTCAATCTAAGGTAATCAAAATCTAGTTTCTAGCTGTTTTTGCCTCATTAATATGATGTAGTTGCGCTCTCACACTATTTAAACATTACGGATTACTACATCACATAATGGCTCTGACATGTTTGTAAAGAGAAATGATCATTCAAATATGTGTTTATGGTTATTTGTCAAATGCCAGTGTGGCAGTTAGAAAAATTCTAGTATAAACTAGAGTCTTTTCCTTATGCCATCGCAATGTGTAGTTTTATAAAGGAACGGGTGCTTGACAGAAAAAAGAAATACACCTGAGCAATGTGAAACAATCAAACGAAACAAACAAAAAAACCAAACACATAAATGTGGGTTTTTTTTAGTTTGTTTGTTTTTTTGTCCATGTCCACCACGTGTCATCAGTATGAGAAGTGAAAAACTCAAACAGTGGCAGAAAGAAATTTCAAAATGTTACAAGCATAAACAATGAATTAAAAGAACTAATGATCACCATGGCAACCTGAAGAGTCACTGCAGCTATCATACCACAGTATTTGTTGTGCTGAATCCCTGTTACCTTAGCAACCCCAAACCCCCAAATACAACAACAACAACAACTGCACAGGCAGTGTGCGCTGCTGCCGGTTTCTGCACCAGATGAATGCGCGCTTTACCTTTTTGGTCTTTCGTTAAGGCTGGTGCTTCGGGCACGAAATGGGCTTTGCTCGTGGCTGTCATCAAATGGCAGCAGGGCGTTGGAACGCAAACCCTGGAAGAAGACACCAGGGTGAATTTAGAGACAAAATGATGCAGCATGGAAAAATGTAGCTGAACACCAGTTCGTGGTGTGAAACAGAATCAGATAAGAGGGTGGGGTTGATGCAGGCAGTATGGACAAGCCCCCAAATGCAGAAACTATTGTTCCTGGACCCCAGACAGAAGAAAGAATCAACAACTAAATCCACAAACCCCACACAACCTCATGTGATGGTTTCTGGATTTTTATCCCAAAGTCCATATTCTGTGTGTGCAGATATCGGGGAGGCTCTACATTATCAATATTTCTGACACCTATACGCTCATCTTCAATGCACTGAACACAACAAAATGTAAGTGTGGTTTTCACACATTTTATGAGGAACACGCTGTCTAGATACTTAAAAAGAAAAAGACATCGCTGGAGTGATAGCTCAGTAGCTTAATCTACCTTCCAAAACATGCTGTAAATAAAACACTAACATTGGCCCTTCCCCCTCCTCCTTTAACAGCAGTGATTTCTGAAAAATTATTTTCTGCATCATGTCAAGCTCGCACTACCCAAGTGACACTCAGGAAAAATACTCAGTATTAAGACACACAGATGATCTGCTGGTGATTAATGCATGAATGAAGGTGTAATTCCAGGTAACGGCCTGGCTTATATGAACACTGAAGATCTACTGAGGGAGAATGAAGATAGAACAAATTAAAAAAAGAAATCTACTGTTTTCCAAGTACAAACTCCTGCAGCATCTCTGCTTATTGCATTCATGTTCAGTTTAAAAAGTAAATAGGATTTAAAGTAATATCTTGGGATTCACAACGACCCACCTTTGTGATGTACTGGACAAAGTCCTTGCGGAAAGGAAGCCTGCAGCGTATGAACCACATGGCAATCACATGGTGAGCCAGGGACACAATATACTGGTTAAACCTGATGGGAGAGGAAGACACATACAGGTCAGAGTGTCTGTGCAGATGAGAATATGCATGTTCATGTCTGAGTGAGCACTCACTTGGAGGGGTTGGTGTAGGGCAGCGAGATGGCAAATACACTAACATACTGCTCAGCAACAAAGTTGGCATACAGATGGGGCAGGCGCACCAGAGCTGTCAAATACAGCAGATGATGCAGAGTCAAAAACTTATGTTCAACTCCTGGTTAACAAAAAAAAAAAAAACAAACTTTGACCTTGAAAAAAAAGAAAAAGAAAAATGACTGAAATGAGATTTGAAAACTCACTCGAGAGGAATTCAAGCATAGGAGATGCCATGGCAACTGTTGCAGAAATGTGTGTGAGCTTGACGATGAGAGCAGGGAGGAGCTTGATCATGATGTCTGGCATTTCCACCGTACACATTGTCAGGGCCACCACACACTGCTTAGCACAGCGGTAAATGAGACCAGTCTCAAGGCACTGAACCAGTTCCCTCTGGAGGTGGGGGAGGAGAGGAAAACTAAAATCAGCTGAATTCAATGTTTCAGTGAATGTCTCAGTCAGTTAACCCAACATGCAAGTTTTAGAACATTTCTGAGCGCTACAGTGAACTGCACATACAGTGTTTTATTTCTAAAGACTTTACCTGTCTCGACTGCTCCAAGTAGTTGTGGTAAGAAGTTATCGCCGTAAGAACAGGAACCACCGCCAGCTGAACATCTGTGCGTGAAAACCCCTCTGGGGTCTTTTTCAGACGCTCAGAGATTAGACGATCTGTCACCTATACAGAAACGACAAGAAGATAAAGATCCTTTCACTGCATCATTGCTACTCACTGGATAGTTTATGGTTTTGTTTGTATGCGTGATACCATGGAGCAGAGTGTGGAACAGAGCTGGTCCAAGCTGCATGGTGACGTGAGCAGCAGAACTTTATACTGCAGCGTCCAAGGCAGCTTGTCGAGAACGAGCTTTAGCACCTTCCAATCTGTCTCCTACAAGAGAAAAAGAAACCACAATTTTAAGGACAGCATCAAATAACTGTAATTATCCATTAAAGTGAATCCGTAAAGGATCCCTCTGCCATGAAGAACGTGTGTTTACAGCTGAAAGAAACTCCAAAATTTTGGCCTGGATGCATATGACAGTGAAAACCTGCCTTATCCGTGAAATAAGCTTGAGGAAAAATGAGAGAACTCTGATTAACCTATGTGTAAACACCTGGCTTTCTAAAAGCAGTTCTGTACAGATGAGTTTTTTGCTTGACCCAAGAAACAGACATTTTTTGAGAAAGACAAAAAGAAAAGAAAAAAAAAAGCATTTTCATAAAAAGAAAGTCATAAAAACCCGAGAAATTTGGAGCAGCTTTATCTCAGACTGCAGTCACTGGCCCATTTCAGTACAGAAAATTTCAATTACTCTCCTCAATCAGTAGTTTCAGGATCATCTGAGCCTTGTCAGATATGATGAATGTTGGCAAGGTAGTTGAACACCTTCCCTTTGACAAAAATCCCGGCAACTCAAAGGACATGCTGACATGTGACAGGAGCACCTTCTGAACCATGGCACGCTTCAACAAGATTAAGTTATGTCTCTAGCAAGACCCTGTTTCTTATTCAACAGTCAATGACTTAACATTGAAGCAAACACAGCTGGCCTAGTGTTGAGCCAATGTGAGCTGTCAAGTATCATTGCAGCCAAATATAAATAGTGACATGCAACAGCATGCACTCTACCATCCGCAAATAAACGCACAACACTGCTTCCAAGACTCAGTCTCAGCAAGTACATATTCATTAAAAAAGGTTGTGAGAGGGTTTATTGATTCAACTATGAATTATGGATCATATCAGAGTATCCCACAAGGACGATGCATGGCCATCAGTCGAA
>JAOWBL010000001.1:13558235-13569541 GCA_028564865.1 Zenarchopterus dispar
TATATATATATATATATATATATATATATATATATATATATATATATATATATATATATATATATATATGAAGTGTAAACTGGAAGTGTAGACTTATTGCTTTTAAAAAAATGTCAACATTGTGCATTTAAACCTCAACCATTGTGAAATAAACTTTCAGAATATGTTTAAAAATTCAGCAACAATGTCAGTTTTTGTTCTAATACATCACCATCAGATGAGCTAATTCTAAATAACAGAAAAGGCACAGTCAGTACTGCGCTTTAAAACAAGCGATTTCCCCTTCTGTAACCAGATACTCTTGTTTTCTACATTGCGAGCTACCAACATCCTGCTCTGCAGGGATGCCTGATAAATTCTGTGTATTGCTGGAAGAAATATGAAATCTCTGCTTGCAAATCTCTGTTTTTGACTGTAGGGACTGAACTTTATCAGAACATGCAGTCAACTTTACTCACCAAAGGGTTCATATAAGAAGTCTGGCACCTCCTCCAGACTTCACCAGTGAAGCACTGGCATGTGAACAAGGGGCTAAATTAGGATGCTCCTGAAAAAGGAGAAGCCTGAGAATATTTGCTGTGATGTTTTTTGTTTTTTGTTTTTTTTTTAATATACAGCTTAAAATTTCATTTGTCAAACCTTGCAGCATTTTATAATCTTCATATCAAATTCATATTTGAAGTGTTCTGATGTTGTCATTATACTGTTTTTTTCCCTTTTTTAAAAAATTTAATGTTGTGTTTTATGAAGAATGCACTGAGTGAAGTGAACAGACCTCAGTGCAGGGACTTTCCTGAACACTTACCGCCCCAAGCTTCAGGGCAAACTGATATCAAGCTGGAAACAAAAGCCTGTGTTGCAGCAAAGTTGTGTAGGCAAACTACATCAGAGGATTTGTGTTGGTAATTTCTTTGTTTGATGAGGAAAATCATTTTAAGAAATGTGTTCGATGACATTGAGAATATAAAAAAATCTGAGTCACCAAAAAGATGACCTTAAATTTTACACCAAATGACATGTCAGGTACAAAATGAGTCAGAGTAATATGAAGCCACAGCATTTATTATGTGCATTTTCCTATAAAAATACAATCATCTGGGAAGGAAGCAACCAAACAACATTTACATGGCAGCTTCTTTTTAAACCATGATTGGAATGTATTTTATGTACTAGTTTTTTAACATTACGTGAATTTGTCAGCAGTGTTGAGAACTTTTTTTCACTTTTTCTAGATGCAGCTGAGGGGCAGAGGGGGTTGGGTTTGGTGACCTCAGAATCGGGTCTCTGCTTTTTGCAGATGATGTGGTTCTGTTGGCTTTATCAGGCCAGGACTTTCAGCACTCACTGGAGCAGTTCACAACTGAATGTGCAGTGGCCAGGATGAGAATTGGCACCTCTAAATCCGAGACAATGATCCTCAGTTGGAAAAGGGTGGAGTGCCCTCTACGGGTCGGTGATCAGGTACTGCCCCAAATGGAGGAGTTCAAGTATCTCAGGGTCCTGTTCATGAGTGAGGGAAGGATGGACCAGGAAATCGATATAGGTGGATTGGTGCGACGTTTGCAGTGATGTGGGCTCTGCATTGGTCTGTCATGGTGAAGAAGGACCTGAGCTGAAAGGTGAAGCTCTTGATTTACCTGTCGGTCAACATTCCTACCCTCACCTATGGTCATGAGCTGTGGGTAGTGACAGAAAGAACAAGATCGCAGATACAATCAGCAGAAATGAGTTTCTTCCGCAGGGTGTCCAGGCTCTCCCTTAGAGATAGGGTGAGAAGCTCGGTCATCCGGGGGGGCTCAGAGTAGAGCCACTGCTCCTCTACATTGAGAGGAGCCTGATGAGGTGGCTCGGGCATCTGGTAAAGACACCTCCTAGTGATGTTTTCCAGGCAAGTCCTACTGGGAGGAGACCCCCAGGGAAGACCCATAACACGTTGGAGGGACTATGTTCCTCGGCTGGCCTTGGATCACCTTGGGATCCCCTCAGATGAACTGGACGAAGAAGCTGGAAACAGAGAAGTCTGGGCAACCCTGTTTAGGCTACTGCCCCTGCAACCTGACCTCGGATAAGGGGAGGAAAAAATAAGTAGTATGAACTAACTAAAGTAGTAGTTAAAGAAGTAAATTAGAGTAACTAAGTAACTAAATCTATATTTCAACAATTGACATAATTTCTTTGTAATATGGTTAAATTAGAACAAATGTAGGAAAAATGCTATTAAAATGAAGCGAAGCACAGTAACTCTTGCATTAGACACGTCTGTTCAAAAAGAAACAAATATGGTCAGTTTTTTTATTTTTTTGGTCTTTTTTTGGTGCAGGGAGGTGTGGCAGGGTCATCCTCTTTGCTCCTATACATTTGGCAGGGAGTTAATTGCTCCAAGTGCATCTCTCACTAATCTTCTCTTTACCAATTCCATAGATGAGCATTTCTAGATATAAACTTGCTGTTCTCTTCATACAGTGAAGCATTAAGTGATAAACAGTTAGCTCATATGCTTTTCAGGTTTTGTACATTTTTACTTTGTTGTGAAAACAGATACGAAACATCTGTCGGTAGCTTTGTGTTGAGCGGTGGCCTCCCTTTTTTAAGGCTTTCTGATCAAAAGTGAATGGTGACTCCTGCATTTCCACAGACATCTGAAGCCAAAGTTTCAGCTCAGAGTTTCTGTGAAAGTGTTCTGAACATATTCCTTGTTGCGTCACATTTTCAGTGACATCTTGTATAGCTGAAACAACCTACGTGGGTTCTCTCCGGGTACTCCAGCTTCCTCCCACAGTCCAAAAAACATGTATGTTAGGTTAAATTCTAAATTGAATTCTAAATTGCCCGTCGGTGTGAGTGTGCTTGGTTCTTTGTCTATATATGTGACCCTGTAATAGACAGGCGACCTGTCCAGGGTGTACCCCTGCCTATTGCCTGTTATGAGTTGGGATAGCCTCCAGCAGACCCTCGTGACACTGTAAGTGGATTCAGTGGGTATAGAAAATGGATGGATGGATGGAACCTGGTGAAGTTGGATACTCTGTTTTAGAAATCAAGAAAACAGTTAAAAACATGGAAGTTTTGAGATGTGAAAGATTATTTCCTGTTGAGCATTTGCAGATAATTACAACAGCCTACTTCACATACTCTGACAAAACCTTACACCAAAAAAAAATATAACTTTAAGTTTGCCCCATAGGCTTTGCAAATCTTTTCTAGAGGGGGTTATGCTTCAATCTTTTTTTTTTTTTGGAGGAAAGACTGGAAAATATAACAACCATTCTTCAGCATGCATAACTTGATTTATTTCAAAAATCCACAATCCACCTGGATTTCAATAAAGTTTACACACATAAACTATAAAGCATATAATTGACTCAAAAGCATTTTATTTTCATTTCCACCTTCAAAAGAAAGGGAACAGTGTTTTAGCTCAATATTTTGAATTTTGTAAATTAGGCCAGTGTATTTCTAAGTTAAAATCTAATGAAACAATGAAATCCTTATTACGTAAACAGAATTCAGAAAAAAAGGTCTTCCTCTTCATAAATGTCCCTCTCCTCCTGTCACTCAAACTCATGGCATTAATTACTGGCCCTGAAACAGATTTCTACAGTATCATCCAAAGAACACGTACACTGGCCGTTTAAATACAAAAACTTATTCATGGAACAACAAAACATATTTAAGAAAAGAAAATAAACAACCTACTAATATATTTTCCGAAATATTCTTGTACAAGCTCTTACTTATAAGAGTGGAAAAAAGAACTAGACTGGAACTCAGATTGTCTCCTTTTTGAAATGACTAATGATTGGTTTGATTATCTCAGTGGTCACAGTCTTGGTCAAACCCAATACCAACATCTTTCTGTGTCCAGATGTCTACATGCTGCAAAACACTGGCATATTTTTTTGTGAAAAAATAGAATTCCCAGTATATTTCTGGCAAAATCTTAACTTTGACTGATTGTTACAGCCCTGCTGACCCTGCAGGATCACATCAGCATGATGCAGGTATTGATTATTAAAACAACAGCTTCCTTCTATTTATTATCCATCTTTAAATTTTAGTGGCTATTGCTCTTTGGCAGTGTCCTAGCTCTTGTTTAAAGCCACTCTATGTAGCAATACCACTTTTGACCAGACTGGAGGAAGCATATAACAATAGCTGTCATCTGTCTGCCCCTGCTAGAAGACAAAGGAGCCATATCTTGCCCGTTTCTCAATATGCGTTTTTGTGTGTACTTGTGTTCTTGCATTCTTGTGAAATGTCATCATCTGCAACTGAAGTACTGTTTCAATAGCAGGACCACATCTGAACAAGAACGGGCGAATGCCCTGATGTTTTCTCGCTCCGCCCGTTTCATCGAGAACGCATCCAGCAGAGGCTTGTTTAGATTTAAGATGGCAAGGTATCCCAGAATGCATTTTGCGTCAATAAGGTGAATAAAAGAAGAGGGAGGAATAAATATAAAGGTGTAACTTTATTTTTGTTTGACAGAATGTCGTTTTAAGATGTTTTATGTGAGAATATAGTTATAACTCTATAATTGTGGGAAACTAAGAAAGTATATTTTAACATTTCTTCCGACGTTTGAGTTTTTTTGTCTTCACACTTGTGAAGAAAAAGCTTTATAACGTGGCTCGCACAGGCAAGCATAAAATCCATTAAAAACATATTTTATAAAGTAATTGTTACAAAAACTCGAGCGGGAGCAATGTATGGCCTGTTCTTGGTTGTTTTAGTGTTAAGGATATTTGTTTTTATAGCCACTTAAACTATAGATATTATGTGTACAGTCTAAAGCGTGTTTGCCTGTTAGCTCAGATGTGACGTCATGAAGAACACAAGTACGCTGCTGCTCCTATTGCTAAAATAAATAAATAAATAAATAAATAAAATTTAAAATTAAAAAAAATAGAAGAGGGGTTCTCGCACCCTCCGGAGATCATTCTCCCAACGCGTACCTACAAGTTCAGGCTTCCCAAGAACGCAAGTCCGTACTTGCGTTCCTGAGAATTGAGAAACGACCCTGGTTTGCTAGTCTGGCATAGTAAAGAAGAAGTGAAAATCCCAGTTAAACTTGACAGACCGCCGGGGGAAGACAAAAGTGAGTAAATCTCTGTTGACCTCCATGGTAAATTGTTCAGCTCTGCAGTAGTTAACTTCACCAGCTGCTTTGTTACTTAAGCCTGGAATACCCGATAAAGTGGTGAGTCTAAACATATTTACAGCCCTGTTTGTCTCCATAGATTTTACATCCATGACATGAATTTCTATTTACCTCATGAGGTAAAATTATATAAAGCCACAAATTTATGCATAATTAGGAGTGTGGTCTTTGCTAGACAGTTCACATCTAGCTGTCACTTTAGCTACTTAGCACCTTCAGTGAACTTTACTTTGAGTTGTGAATATAATTACTGAATATAATTACTCTTATTTTAAAGAAATCTTTTTTTTTTCTTCTTTTGACCATTAACTGTACTGAAACTGAGACACCATTGCAACCAGTCTTGGTTCAGCAAAGAAAAGTTTGGGGCAAAGCTTATGCAAGCAGCTATCTTCATCCCTGGCTGAAAAAATAGAATTCCCAGTATATTTCTGGCAAAATCTTAAGTTTGACTGATTGTTACAGCCCTGCTGACCCTGCAGGATCACATCAGCATGATGCAGGTATTGATTATTAAAACGACAGCTTCCTTCTATTTATTATCCATCTTTAAATTTTAGTGGCTATTGCAGGACTAACCAGAGGACACCATCTGGACGATAAGCTCTAGCTCATCGACTCGTACCTCTTGCAGCAGCAGCAGCTGAGTCCTCTAGTCAAGCCAACTTCACCTCAGACTGTTTCAGCACTTTTCCAAGTTTACTAACCGAAACTGCTAGCTAACTGGTGGTACAAGTATCAGATTAAGATCTGTTTCGGAGGCACAAAATGTTTTGCATCTCAACGTAGACACATCATATATCTTTAGGAACTCATAGGTTAGTGTAAACTAAGCCAGTCAATCTAAAGCAGCTAATTTGAGGTAACTCAGCTAAGTTGGGTATGTTCCAGCCAGCTTTCAGTAAAGCTTGTTCTGCTAATTTGCTCCTTTTTAGATGAACAAGGTTGAGCACAGTACAGAGAGACGAAAAAGAGGCTTCAAAAAGGACTCTTCAAAAAGCCCATGGGTAATGTTACAGTGGGTTTCTCCATTCCTCTTTGTAGTCTGTGTGTAAAACAACAATGAAGTGCAAGTTTATTGTAGCAAAGTGTTATCACAAGACGTGTCAGGCTGTCCCCTCTCATTAGTGCTGTATTGTCATAAACAGTAAATACATTAAGCATCAAGTCAAGTTACCCACTGGTTTCAGATACATGGTTTTGAAGCCTCCTTTTCTTTGTATGGTACACATGTATATAGGTTGGAAAGCCAACTGGAACACAGACACCATACTTGAGTCAAAGTTAGCAGTGGCTACCACCTCCTTTACCTGATCCCAGCCAAAATTGCTACAGAGCTATCAGCAGAAGTTTACAGACAGTGGTGACATCAAAAATTCGGGTTTCTTTTAGCTGAGAGCGGGTTAGTACAAACCGCCAATTGCTTCTGTATGCCTAGTGGTGTGACAATTACAGTGATAATGGCTAGCCAATGGAGGAGTCAATTGTCAATCCTATTAGAAATGTATATAATGCTTTATATACAAAAAAAACAAAAACTAAATCTCCTCCTTTTGGAGTCTATCAGCCAATCAAGGAGCTGCAACAAATCATATATTTGCATGAGCAATGCGGAAGTTAGGTGGTTGGCGCTTGGATACTATCAGTTGCTCTTTTGCCAACAAAGCAGAGTAATAAACCCCCTTGTGGTTAGAAGTGGCCTTGCAACGTAGAGTGGCCTTAAGTGTACTGTGCTCTCGTTGTGAGGTGGTGTGTTGGTGCGTAAAGGGTATTCATTTTACTCTGGAATATACTTCATACATACACACCCACACAATGAAAAAAAAAACAAACCACAAGGCATGCACACAACGTTGGCTGGGGCAGGCTACATACCTTATAAAACAAATTTTTAAAAAATCTTATTTGCGTTCTTATGTCATACAAATGCCATCGACTATCAAAAAAAACATGCTCATAGGAAACTGTACTCATGCACACCAACTCATGCAGTATCTTACACACGTACGCATACATACATACATACATACACACACACACGCACACACACACCTCAGCAATATGGCAAGGTTAGTCATTGTAAAAGTGCGGATTAGTCGCAGTTTCACAAAGTTGTTTTTATTTGCCATTTAGTATTGGGATATTTTTACCAGTCAAAGACACTTAATTTCACAGTGCAACACAGTATGACAAACACTGACATCAGGGTCAAGACATATCATATGGGTGAGGTTAAAAAAATACCATACAAAAAAAAAAAAAAAAAGGAAAACGGAATAAAATAAAAAGTGCAAAAACAACTCAACAGTCACTGAATATTGAATTAATTCAATTTTTGTGTTAAGTATGTGAATTTAAGTCAACTATAGAAACAAAAATCATCAGTAGCAGCAAAAAAAAAAAAAAAAAGACAATAATTAGACATGATAAAGATCACAATGACACTGCCAATCACTGTTTTTGTTTTTTACTAAAGATATCAATATGGCATCAAATGGATATCAGTACGAATGCAGACAAACATGTACACATTCACTCACCCATGCCCACTTACATACATACATACATACACACACACACACGCACACACAAACACTTGGTCACAGTTAACAGGTGCCAAGGACATTGCAATGGGAATCAAGTTTTAGCTCGGTACCATATCAAAAACGACACGTATTTCATACACCGTTAACACAGAATGCCGAAGTAAGGATTCACGAATTGCACAAGCACACAGCCACTCACACAAACACGCTGAACCTCAAAGACGTAACTAAGGTTGCGATTTTCTTTGTAAGATTTCCTCCCACTCTGGTGAGAAAACAGATGTGTTAGCCCTAATCCTCCCTTCCTAGAGGAATGGTTTCTGTGAAGTCAAAAGGAAAGACACTTGCTCTGTCGTTTGATCAGGTAGAAAATGCAACAGCAATATGTGTGAAAGGTGGATAGCTCTGAGAAGCAGCACTCTGGTCAAAATGTAGGTAGGAAACATTGGAGAAGCGAAATTATGTTACAATTAAGTAGAATTCAGTGAGTATGGATGAAGTATTTGATACTGAATCCTATTCCCCAGAACATAAAGTTATTACCCAGATGATGAAGAGTTTTAAACACCTGTCTGTCCCTAACTACAAATAGTAGGTCTCAAAAAGTCTAAATTATAGTGCCACCCACAGTCTGTTCCCTGTACTGCATGTACAGCATGTGCAAGTTTACGTGCGTCAGTCCGTGTAGGTTGGTTTGTCTGTCGGTGAAGCTAAGTTATCCTCAAGTTTAAGAATCCTATTAAAATCTCAACTGTCCCTGTCCTCCCAGCCAAGTAACAGACCTTTCTGTAGCTTCTTTTTCCCTGCCTTGTTAGTCGTTTCCCTCCCTCTCGTTCCCTGAACTTTCTCTGCGCTGCTCTATTTCCCAACTTATCTGTCCCTCCGACTCTCCTGTGTGTCCTTCTCTCGGTATCTGTCCCTACCAGTTAGTTTTTATTTTCTGTGTCGGGTCCCTGCCTAGTTTATCTAGAGGTGTCCCCCTGTCCCTCCCTCCCACCCGCCCACCCTCCCTCTATGGACAAACACATAGGGCGTGGGGGCCGTCCATCAGGGGGAGCGGCCAAAAGCGTCCCTCTCCCTCCCCCCAGATCAGGGCAGTGCAATACACAGATGGATGAGTTTCCCATTCACCCTCCTCCTGCTGGCTCACCTGGATGGAAAAAATAAAGAGGAGAGACGACACCAAAGTTAGTAGGAATACTAGTTTGTTACATTTTATTGTACCTTAAACTAAAGCTGGATGTTGAAGTACCTCTTGGGTGGGTGTAGAGAATCTAAACACCGTAGCAGGCTGCCAGTCTCTCCTTTAGCAGGGGAGGGAACTGCTCTGAAAACTGCTGCCAGTTTTCCTCCCCGACCTGCTCCTTGAAGCCATGCAGGATCTTTGAAAAGAGCCAAAAAAGGACATGCTCAACATGCGAGCTAAAATCAGACTACCTAGGGAAGGAGGTACAAGATCTCTCTCTGCTATGAGGCCTTACCTTGTAGAACATGTCTCTCAAATCATCTTTAGGATTCACCCAGGAGGCCACAGCATCACAGAAGAAGATGAAATCCTGAACAAACATGAACAAAGAGGTATAATGATTCAATCAATGAGAGGTCTCAAGATCAAGCTTTACGGCATGTGCGTGTAGAGTGTACGATATCTCACCTGCACCACACCTCCAGGATTCACACCGATCATTATGCAAATCCCACGGAAGGCCGAGTCTTTCTCCTCGTTATCTCGAATGTTGCGCAGAGATGTACACCTGCAGCATGCAAAAGTCACCAACCATGACTCCAACTCTACTAGCGTCAAAGATTGAAATAAATAGTCAACAGTCCAAATGTAACTGTGTTACTGTGTAGGAGGATATCTGAAGCTTGGTTTCTGTATTTTATTCTAGCTACTTTTGATTCCATCTGTTCCATAATTTTAACACTGTAATAAAATGAAATGATGCTTGACAGATAACAAGCAGCCTCTCACCAAGGCCGGATAAACTGTGGCAGCATGGGAGCAACCTCCTGAGGACAGACGTATCCCAGCCGGCCGATGGTAATGGCTGAAAGAGGACAAAAGAATGAGTCATTGCTGTAAGAAAAGTGTTATCTATGTCTGAACTGCCCACATATAAACGAATCAGTGCCATCACATACCGGTGTTCTCCAACAGGGTCTTGGGTGTATTTGGTCGGTTAATAATCTCAACCAGCTGGGTTAGAACCATGGCAATGTATGGCTGCATCTCCACTCCTGAAAAGTTGGAAACCAAAGTCAGTTATTAAAAAGCAATAACATTTCACCACACCACAGAAATATAAAGTTGCTGCAACTAACCCATCTGCATGCAGATCTCTCCTATAGCCCAGGTAGCATTGTTGCAGACGGAGATGAACTCTGGGTTCAGATTTGTTCCAAGGATTGGCATGAATTCAGCTGAAAGGACACACACAAAGATATTTGAGAACCAAAACAAGGATGATACAACATTTGCATGAATGCACAGTAGGAGTGATACAATACAGCGTCACTGATCCATAAGTTTATAAGTTAGATACCCAATTTAAAAGCATCAATCTTGGGACATTTTTCTATTTCTTCACACTTTTTCCTCTTCTGCTATGAATGTAGAAAATAGTTTGAAATCAGCATTATACCATTTAATTTTTTTTTTTTTTTTTTTTTTTACAAGTGGTACATTTTGAATGCAATTGAGAATTACTTGTTGTGCTGTATAGTAGTAGTGATGAGAGAGTTCAATGACAGGAATGCTTCAACATATTAATATTTTAACTTCCAAAAGTTTCAGAACATTCTTCCAGTTGTCAACCATGGCTTTTATGCCTTTTGAAAAACAAGACATGATACTGTGTGATAGTATATATATTTTTCTACTCTTGGTATCTGTCCCAACAAGTTAGTGATGTAATATAATTCCAGCCTTCTAAAATATTTATTTAGGGTTGATCATATTTATTATTGTGAGATATTCTACTTAGATATTTTAAATGTATCTGAAGTTCAAAATTTGGATTCCAAGTTTTTCTTCAAAAAATGAACTGGCACTAAATCAATATTCTGTGTTTTGCCCACAGGCTATGGCAAAAAATACGTTTGTTGCCATGATTGTTGCACTAACTGTCTCTGTGCAAAGGCAGGTTGATAAGCAACCACTGGATCAGGATCGGGAGGTCTTTGGATTGTTTTCAGACTCTCAAAGTGATTCACACTCTGTTTCGAGACCCCCTACTGTCTATAGGGGGTGTCTATAAGAGGAACAGCACCATAAAGTCCTGTGCTGCGTGATTAACTAAGAGCATCTTTATGTGTTAGAGACTGTAAAAGTGTAACTTGAGACAGGAAGAACGAACTTGATCTTATCATTTTATTTTAAACATTTGTAGAATGTTAAACTTATCTATGATATTTGTGGGGAAAAAATGTTTTTTTTTTTAAATTAAAAACAAACAAAAAACATAAATCATACTTGTGTATTCAATTCAAGCATACTTTATTAAGCCACAAGAGTGTGTGTGTGAGATATATATATATATATATATATATATATATATATATATATATATATATATATATATATATATATATATATA
>JAOWBL010000001.1:13569641-13606082 GCA_028564865.1 Zenarchopterus dispar
TATATATATATATAGATATATATATATATATATATATATATATATATATATATATATATATATATATATATATATATGAAACATCAGGCAATAACAATTTATGGACTAAAACAGTATTTATGTATTTTTTAAAAATTGTACACAAGTTGTTTTTTTGTTTGTTTGTTTGTTTGTTTTTTTCAGAAATGGTTTAATTGTGAGGTATCAGAAATTTCTGCACCAAATGACATGTTTGGAGTTTTAGGGTTGAGCTATCACGTTTGTCCCAGCACACTTGCAGGCATCCGTGACGGCATGCTCGAAAACAAAGTTGTTCTGTTCTCTGTTTCCTGAAAATATGAATGCACATTTGCTATAAAATTGTCCAAGATGGTGACAAAAAGAGCTGGGATGCACCTGTGAAATTTGAACCTTGCATCATACTGGAGTGTACATTAGTTGAGGTACGATGTGATGCGAGTTCAGACTGTTGAAGCTTGTTGAATGGGGTATGTGATAAAGGACACTGATGGGCCCTTTACTTCATCTGGATTCAGTTTCTCTTTGCAGTCAGAAAGGAGAGGCTGCAGCAACATTTTATTCATTGATTTGTTTGTTTTTGTTGTTTTTTAAGCCAAATCCAAAAAAAATGTTTATATCCAATAATACTGGGAGAAACCAGAATTTAGAAGTTTGATTTATTTGAAGACATTACTAAAAAGAGATTCCTCTGAGAGAAGGAATCTGTGCCAGATTAATCGAGACCAAACCTGTACGATCAAGCAGTTGACCAAAAGCATTTTAAAACCATATTAGAGTTTAAAAACAACCTTTAGAAAAAAGTAATGGACACCTGTACATATAATCCTGTGGTTATACTGAAAAACGCTATAATGAAGAAAAGAGGCTGTTTTCATATTTCATCACATCATTCTCATTTGTCTGACAGTAATTTGAAAATATTCTTCGATTAGTTTTTTAAAATCAGATCACTGGCATTCATGAAGCTACTTCACTTTTTTTTTTTTTTTTTGCTGGTACCAGTTGGTTCCTTTTTCTGTGTTCTTCCTGTCCACTGTAATGTTGTGTGGACACTAACTATTATGATTATAATTACCCAAATTATTAATTTTGTACAAGTTTGACTCTTCTAGGTCAAAAAGCTGAAGATCAAAGTTTTCCAAAATGAAACTTTACTGTCTTGTTTTGCCTGTCACTGACAGCTTCATGTAGTACAGTGACCTCTAGTTTAGCCAGTAAAATGATGCACTCTGGCGCACATCTGCTCTGCAAATTGTCCTTAGAGTCAGTATCTAAAACAGAATGCAGAAGTATCAACTTAAAATAATCTTCAGCTTTGAACTAATGTTCATATTATCATAATTGCTGTTTTATTATTGGTCATATGTCTCAAAAAATACTACAAGTGTAAAACTGTTTGTGTAATGAAAGGGATAAACATATGTTGCATCTGTGTCAATAACTATTATGGTATGTACAGATGTGGAGCCACATTTCTCAGCTTTAAGTAAAGTGAATAGTGGACTTTAAATAAACAAAAAATGTCTTTAAAGATTATTATTTGTCAGATGGATGTATAAATACACAGCTGTGTGGCCTCGTGTCAGTTAACAATATGCAATTCTTGTTTTACCATCTTAAAATCAAAGCTGATGCAAATGTTGTCTTTGTTCATTGTTCAGGTGGGGCAGGTGTATTCCGGCCAGGTGCAGTATGTGGACGGAGCAGGAGATTCCACATTCACCACATCCACCATGTAAGTAGTGTGGAGTTTGCTCGATCTGGCATTCTCACACAGGATCAGTCTGTGTGTTTGTGCGTGCGTGTTCTCTCACTTCTTTTCTCGTCCAGTCGATCAGGCAGCTATCCCTTCTCCGACTCGGCCCTCTATTCCCAGACCACTCCTACATCCTCCTCCACCTTCTATGAGGCCACGCCCAGTTCTGAGTCAGACATCACCGGATCTGTGACCTCACAGCCAGTTTCTGTGGCAACAGCAGCAGTCAATAGTGGGGCTGCTGCAGCTACGGGAGGAGGCGGGTACGTTATTCAGGGAGGGTACGTGTTAGGAGGAGGAGCAGCAGCAGCAGGTGGAGGAGGGCAGAGTTACTCCAGCCCCAACTCTCGCGCCCCACCTGCAACTGTGAGTAGACAAGCTCAAAGAGAAACAGGGGTCACAATCTGATATGAAAGCTCAAAACATGAAATATTGTAATGTCTGTTGTTTGCAGGTGCAGTGGTTGCTGGATAATTACGAGGGGGCGGAGGGGGTGAGTTTACCTCGCTGCACCCTCTACTACCACTACCTACTGCACTGTCAAGAGCAGAAACTAGAACCAGTAAATGCTGCATCCTTCGGCAAACTCATCAGGTCTGTCTTCATGGGCTTACGCACACGGAGATTAGGAACCAGGTACAGTCACGCATACACATGACGGCTTTGAGTGTGTTTTGCCGGTACGTCAGGGTATTATAACTTAACTGTTCCACCGTGTGCATTTCAGAGGAAACTCGAAGTACCACTACTATGGTCTGAGGATCAAGTCCGGCTCTCCTCTCCTCAGACTGATGGATGAGCAGCACCACATGGCGATGAGGCAACAGTCTTTCTCACAGAAAAACAGGTACTCACACTTGGAGTTTTTCATTTCAGCTTTAACATTTGACATATTTAGATTATTGTATGAGATTACACTATTCTGTGTTATCACCTAAAAGCACATCTCTGTGAGAAAAGATCAATTCAAATACAGTTTGCAACAACTGCTTTCTCTAAAGGGTTTTTGAAACCCGTTTTGCACTCCAGATTATGTCACGACTGTCTTTGTAACACTGTGTCTCTTTCTGTGTCTCTGAACTATTTCTACTCTTAAAAATAGGATAAAGCCAGTTCAGAAGACACAGGCCATTGCCAATGGGACAGCAGGTGGTGCAGCTCAGCAGCAGGCGACGGCACTCTGTGACATTTCGGCCCAAGTGCAACAGTATCAGCAGTTCCTAGGTGAATCACCGGGTCTGCAAAATGTTTGCAAAAACCGTCTACGATACACAGTCTGTTATATATGAGTTTATTTTAAACACTTCCCATTATACTGTTAGTTATGTTTCCTTGTAGAGCTGCTGGGAAAGTGGTTATTTGTAAACTGAGGCTAACAGACTTCTGTATTAGTGCTGGTTCAGTACTCAGTAATTGGACTGATAATTAAACGACTCTTTACAATCATTTAGCTCTCAGTTAAACATGCCACAGTTTTGCATAGCACGGTGCTTTATGGTTTTTCTTTTTAAGGTAGGTCACACATGAAATAAATGTCAAGTGTTTTTTCTGCTGTATCATGTGCAGAGGCAACAAAGCCACTACCAGACTTTGTGGAAATTGATCTGCAAAATCAAAGCCTCCCTGATGGGATCCTCTTAGAACACCTCAAGGCCTTTCAGACTCTCTACAGAGAACACTGTGAGGTAAGTAGCTGTGGTTTAAAAACCAATGTTTTTTGCTGACCTTAACATCTCTGCATGCTATGTATGGATGTTGTGTAACACAAGGCACCCAGCTCTTTGTACTATCTCTGAAGAAGGCCCATATAATTTTAACAATGTGGATTTCAAGCAGTCATGTCAAAAGAAGTTAACACGCCTCCGTGGTGTTATGTGTAATTCACACAGGCTGTCCTGGATGTCATGATCAATCTGCAGTTCACTCTTGTGGAGACATTGTGGAAATCTTTCTGGAGATTCAGCCAGAGTAGTGATACAGAATCACTCAACCTGTAAGTATCTGGAAAACACTCACCATCCATCAAACCATAAATGTATGTGTAGCTATCATCGACCTCTTTAACTGAAGATGAGTGCTCAATCTCTGCTGCCTCACATGCTCCACAGACACAATGAGTCTGAGAAACGTTTGCCCAAATCCTGCCTGGTGGTGCTGTGCAAGTTTGAACCAGTGCTACGCTGGACAAAAGAGTGTGACAACTTGCTGTACCAGTCCCTGGTGGAGATCCTCATCCCAGATGTGCTGAGACCCATCCCAAGTGAGTTAGACAGACCTGCAGGAAGCATGGTCAGATGTTTCTAGATTCTAGGACCCACAGCTGGAGGAGTTTTATTTGAGCTTTTTTGAGGATTACATGAAAGCCTGAAAGTAAAATTAGACCAAATGAACATCTGCTCCAGTTCTTATATGTAAGAAAATGTTTGTTCAAACAATCAACATGTGAATTTAAGTTGAATTAATCATTAAAATTGAGTTTCTCTTTTTTTCACTTTCTAGATAAGTAGTACAAGTCAGTCTCATTTTGTGAAGGTTTTAGCTTGTTTAAAAACACATTTACATAGTTAACTTGAGGATAACTGAGGAATGAAGGGGTTGATGGGATTGGTGCTCCATAACACCTTCCTGTTCTTTCATTTACTTGTGTCTCTCCTTCAAATTGTAGGTGCCTTAACTCAGGCCATTCGTAACTTTGCCAAGAGCCTGGAGAATTGGCTGACGGGTGCCATGATGAACATCCCAGAGGAGATGGTTCGCATTAAGGTACTACTTTGATTTATAGGCTGATTCATTATAAACTAGGAGCTGTGGTTCTATATTTTCCCGTAGAACCGCCTGTTTTAATTTCTCTGGTCTTTTCACACCGTGTATAGAATCAGTTGAGCTGGGTGCTTTTAAAGCTCTTAAAGCCGCTTGTATCTTTATTTTTATTATTTTTTTATTCTTTCCTTTAGGTGGTGTGCGTATGCTCCTTCTCTCAGACGCTTCGTCGCTACACCAGCCTGAACCATCTGGCCCAGGCTGCTCGTGCCGTACTCCAGAACTCAGCTCAGATCAACCAGATGCTCTCTGACCTCAACCGAGTTGATTTCACCAACGTACAGGTAAGCTCGTGCTGTTCTCTGCGTCGCCTGATTCCATCTGTCGCTCTGCACCGTTGTTTTTGGTGAAACACAGCAGAGCGTTAAGCCTGTACTCCTCCTCTTAGGAGCAGGCATCCTGGGTGTGTCAGTGTGAAGACCGCATGGTCCAGCGACTGGAGCAGGACTTTAAATCCACTCTGCAGCAACACAACTCTCTGGAGCAGTGGGCCACCTGGCTGGACAGTGTCGTCTCCCAGGTCCTAAAACCCTATGAGCACAACCGTGTTGCCCTGCCAAAGGCTGCCAAAGTTTTTCTACTCAACTGGTCCTTCTACAGGTGATGGGAAAAGGAGTCTGTAAATGTACAGCAGAAAAAAGAAATATGTTTTTTTATAGGAAAATACAGAATTCTAAGTGCTCTCTGCTTTCTCATCAGCTCTATGGTAATCCGGGACCTGACTCTGCGCAGCGCTGCAAGTTTCGGCTCCTTCCACCTGATCCGCTTGCTGTATGACGAGTACATGTATTACCTGATCGAACACAGGGTGGCCAAGGCTAAAGGAGAGACACCCATAGCCGTGATGGGAGAAGTATGTGACTGAGTGTGTGGAACTGCTCTAATGGTGTAAGTTGCATCAGATTAGTTGCATTTATATGCATCTGTTCTTTAATGTGTTGCAGTTTGCCAGCAGTATTAAGAGCAGAAACTCTCCAGATCTGGAAAAAGGTAAAAGAATTTGAAAACAAAAACTCCCTTTGCAAACATGTCTAGCTTCCAGAATTGCTCCAGTGGCTTTCATTAAATTTGTATCGTCATGCCGACAATCTTCTTTATCAGAAGAAGAAGATGAGGAGGAGGAAGAGGAGAGCGAGGAGGAAAGTGGAGAGATAGTGCTGCAGTCCAGCTCTCTGAGCAGAGTCAGTGAGGAGAAGGAGCTGATGGAGCCGCCTGCCAAACAGCCCAGGACAAATTTAAACGTGCACACTGCAGCTGAGGCACACAGTGCACCACATTAGCAGCTCATCTTTGTCATGAACGTAACTCCTTTGCTTTAACATGATATCATCCATCCCAGACCTTTTCTGTCACCCTTTATGCTTTTGGTTTGAATTGTGTGTGTGTGTTTGTCTGTTGTGTGTGCAACACATGCAAGAAACTGGAAGAACCAGTTGGGTTTTTTTTATTTTATTTTATTTTTTTGTACTTTGTGTTTTTGTGCCACCATTCTTTTTCTCTTTGCCTTCACTTGATCACTTACAGCCCTCCCTTCGTTTCCTGTGCCTTCCCCCTATGTTCAGTGGCCAATCCTGTCCAGCCTGAGCTATAAATAAAGTATATTCTATTCAATTAAAAAAATGCTTTATTAATCCTCAAAGAGAAATTTTGTTTTTGGGGTGCAGTCAGTCAGTATTTAAAAAAAAAAAAAATCCCTTTACAAAGTCTTATCATCACTGATTCCCTTCCCTGCCTTAACCTCTAACCTGACTGCTGTTGACAGATGAGGAACCTCTAGCGTTCTTCGTTGCCCTCCTAAACTCAAAAACACCTCTTGCATTGCCTTTAACGCAATGACTATGCAGGCGGACCAGGACCTAAATGAATAGCACTGTTGGAAATATACACGTAGCATCTGGAATCATATTACAACATGAATTTTGTTGGCACATGGTTGTTGGTTAACTGTTATTTGTGGATGCTATATTTTACTATTGATGTAATCTCATGAATTTGGTCATCTGACACTCTGTGCCTTTGAGAAATTTTTAGCCTAAAAACTTGTGTTCTATATATATATATATATCTATATTCTGTATTGGTGGATTAATAAATGAAGGTCCTGTGAAGTGATCCTGGTGTCATGAAATTATAGTAGCTGTAAAAAGAAAAAAAGGAAGCAGAATTCTTGTGATGATTTTACCGAGTGTGTTGTTTTCACCTTTGCTTTAATTGTCCATCGATTTGTTGTTTCTTTTCCAAGCTCATTGTCGCTGTTTTATAAACTCAGCAGATAATTAAAAGCTAGTCTCTTCACATACACAGATTGTCCAAGATGCGCTGGAACTTAGCTGCGTTATAGCACAAGGCCAAAGCTTATCCCTCCTAATCAGATGCGTTGACTTTACCGTATCCATGGCAACATTTGGCCCAACTCAATGTATCAAACTGTTTTGAAGCTTTTTAGGGATAAAAGTAGATGTTTATATTCCAAGTTATATATATTCTGGAGAATCTATATTATGTATCTTTTGTGAATACATTAAAGTAACTCCAAATCAGAAAAAGATGAAACGGCATGAAAAAGGATGCAATGAGCATAGTTTTAAAATGAACTTTTACTTCATTGCAGACAATGTGAAGTCAGGACATTTTATGTTTTTATTTTTTCTTGTTAACTTTATTTCATTTGCTGAGACACATTGAGTTTTGCATTTCAGGCCTGTAACCCAGTCCAGTAACATGTTTTGAGTGTTATTTTTGTCCCATTGTTCCTGAAAACACATCAGGTGTGGAACATGACCGAATGCTGTCACTGCAAAAGGCTAAGTGACTTTTGTCAATAGCACTGATAGATCACCACATCACTACAGAGCTGTTTTTTTGGGCTTGTTGCTTATAAAATACTGGATAATCCTTGTCATCTCTGGCCCAGAGCACACAGTGCTTAAAAAAAAAAGATCTGATTTGTCCATATGTCTAGGTTCATTTTGTCTGCAGTTTCCCCCTTGTTTCTGCATTTTTCATTGCTACTTTTTCTCATTTGGGGTTATATATCAAAATTTGTTGTTTAACCATTGTTGCCTTAAGAAACATGCAGTGATAAGTCCATTCCCGTGTTAGTGTACAACCAGTTTACTATGTGCAGACTCCCTCCAAAGAGCACATGTGAAACCAGCAGCCTCCCACATGGGCTGAGCAGAGCTGATTGTGATTTGGACTGTGGGAATGACCAAAAAAAAATTATAATAGTAGTGGGATGTCTTGCAGGACCTTCTTACATCCACAGTTTCACCAAAGAGGATTAGACATGGGAAATGTTATATTTACATTTAAACATACATGATGGCACACAACATGATGTCATAAAAACTGATTTTGTTCCTGAACTGTAAAGTGGATTTTTTTTTCTTTCTATATTTTGTCTTCTTGATGTCATGCAGAAGACCTTTGTGATCAGTTTGTTGCTTTACTCTCGCTTTTAACTAAAGAGATGTGATTTCTGAATTCTGTCAATGAGTGTGTCAGTTATTCTGTATGGGATCAAACTGTTGTTGGGCTTCACTTAACCACAGCAGACGTTTTAATACCTCGATGTGAAAGAAATCTACAATATTAGGGACCTTTTGTATGAGAACATCTAACCTGTTAAATATTTACTATGCAACCAAACCAAGAGTGACACCAAGACTCATCAGTTGAGGCCAAAAAAAAAAAAAAAAAAAAGAGTATAAAGTGTGCATTTTATAAACTTCATTTTTGTGAACAAGTCAATATAAGTCGCATAACTTTCCTCATTGTCATTTAAAATTTTAGCTGCATATGCAACACTTATGGTCTGGTCACATCCTCCTCAGTGTCCATAGCTTTAAATCCATGTCACCTACCCATATTATTTCTACATGTCTGAGATTTAGTTAAATCTTAATGTACAGTATCTAAGCCTGAAGATATAATCTTTATGTAGATTTATTCCGCACTCTAAATCTCATTAATGACTATGTTTGAATAGCTCCTAATCTGTGTCAGATTTTGTAATAGTTTTGGGGGAACTTATTGTTTTTTTCGTCATGTGTCCTCTTTATAACACAAAAGACTCCAGAAGCATGTGAACATTTTATTTTAACAAAATATTTCCAGTCGAGTACAGCCTTGCTTTTATTTTAGTTAACGGACAACATGACAGTCATCTCCAAAATAGGTGACTCCAGCAAAAAAACTTGCTGTGGAAAAAAAAACTATTTAAAATAAAAAGAAAAAACAAGTAGTAGCCAAGTTTTACCATCCTTCATTTTAAGTCTAGCAGGCTTCTGAATCAAAACAGCGTGAGTGAACTGGTCCGGTCCAGAAGAGAAACCACTTGTTCAAAAGCAGCAGAATGTGTCGAATATTTCACACACTGAGCATGCAGGTGCTCCACACACACTAACACACACTGGATGAACATCGCGCAGGTACAGACACTCACGCACAATAAAAATATCCCTTTTTGTATAAAAACAAAACTAAAAATCTTTGTTCAGTCCAGCTCTTGTTTTTGAACGATGCAATATTACAGTACAGCCCCCTCTAAAAAAAAAACCAAAAAAAAAAACTACTAAACATTTTTTTTAGGCATTTCTACTGGATCTTCTTGTTCAGTTTTAGTTTGACACTTATTTCACCTAGATATTACAAATAAAGCTTCCTCTGAATGTGTACACTTTTGCTCTGGTCTAAGTTGAGCTCAATGCTGAAGATGAGGCCCCTGCTCACACGTCTGTCCGCCTGTCTCCACTTTAGTTTCAGTTAGGTCAACATTTGTGACGCTTAGTTCTTCATAATACAATCCAGGTACATCGGTCACTATCTGCCAACACCTGCAGAGATGAGCCTAAAAGAGAGAAGATAAGCAAGAGTTAAGCTGCAATTAGCATTCACGTGCACAGACATTAAAATAAAAAAAATCTCAAACTTCGCAAAAAATTCAAAACTTGCTGTAGCTTAGATGGTATAATGGTCAAGATCAGCTTTTTTGTGGCGCTCCCTGTCACACTATTCCTGGACCTGATTAGTTTACATTTCCTCTTATGGTATGTAAATTAGTATGTGCAAGTGCTTGTCCAGGATTAGTGTTTGCCTTTGCCCTTCATCGTTCCTTCAATCACCCTACCTGATTGGACCGGTGCCCCATCTGTTCTCTGATCAAAGTAGATAATTTAACACCGCCAGGTTCTGAAGTCAAGTTGGAGTTTTTCCCTTTATTATTGGGACATTTTTGGTTTTATAAATTTGTTAAATTACTTTTCTTCTAGCTAGTTTGGTTTAATTGCTTCTCTTTTTTTTATCCCTAAAAAGAGATAGATCATAATTCAGAGGGAACAAAATCCTCTTTGCTTAAAACAAACAAAACATCAGCTTCTATCAATACTATGGAAACATTTAAGGCTCTTTTGGCAAAGTCTTTTTTTAATAAGCAATTTGCAAACAGTCTTTTAACCTTTTGAACGAACCACATGTACTCTGTGTATCTGCCGTTTCCTCGGGTACAGAGAGCTTTTTTATTAAGAGCACAAGACGGCTAAAATGACTTTAGGAGCAGCTAATTTACCAAAGTAAATGTGGCAACTGACTTCATTGCTGTCAGTGACAGAAGAAAGGACAAAGCAGCATGGCAGCTGAGATGGACATGAATAAGAGGAAAAACAGCACTTCTAATATAATTGGAGTACAACAAGCAGTCCAACTTCATTAGAAGTCCTTCTGTCATTGAGCCTCTGTGTATGGAGTAGCACTCAACCAGAACAGATATCCAGTACTCCTGCGTACTCCTGCTACAAGCACCATGTTGTTTGTGTGAAACTCCACTGCAAGAAGTGCAAACATAAATACAGCTACTTCAAGAATGAAAGTGGATTCTTAACAGCATAATTTTATATAAAATGTATAAATGTAGACAGTATCTCTGAGATACAGCTGACATTAAAATGAGTACTTTTTTGTACTGGTCGATAAATCACTTTGAAACCATTTAGAATGGATTTAGAGTTAAATGACGAACCCCAATCTTACTTTATCATATCTGAGGTCATAACAAATACAGGTCAAGTCTAGCTGCTTCTGACTTTTCTCACCTTTGTGCAGAGCTTCGTTGGTCATGCGATTGATGTAGCGGGAGCTTCCCTCAGGAACCAGCCATTTCATCACCGTGTTCACACAGGACTTCCTGTAAGAGCTCCACACACTCCCACTGACAGGGAGAAAACCGCTTTCAACACAAATGTGCAGAGCACACAAACAAACAGGGTTTGTAGACAAGAGTATTAATGCAGCTGCTCACCTGGTCTGACCCTTGACCTCTGTTAGGTCACCCACACCCACCGTACAACACACACCAGTGTTAAGGTCCCAGCTGACCTGCAGGTTGGAATGGTAGGTGTTTGGCCTGATGACAAAAAAAAAAAAAAAAAGTAAAGAGAAAGTGATGAACCGCAACAGAGTCAATAACCCCCAGACAAGAGATCCAAGAGTGAAAAAAGATTTGTGTTAATGTAAAAGACAGAATGATAAACAAATACCTGCAGTGCTCCTCATCTGAGTTAGAGAAGGCCAGCAACAGCAGACCAATGTTGATCATCACAATGTTAGTCTCTGGACACACCTTAAGGACATCAAAAACAAGTTATTTACAGGTCAGTTAGCTAAATTATTTTTCCTCTGATGTTTCAGGTGATGAGCAACAAGAAAAAAGCCAAATATGAAAGCTATTTGCAGCTGTGTAGTGTGTACGCTTCTTGTATGTTGCTAAACTGCAGTTGTATCACAGCAATTTCACACACTGAAACCAAAGAGAAATGTGTAGTGCTGCTGATGTGAAGTCAATATGACGACCAACAAAAGGTCTTAGCAGTTAAAAAGTAAACGACAAAATTATGTGGAATACATGTCACAGAGCCAGTGTCCACGCTATAATCTTGTAATATGGGAGCCAAAGTTAATTTTATAATGTATTAACTTCAGAATAAACAATATTCAGGTGTGAAGAATGCCAGAGAGTAAAGAGGACTCTGAGTGCTGTCAGTTACCGCAACTGCACGGCAAGTTGTGTAAGCCTGTCAGTTTTATTTCTCACACAAGCACCAAGTGGTACTTTAAGCCTTAATTCAAATTATTGCCATTGACTCATATCAGTTCAGTCTTTTGTATGCTGGAACACAGGTGTGCACGTTATTTCAACCCTTTAAAACACACCATCAACAATGAGACACTAGACAGACCCAGTAAGCAGATCACACATGGTGAATTTTATAAAAGCTTCAATATCAAGAACAATGAATTATAGCTCTAAAGAAAGAGAGATTGTTGCTGGGTATGGAGTAGTGTGTGTTACATGCATTCACCTCTAGTATCACAACATCATAGTCACTGAAGGAGCAGAACTGTGGTGCCCAGGCAGCATCACTCCTGATCACTTCATTGATGAGATACTCAAAATCCAAGGTCAACTGCTCTACACACACACTCTGCAAGGAAATGAAAAGGAAGAACATGGTAACCCTATGCAAAATGAGCCTATATGTGCTCTATATATGTGATTTGTGCTCTGACCAAGAAAAACAGCTTTTTTTTTTTTTTTTTTTTAAATATATATACTGATTCACAATCAGGAATGGTTACAAAGGACAAATCTACTTTGATATATTCTCTCCAATGTTTCTAAAATTGCAATCCCAGTTACTTTTAAGTGAAACTGATGACACTTACCTGTCCATTATGCAGTCCAGTAACGAGCTGTAGGTTCTGTCCTTTCAGATCTGTAACTGTGAAAGGCAGCTGAACTTTATCATCCTCATAACCTAGAGGAGGAGTCGGGGAGGGAAATGGCAGTAAAACTAAAACCAATAATGCAATTATTTGGTGATGATTTGCATTTAAAGCGTCAGACAAGAAGCAGAAAATTTTACTAGTAGAGAACAGTGCCATAAAGGACAATAAAAGAGTTTGTTGAAGTAAGTGCTGCAACAGTGAAGATGTCTGAGCCTCATCACCCAAAAGAAAAGATAGTGCTGAGCACTTATACTTGTGAGGTTACTTGTGACTGAAAACGTGAAAAGCAGAGTAATACTAAAGCAGCTGCCCATCACCAATGAGTAGAAACACAGCTATCATGTCTTCAGCACCCAGCATGATCATTGGCGTTTTATCAGCAGTCTATCATACATTTAAAGCTAAGTTTTTCATTTTTTCCCTGTTCATTCGGTGCATTGCATGTATTGACTTTTTTTTTTGTATTATGGTTGGTTTTTTTTTAAATATATATATTTTTTGTCTGCTATGTGATGTCCGTGACCCTCATCCAAAAACCTGCGGTTCCAGCCAACACTCACCTCCTGAGTTCTGCTCTGCTGCCCCCGGCTGTTGCAGGCAGTAGTGCAGGCGTGAGTAGTTCACATATCCAGGCTCACTGGAGCCAGCATCCTGGCATGGGGAAACGACTGAAGTTGATGAAGGCGATGATGAAGAAGAGGCAGGAGACATCACTTGTTCAGAGAACTGTTGAAGATTGACACTTGCACATGAAGTTGATGCTTGTATTGAACTAGTCCGTCTATCCTCTGTCATACTGTCTTTACAATCCTCTCCCTCCTTGGAAACATTAATCCCTTTATCTCCTGGTATCTGCGATCCCTCTTTTTCACTAACATCAGTCGTCCTCCTCTCCCCTTGGCCCTCACTCTCCTTCCCTCCTACTCCCTGGGCTCGTCTGAACAGGTCAGCAGCAAACTCCCGAGCTCGCATGGCTGCTTGTGAATGGACAGGAGATGAAGGAATCGGAGCAGGCCTGCAAATAGACTGTCGATTTTCAGGAAATCCCTGAGGTACCGAGGAGGAAGCCAAGGATGTCAAGGAAACGGATGCTGAAGTTGGAGTTGACAGGGTTGCTTTCTTTGTGTAAAGAATCTGTGAAGACTGACCCTGCTTCCCTGTCAATGACACATACAAAGAAACAAAACTGTAAAATCCAATTCAAATGACATCAGGAAGAAAATAGACCATTATTATTCCATATCTCTCCTCTAAAAAAAGAGGGCAATAAAAACTGTGAATATAACCTTAAAAGACAATATGAGGCATCAAAAACAGTATTTTCAGGACTTTGCAACAGGTAATTTATAACGATGGCAGCCATACTCACACCTGAGGACTAATTCATTGTGTTCATTTTGTTAAAGTTTTTAACCTAATTTTAGGAGTTTCAACAATCTATTTGTTTACAATATTTGTGCACGCCAAGATATTGTGACCCTTCAGAAACACAGTAATAGTTTTTTCATGAACAATTAACATGGTTGGTCTCTCATTTACTTAGTTAAACTAAAAGGTGATTTTTTTTTTTGGTGGCCCAACAGAGCACTTTTTAAAAAACATAAATAAATAAAAGACTTATAAAGCACATAAACAATGATATATACTGTAATTCAGTTTCAGTGGGATTTATTCGCACAAATTCCTTTGTCAAGTAACCTGAAACGCTTAAGATGTACAAATCTGGTGAAATTATATTTATAAATATGCTATGTTCACTAATTAGAAACAAAAATGATTTAGTATACTGTCACTTCATGTCCCACAAAAGAAAAATGTAACCTGCGAATCCACTCGTTCAACAAAAGAAAAAAAAAAAAAGTAACCTGGAATCTGCTAAAAGGTTTGGCTGTAAAACATACTGAAATCTGAGGTCTCATGTCAACTTGTTTTCCACATGCTTAGAAAAACATGCAAAAAAAATATTTTGAAAAATATAAAATGTCATTGTTCCCTTTTTTCAGTTTATAAAAGCAATAAGCAAGAACAGAAAAAAAATCTAAAGCAAATCAATATTTGGGGTGACAATCGTGTGTCTTTGAAACAATAATTGTAGTTACACTTGCACAAAGACTGGGATTTCATCAAAACATTGTTAGGCGTGTAATCAACCATTTATACCAAATAGGTGCTAATGATCATCAAGTCCATACAGTTGTAGGCTTAAACATAGTCACCAAAACAGAAAAGGCTGCATAAGAACAACCAAACTCTGCTACAGGGTGACGCTGTTGGAGACAGTCTCACATCACAAAATACTTGGTAGTTATGTTGCAACGAGAAGGTCCCAGACAAACATGTCAAAGCAGATGGAAGACTTCAGTTGTGCTGTTCGTGCTCTTTTGTAAAACGTCAAGAAACATGCTACACTGAAGACCGTATACAGTGGTCAGCCAAGACGACTTGGGACAGCAGGAAAAAAGAAAAAGTTTAACTCTCTTCAAAACTAAAATACATCCAGCAACGCCATCAGCTCAGAACCAACTGAAACCAGTTGGACCAGGTACATCCATCTACTATTAGGCGGGTATGGCCAGAAATGGTCTCCATTGGAAAACAGCGACCCCCCCCCAAAAAAACCCCACATGACCAGCACAGAAACAAGGTCAAGCAACTTAAATAAGTACACAACTAGAAGCTGGGATACACAGAAGTATAAACCAGTGACATAATTTGCAATAGTTGGCTGTACCAGGATACAGCTGGTTTGCTGAAGAGCTGGAGAGAGGTATAAGGGGTGTTTGCAGGAAACAGTGAATGACATGGCATGGTGGAGGTTCTACAAGTATGAGGGTGCATTCCTGCAAAGTAAGTTTGGGATTAGGTCAGGATTAATGGTATCCTCAACAGAGAAGTACAGAAAAATCATTATTCAGATGCAATGTTGTCATAAAGGGTCTGATTGGACCCTTTCAACAGGACAATGACCCCACACATAACCCACGTCATTATGAATTATCTTCAGAGGAAAAAAGGAGTTCTGGAAGTGAGGATATGACTGCCAGAGAGTCCCAAGCCTAACATCATTGAGCCCATCAGGGATTACATGAAGAGACAGGATTTGAGCAAGTCTGCATCCACAGATAATCTGGGGTTAGTTCTCCATGATGTTTTAAAACCACCGAGTTTTTGCCCAGTTCCTTCAAAAGCTGTGCGCAAGTTATACCTAAAAGAATTAGTGCTGTTTTGAAGATGAATGATGGTTGCACCAAATATCAATTGTGTTTAGAATTTATTTTTCAGTTTGCTAACTTTATATTTTGCATATACTAATTTCATATTTTTGCTTTACAGTGTTTCTTCACACTTGTTCAAGACGTTTTGCTCAGTACCTTACATGCACAAAGTGGGTTTTTTTTCTTTTCAACATAGACAGCTGCTTATTGTGTTGTGGGTTTGAATAGAATGACAAGTTTTACTACATACAGTCTGCATAAACCTTTACAAAACTGTAAAGGTTTATGCAGACCTTTATAGAAATGTAAATCACTGGTCAAATTTGTAATGAATCTTAATATTGTTTACTCTTTTCTGCTCTAATTGCTAGCATGGAAAATGTGCTGATTCTTCTCTGAGTATGTGCATTACCTGGAGAGAGTGAAATGGCACAAGCCACCAGAGAGTAGCTAGTGTTTAACAGGATGACTTGGTCCTTCTTTAGCTGGAAAGCTGGTTGAAAAGTAGGGAATGGATACACCACCTGGTACCTGCTGTTGAGTACATATCCATGTTCAAGACACTGACCGCTTCCTGGGGAGACAATAGGATGAATTTGGTTGAGTCATAAACCAAAAAGTAACTAAATGGATCTGCATGAACAATTACCTGTGCGTATGGTTGTGGCTGATGGAACTGGACAACAGTGTGAGCAAGGTTTTGAAGGAGGCATAGAAGCTATGGTGATGTAGATGTCTCTGTTGTTCTCATCACTCATCATTAAGTTCATCAGCACCGAGCTTGAACTGCGTGTACTGGGAGAGAACAACAAGAATAATTACTGACAACATTTTGCAATGATATTCTACTTGAAGATGGTTTTATATCTTCCTTTTTTCTTACTTGAAGCCAAAGATAACAATTTTGGAGTGGTCATTGGGCCATTCACACACGGTAAGATACAAATCACTGTAGATTTCCTCTCCTGCAAACAGTCGCACATGATGGACCTAAAGACAAGAGGCCAGCATGAGACACAGATTTCAGTTGTCTGAATTAAAAGCCTAGCAAAAATATTAAAATTAGCATTAATATATCCAGTATGCTTCTTTTCATATACCTGTTTGAGTCTGCTGTAAAGGTTGAACTCCCACCAGTAGAGATGATACGTATAGAAAGAGAAATCATCATCTTCTCCACAGTCACTAGTGTAAGAAAGTACATAGCGGCCACATTTGGTGAAGCCAAGAAAGATGTGCCTGAAACAAAAAAAGATGAAATAGTCCTGTAATACATACGTCTCAGCCTGAACAACAATACACATGAGAAACTGTCACTGTAAATGTATAAGTTACAAATGAACCACTATGCTACAGCCGGTCAATACATACACAGATAGTAATGTTATAAATGAGACTTAGTGCAAGTCACAGTATGAGATGATGCATACATTTTAAAGAGTTTTTTAGTTATAGTCATCAAAAACTGACAGAATTGTGTTTCTGCCATAAATAACTTACTTATATAAAGCAGGAATTCCCATTACATGTTATATTATTATTCACTTGTTTGTTGGATACTGATTGATGCACTTGGGAGAGGAATGGCTAAACCCCAACATCACTCACATAGTATGGTCATGTGCAGAAGTTAGCCAAATAAAACAGGGAAACAAGAGCATACAACTTCTCACTGTATCCCTATTTAACAATAATACCAAGTATTGCCATGATTACTTAACTTTATCAGGCTTAAATGTCACTGTACAGGAATTATGGTCCATTCTATTTTACAACATTGCTTCAGTTCATTGAGGATTTTGGATATTCACCATTACACAGCTTGTTTAAGATCTCATCCCAGCATTTCAATTGTGTTAAGCTCCATCAGCAGAGCAGTTTAAAAGCATCTCACAAGAGAGCAATCTGCTCTGCTCGGCTGAAAATGTAAGTTGCATTTATTTTGGCACTGGACAGTTAAGCCCTGTACATTTACACACAGCTGGCAGGAAGTAAGACACAAGAACAGCAGAGAACCCAGTTAATTGGTAAAACAAAACGCCATGAGTGGGCTCTGACTTGCACATCCACAATACATTAATCTGCTGAGGCTGTTGGGCAATACTTTGGAGGGTTCAGAAGAGATTTGAAACACACGAGGACAGGTTCAGTTAAAAAAACAAAACAAAACAAAAAACTATCCAATGTCATTCATCTTTTGATTCGTATAATCCCATAAAGAACAAGACATATCTTTAAAAAAAAAGCACACTATGATGTGATAAACTTCAGATAAACTTGTAATCTCACAAATACATCCAAACAACCAGACAGATGGCACAACTGCTCCGCTTTGAAAAAATCTCAGTTAAACCTGAAAATGGAGCAAAACCAGGTCCATGGCACTCCCACTCTCTGTGGAACTGAGACATAACACTATTCCTCACATGTGTCTTTCCCACATAGCATCATGTTAACATACACCTTAAAGCTCCAAACCTGGAAACTGACTAAATGCTTCCTGTTAGTGGTTTACACAACAGCTGACTATCAGTTCAACTAGGGCTGATAATTAACAGCACCTGCCCTCTTAAATCCCACTGGAAGCAGTCACAGAGTGCGTAGTGCTGCTGACATGATTTTATCTTGTTTTTTCTTTTAGGCTTCATTTTTGTTCAGTAATGACATGGTGAAAAATGATGCATTGCTTTTCTGAGATTATCTTAGTCCGATACTTAGAGCCATAATGTTCAGATGATAATAACTTTACAAAATAAATAAATAAAATTTAAAGATGGGCTCTTAACTTTTACACAAAAATCAGGATTCGCACACCCAAAATCGTATTATTCTTGACAAACTGATGTGCAGATTTGGTGATTGATCACAACAAACATATCCAGTAAGCCACATACCCTGCTCTGAGGAACTCCTCGCTGACAATGTTTTTTAAAGGGACGCACACTCGAGGTGGGAGCTTCCTGAACAGGCGCTGAGAAAACTGCCCTGAAAGCTGCAAAGCAGACAAGAAATGAGACAGTTAAACAACTCACAGCACGTATGTGTTGTAACACTGACCGTTTCAGGTTTTATGACCAATCCGATCTAGCGAGCACAACAGTAATAAAGTATCTATAAGAAGTGAGCATACATGAATAATTTAAATCCGTAAGAAAACTGAATGGTATAAAGTCAACGTGTTTACTACAGAGTACTGCAAATTGGCTATAAATATGTCGCTACTGAGTATCTGTAATGCAATTATGTTCGTGACCGTCAGGTTTGACCAACAAAAACCTAAGAACCAGTTAGCTCTCAGACCGATGAATAAATATCGACATGCAACGGCTAACAAGCAAAACATTTACATTGTTTGTACCGTCTGAAGCATTAATTAATCAGCGACCAACCACTCGAAGCTGTTATTTTGTTGGCCTTCAAGCTAGTTAGCAGACTAGCTGGGAGCTAGCCTCCGGAGCTCCTGAAACCGAGGCTTTCACCTAAATGAATTCTCGTTGATACCGTCTCCAACTACTCTTTTGCGTTTCAAATCACATTTTATGGATTCATACCCACCTTCCCACGCATGAGAAGCTTAACAACATGGTCTTTGTGCTTTCTCTGGGTTTTCTGTTTGCTATCGTCCTTTTCAGATTTCGAGCTGGGCGCCATCTCTCTCTGAATTGTTGTTCCTTCACAGAACCGGGTCCGCTCTGATTAGTTCAGCGACCGCACAAGGCCCCTCCCACTGGCTCACAGACACGTCAATCAAAACCAAAACAAAGGGTGGGCCAAACATAAAACAGCAGCACACAAGAAGCTACTGTTTAAGCCTTAGTATACAACTATGCAAGACGTTTGTCTTAACAGCGTAAATTTCAGCAACAAATATGATGCAAAATAAAATACTTAAGTTTTCTCTGTCCTGAATTTAGATGTTGCTCTTAACACAAAGAAATGTCCCCAACAACACCAATGCTGAAGACACAAGACACGGGTAATATGAATGATTTTATTGAAGTCTTTAAAAACAAACAGTAAAAAAATAACTTTAAAAAAGGGCATACATTAACAGAACCTCATTGAAGAAAATATTTATAAAGTAAAGATACAGAAATTAAACGGGGCAGTCAAACACACAAACATACAAGAACACACAAACCAGCCTACACACAATAGGACAGTTGGTGCCCATTTTGCATTTTTTTTTCTGTTCAGTAGGATGAACTGTATACAGACACACAAAACCCCCTTAAGAAAAATAAAATTAAAATTATTAAATCACAACAGCAGGAAAAAAATACACCTGCAAATTAAAAACACAATGTAAAAATAAAAAGTTAAAAAGGAACTCCAAACAAAACACAAAGGGGGAAAAAAACAAACAAAAAAAAAAAACAGACCTTTCATACAAACCTATTATTTATTATTCAAAATACTGCTAGATGTTTTTTTTTTTTTTTAAACCCTCCAAAAGCTGAAGGGGAGTCTAGATGTGAGTCAGTGTTGAGATGTTGTGCTAACTTGCAAGCAAATATGCTTATTTCACATTATTAAAAAAAAGACAAAAACCAACATAAAAAATTAGGATGAATTACAGGGTTTGACAGATTAATCTAAAGTGGAAAACCAAACTGTAATCAGAGCAGGTGTTTAGTGCTTTTTTAATGCATGGACAAAAGGCATTCATTCTTCAGTTTTGACTTTGGGAGGGGAAAAATATAAATTATGAAGAAAAAAAATTCAAGGTTGGAATACAAAATGTCTGAGTGGGCAAGTAAACCATGCTCTAGTCTTGTTAAAGCCAAAAAAGTAAAAGAAAACAAATGCGTCCAGAGATCCATTACATCCATCCCAAACACCGAACCATTTACTGGGGCTGAAAAGAAATAATCACAAGACACAATGAGATTGTTTTTTTTTTGTATTTAAAAAAAAAAAAAAAAAAAAAGTGAAAATCCTCTTTGTGTGTAAATCGTATTAATAATGCATATTATATATATATATATATATATATATATATATATATATATATATATATATATATATATACTGTCTAATACTATCCATCTATATAAGTAAATGCTTTTTGGTGGTAACATTCAAAACATTTGATTTCTTAATGTTCGAAACACTGAATCCAACTAGGTGATCCTCAAGTCAACTGGCAACACTCTACCTTTTAAAAAGAAATAATCTACATTTTAAACAAACTATTGCAATACTTCTATAAACAATATATTTCTATAAACACAGTCCTCAAAAAAAGAGGAAACATCTAAAATAGGAAGTGTAAGAAAAGTAGCTTTAAGGTTAGTTTTTCAAGCAGTTTTGTATGTGGTACCTGTTGTCCTGGCTGTGGAGCAGCTGCTTGTCCAGGAGCCTGTCCTGCCTGTCCATAGTAGGCTGCCTGCTGTCTGTAGTACTCAGCCCAGGCTGCACTGTAGTCCTGCTGGCCACCAGCTGCGGCTCCCCCTGCTGCAGCTCCTGTGGTGGCTCCTGTTCCTGGAGCAGAGACTGCTGCTCCAGTGGGCTGAGCTGGAAAAACCATGTATAAACATTTAAAAAAATAAAAAATAAGGTACAGTGTATTGAGCTAGCAGATATCTAAGAAAAATGTACCGATTAAAAAACAAACAAAAAAAAAAAAAAACAGAACGTGTCTGGTATACTGTGCATTTTAAGTTACAAATGTCATTCCTGTCAGCAACTAACTGCCAGAAGAGGGGTGACATTCTGCATCAGCACTGATTCTTTCTTCAGTTACACTTGAGCGGTGGAAAAACAAAAAAAAAAAAAAGGCTTTTACTTATTGACCAGGCTTCCATCGGACCACTTTCTCTTTATCTTGAGGTCTGCAATCTTTTCACCTCTCACACTCTTCATACAGTAGTTGCCTAATACTGGTGAATGGGGGTGGGGGTCTTATTTAAGCACTGCTGCTCTTCTTTGGTAACTCAAATTAACCAAAAGGAAGTGGCACAGCGATGCACCAGTATGTGGTAAGGTAGTATGCTGACATTGCAAAAATCAAGAGACAGAAGCATCGTGTTCTGCAATGCCGATTCATCATTAGGCTAGCTAGATGGCTTTAAAATGAATTTTGAGCCCATTTTGAAACCTGTAGTGACTGTGTAAGTGAGTTGGTCACAACCAGGTGTTTGCTCAAATAATCAAAGTGAGTGGTGTCATTAAAATTATTTTAACTGTGCACAATCACGCCAGAGCCTACCAACTACATCTCCTCCAGCTGAATACCCCTATAGCCAATGAGTGTAAGCAGAACCAGCCAGATGTTTCACATTTTCACTGCCCACAAACATGGAAACAACAGAAATATAACCAAAACCAAAAGCACAAATGCCTTTCAAAGGCATGAAAAAAAAACAAAAAAAAAAACAGGGCCATATTTGTTATTCCTCTACAGCCACATTAGATCATTCATGTTTCTGCAAGACCTCATGCCTGTGGGAAACTACTGAAATGGTCACTACATCTGGCTAACATGTTTAGTATGTGTTTTCAGAGGATTATAACATTAAAAATATCCCTGCCCTTGTGCCTGGTATCCCATGCGTTTAAAATTGGATTAAAAAAAAAAAAAATGTGTCTGGTATGTAACCAGAGATAATCTCCACTTTATTATGATCTGCATAACAGCGACACAACAAAACGTTCCACCCCTTCACTGAAGTGTTTTATGTTTTGTGCACTATGTCCACATCTCTAAAAGCTCAATTTTTCTTGTTAAACGGTATTTTCAGGTTACCGTTATTACAGGGGAAAGCACCTTATTGTCTTAAGGGCGATATTCTCCAAAGAAGTTAACACAAAAGCTGTCACAGATATCAACATTGTCTTCAACATTTTAGTTCCACATGATCATTTCACTTTGCAGAATATTACAATCATGTGGATGAACAACTAAAAGTAGTAGGGAATTAAAAAATAAAATAAAATCATCACTATCAGTCACACTTTGTGACTGATGTTTTGGTTGTAACAGTGTTTAGTTTAAGTCCCTCCTCTATATTCTTTAAAATGATGCCAGTAAACCAGTAACTAGTTTAGAAACACCACTGTTGTGATTTGAAAAGAAAATGTTGGTAATGTAGGAAGAAAGTTTAAATACAGAAAAGCCTGATACACATCTCACTGTGTTATAATTCAAGCTGGGATGTCAAAATATCAAGAGCAAAAATTTGTGATTGAAAGCTCATTCAAATTTATTTTCAAAATGTGGATCATGATGTTCTACTTACTCATGCCCATCTTCTTATAGTACTCCTCCCAAGCTTTAGTATAATCTGGCTGACCCCCTGAGGTCTGTGCTGCTTGACCCTGGTCCCCTGGTGCTGCTGCTGCAGGGGTACCTGAATTCTGGGCTGCCATGGCACTGTTTGGTTGTTGGCCATAGTATTGTGCATAGTAGGCTGCCCATGCTGCATTTGGGTCTCCTGCTGCTTTATCTGATAATACAAGAGTAAAACTTAATCAGACAATGAATTCAATAAAACAGCATGGGAGAGAATGGAAGTGAGTTTCCAATAAAATGCACTAACTTGGGTCATGAGGATTTGGGGCTTGCCACTGTTGATAAGTGTTGCCCCATCCCGGAGGACCGTACTGGGGACCAGCAGGTGCAGCTCCACTGTAAAGAGAGTTTAAATTTTGTAACTGCTTGTAGATTTCACTAACTAAAATTTTCAAGATTTCTCTGTGTTGGTTGCAGGTTGCACTTACTGGGGAGCTCCACCAGGAGGCCCTACATTATAAGGGTTATGATTATAAGGATCCATGGGTCCTCCTGGACCAGGACCACCACCCACTGGACACAATGGAGCCTGAAGTAAACAGAAGCAAACCAATAACAATCAGTTGATCAGATGTGTGATTTTTCTCCCCCCCACACAACCATTTTAGCATGTACTGATTCTCTGCTTTGTAGAAAGACACCATACCTCGATCTTTTCTTCTATTAGCTGCTTTGCATGGTCGATCTGTTGTGGGGACCCCCTGATAGTGAACAGTTTGAAGTTTGGGTCACCGTTTGGTGGCGGCTGACGAGATATCTCTACAAAAGCACCAGTTTGTTGGTTGATAGATTTAACATTCTCCCCTCCTCTGCCAATAACTAGCCCACATTTGTGAGCAGGAATGGAGAAACTCATCTCTCCTCCTGGAGGACCCCAATTCCCTTGACCTCTACCCCACCCTCCAGGTCCCGGGGGGCCCTGAAAGGAAATATTTGTCTTTAGTTAACATACAAATGCATATGATAATTCAAAGAAATCAAGTGCCTGTCTCTGCACTTACCCCTTGCCCACCCTCCTCCCGGGCACGTATGCTCTGTAGCAGGTCAGTGATGATTGAAGCAGCATGCTGACAGTTGTCTGGTGGACCCATAATATGGGCAATCTTTTCAGGACCCGTACCATCATCTACAACACATTACAAAAGTACAGCTGAATTTCCTGATGAGGTGTTTATACAAACCCTGAAAATAAAAACCCAAAGATTTCCACTCAACACTACTCAAATTATTTTCCCTGATGTCTCAGTGATGAAGAAACATGCATATTTTGTAGCTATTACTCTGAGGAAGTACCTGGCAAAAATAAATAATTTTAAAAAAAAACCTGCTTTATTCTGTACAAGCACCATCTTTTGCAGGTTTAAGCCTTGTATTAATCTAAGACCATCAGTTCAAAAACTATTTTTAAACATCAAGAGCTAAACTTGTCTACAAATTGTGAAGAAATAGCCAATATGTTTAATCAAAGACACATCTGCATTGTGATACTACAATAATGCCCTGAAGTAAGCATTCTAGCATTCTCATTAACCTGTAATAACTCTTTGGACCATAAGATGAGACATTGAAGCATCTACTGTGCAGGTAGTTTACCAGGTTTAAACTGTATCTTCACTCCAGCATCACTCTGGATCTTCTTTATCATTTCCCCACTGCGACCAATTACAACCCCCACAGATGGTCGGGGCACAGCGATCTGCAAAATTAGAAAGGGTGTGATGACTGCTCAAAAGCTGTCAAGTCTAAAACATAGTGGGAAAAACACATTCAGCTTTAACTCTGCTGTTATTATCAAAACACTCGTTACTTACTTCAATGCCACCTCCTCCCATCCTTGATCCATATTCATTCCTTTCTCCAAAACCAGCATGATCCCTTTCTCGGAGAATCTCATTAACCATTTCCTTTGCTTGCTATAAAAATGAGACAAAGAAAAGATGCAAAAGGAGGTCTTAAAGAGACAAGCAGGGTTCAAAAGATTTCGTACTTAACTGACACCATCTGTGCCCTCAAACAGTACCTGCACTTTGTAGGGGTCTCCAATAATGCGTAGAGGTTTATCTATGTTGGGTGGCTGTGATCCATCTTGAATAAGAATCATTTTAACTCCAGCTCGCTCCTAGGAATTTGTAGGAGAGATACTTTGGACTCAGTGAATACTAAAACTACTTAAACCTCAGCATGAACACTGTTCACTGGTCCAAGTAGAATTTCCTGTTAGATCATGCTGGTAATCATAACTAGCAGACAGCTCAAGTAATTACATAGCAGAGCTCCATCACAGAAGTCTCACCTGCAACTGTTTGATTGTCTCTCCTCCTTTGCCAATTATAAGGCCAGCTTTGCCTGCAGGGATGATCATCTCTTGCATAGAACCCGACTGACCATTGCTTGACTCATGACCCCTGGACACAATTTCATCTATGAGTGCCCTGGCTCTCCTGGAAGCATAATCAAATGACAGGAAGGTAAACAAATGTGTGTTTAAGTGTTTAAAGCTAAGATATATCATCACACAAGCAATTTTGTACTATCTCACGCTATACTGAGTTATCGTATGGAGCATGAGTAACTTTAAATGGACATATTACATGTAATTATCTTTAATAGCTACAGCTTAGATCAGGCAACACTTAAACATTTATTTTGGAGCTATGCTCAGGCTGCACCCTATATTACACAATACAGTTTCACAGAGAGACAGTAGGTGAAGCTAATAAATCCCAGTGACCACTTCACATTCATATGGCCAAATCAACTGATTGCAAACTGTACATTTTCTCCAATAGGAAGCCAGATTTTAGATTTTTTTTTTTTAAATGACAACTTGAAAAAGACTCAAATGTTATGAAAGGGCTTGAATACACCATGATTCACACTGCAGGTGTAATCATCAACTCGGCTCTAAAAATATTCAACAATCACTCTTACAACTTAAACAAAAATCCCATCATTCTTTCTGACTTGCTGTGCTACTTTGAGACACTTTTGATGTCAGAAAACTACTGTAATTTTGAGCTGTCTCAAGCAAAACAAAAAAGGAGAAATAATGTTCTACAGTGTTATCTTGAAGCAAGACTGTAGTCCTGGGTCTGTGATAGAGGTTCAAAGACAGCAGTCTTCCTCAGAAAACTTGGAGCAGAATTTGGACAGAATCAGAACTTCGGGGTGACAATGTACCAAAGGAACCATTGCTTTAATCCCTATATACGAACCAACAGGAATAAGCAATCCAGCCTAACAGAAATAAAATGAAATGTTTAGAATTTGAACAAGATCTAAAAGCCTGTTTGGTTATGAAAGTAGAGATAGATGCTTTTACAAAAGTGACCGCCAGGTGTTATAACTGTGCTGAGGGAAATGGCCCACAGTTTAGGTTTTTAAAATCACCAAACATACACAAACAGTTGCACATCTAACTGACACCACTATTGTAGCTTTCCTCTAACACACAGTGCCAGCAATAACCATCCAGGTGAGGCCTCTTTTTCTTATAGGCAAGTTAAATGTCTCTAGTGTCAAGTTGCAAGAAGTACGCTACTTATATGAAATTAAAACATAGCCTGCTGAAGGGCTACAGCTCTGAACATGTAAGCTAAATGACACTTAGCCTTCGAGATCTGAGATCAAATGTGTCTGTATAAGCTACTGAAAGATGCTGCATCTGCAGTGGGACTTTGGAGCCTTGAGAAGGGGAAGCAAGCAAGCTTTGAAAGTTGGCCCATCTTGCTGCAGCTCAAGAACAAGTATGTGCAGGGATTTACTGCATATGCAGGACTCTGTGAAATTATGCACAATGCCCACAACCCTGTGCTGATTTCAGGCCCACAGCTTCTCAACCCTTACAGTATATGCAGATGTCCCATCAGCACAAAGACATTTTACCAGAAACTTTGTGGCTTATCATAACTTTGTGGTGTTTTAGCAAATCAGAATCTGAGATTTTTGCTTTTTTTCCTTTAACATTTAAGTCATCAGTTTTATTCTACAGAGCCAACTGTTGCTCGAAAGGTGAAGCAGCTTGACTTTGGCATTCTGCTTCAATGTCTTTGGATGTTTCCCTTGACTCTTTGTCCACCATCACTATTATTATCCCTCTAATCAGCTTCTTGGAACCACATTCTGGGACATTTGCTATAGCCTCATGGACCTTATACTTATAAATAACATTTCCAACTTGGTTGTTACAAATGTTATTTAGAAATCACAGACACAGAAACATGGAGCTATTCAGAGAGGGTTAAGCAGCTTTTAAAATACTCATCTATGACTTTCTTTTTAAGCTGCTCAGACAACATCCACCTTTGTTTACTCTGACCTGTGATACCCAACAAAACAAAATCAAGTTTTCTCCCTTAAAATGCAAATTGCCAATAACATTATTTTAAGATACATGTAAGATACATACTTTAACTTTTCAAGAGGAATGAAATACAGTTTGTTACAGATCCGCTAACTGAAGATGCTTTGAAGACTAATTACAATGGAAAGCGCCTGGATAACAAGCAAATATGAAATTGAGTTCATATAAGCTGATTTCAAAAGAAAGAAAGAAAAAAAAAAAACAAAATCAATTCTACTGGCCAATCATCAATTTACTTTTGTCAGATGTGAATGACTTGAAATAAAAAAAGACTAAAGAAACTTACTGTATGGCATCTGCAGACCCCGTCAGAGAAATGCTTCTTTCTGGAAGACCAGCACTGTCTGTGAATTAATGAGACAATTTTCGTCAACCCAGACCAAACAGAAAATCTAGTTGAATCTTTTTGTCTGTAAGAAAAGTAAATATCTAAGGTCATTACATAGCTCACCGTGTGCAATCTGGACCTTGCAGCCAGAGTCGTGTTGTATTTTGTTAATCTGTTCACCTCCTCTGCCAATGACTTCAGGAGCAACAGCAAAGACATTTTAAATTCAGTTTTTTACACACGCAACACAGTGAGACAAACAAACTTTCTGGTTTAAGATGGGTGTACTCACTGAGACCAACCATGCTATCTGGGACCTTAATTTCTTCTGTCATTGCAGAGGGCCTGACAGCACTGACACACAAAATATGCATATGTTGACATCCAAAAAACAAATGTACTCACAAGAGGACCAAAGACACTGCAACAACATGAAAGTAGCACAATACCTTTGTTGGGACAGAGCGACTAGTTGAGCTCCAATAGCTGCAAGATAAGGGGAAAAAAAGTGGTTAATGGGAACCTGGACTGAGCAAACGCTTGTAAGAAATTTCAGTCTTGTTTGTGACGTACATATTGCTGAGTCTCTTTCACTTTGTGATGCTACCTTCTTGGCTTCAGGTTCATCTGTGGGAAAACAAATAAACAAAAAAAGAATAAAGAAAAGAATAAACAAATGTAGCAAACATGCCTCTTTGTTGTCATTTCCAACCTGCTTCTTCAAGAGATCGCTTTTGCGCCGTGTATGAATAACTTTCAGGTCCTCCATTGTTTGTCACTGGGGGTACGCCGTCTCCACCAATTTTAGCTGCAATCTAAGAGGAAGAAAAAAAACTCATTATTAAACAATTAAACTCAACTGAGAAGTCTAAACAGTTGTTTTATGAAAAGACAATTTCACCACTGCTTTGGGGAAGAGCTGACAGTTGAATCATGAATCAGTTTACTCTCAGAGAATTAACAGAAGTAAACAAACCTCCTGGATAAACCTTATACACTATTGTACACAGGAGATCCTATTTTCCTGCTCTGACATGAGTAACTCATCAGCATGGGTCACTATGGCAACAAGATGAGTTTGTCCCAGGTCTGCCCAGACAAGACTTCCTTTTAAAAAGCTCCAATATACCATTTTTTCACACAGTTTTCTCCAATTTGTCTTCAGCTTTTGGTACCACTGACTCAAGAACACATATCAATAGACTGTCCAGACCTTCTAAGAAATTAAACTAAATATGCCCTCTTAAAAAAACAACAAAAATAAACATCCCCCCAAAAAACAAGAACAAGCTAAAAAATATTTGTCACAAACTAAAAAAAAATAATTTGTTTTGAGGAACAAAACTCAATGTTAAAAAAAAAAAAAGTTTAAAAAAAAAATCAATAAAACCAGTGTCTGGCATTTGTTTTGACAGCCTGGACAAACCTCACAAAAGAACAAAGATAAATTGTCAGGATCAGGCACTAATCCCTGTAGACTAAAGCACAAGAAAGATATTCTAACTGAATCGTTATACCATCGTATAAATCACTGACAACATGAAGCCGGAGACGAACAGATATCAGCTGAAATCGTACATAAATAGTACAATCTGGCGTCCGCTGAAATTTAGTAAATGTTTTCAGTCATTTAGAGGGAAAGCCTTTTTTTTAACAAAATCGTAGTTACTATACACAATCAACAGATTCATCGTAGCCAAGTATAACGTGCTGTGTCTGATACATTAATTTCCATACCCGGGGGGGGTTTGAACATTTATAGTCAGCTCCCTGATATGAGTTAACCGAGCTAACTTAGCGTGTCCACAGTAAAGACTTCCGAATGCGACATTTCACCGTTTTCACTTGAAGGAGACACCTGGATTTACATCGCTGCTTTCTCTCACCCTACAGCTCCCTTTTAGTGATATTCGCAGGTGTTGGTTTTAGTAGCTTATCTCCTGGCGTGTGTGATAACTCTTTAACTCCGGCTAACGTCGGTCGAGCTAGCTGCGTCTCCAACCGCTAACTAGCTCGCGGGCTACCTACTCTTGAAGCTCAGCAGTTGACTTACCTGTCTGGCTCGTTGTACAGCATCTGCAAAAGCGTCTTTTTTCATCCCAGAGCCAACTCCATTAGATGGCAGGTCGCCGTAATCCGACATGCTGTTTTAAGGCGCAAAACCACGCACACAGGGGTCAGGCTGTGTAGCTTTATCCGGGTCGCGCTGCGCAGAAGCGGGAAGGTTAACAGCTAACAGGAGACAAGTGGATTGGGGACACAAACGTGACTGATGGCTGGCACGCCGGCAAAGTTCCTGCTTAAAACAACCAATCAGTGCTTCGGTTACTTCTTCATTTTTTTCCCCCTTAGTTGTTTTAACGCAAAACATTGCCTCCTCTTGGCTGCGAACTAGATTACAGATAAAACACGGTTGGAAAACGGCTCGAAAACAACGAGGACGTCAAAGGGAAAATACAGACTTTCATTTGTAAAGAAATCATACTTTTTTAAAAATTTTATTTTTATTTCAGATGCTGAAACAGTTTGACTGTGACATACTGTCAAAACTATTTTATGTACAGGACGTACAGAGAGTTGAATCTGGCAGGAGGGATTATACCAGGACGAAAGTGTAAACAGTGTGGTCAGCAGTAAGGCTTTTTTTTTTAAACAGAATTTTAAAAAATGTATAAAGTTTTTCCTTTTTAAAAAAAAAAAGTAAGGTAAGGTGCAGGGTATCGTTTCCCAAGATTCATGCAGGCAGAGGTCAGAGAGGAGTGGGGCCTGGGAGGGAGTTCAGTGTCCCGACGGTCTGGTGGATAAAACTATCTCTCAGTCTGCTGGTTCTTACCGGAGGCTCCTCACTCTCCTCTCCGAGGGCAGAGGGCTGAAGAAGCAGTGGGTGGAGTCACCTGCAATGCTGAGTGCTTTGTGGGCCAGGCGTGTGTTGTAGATGTCCTGGATGGAGGGAAGGGGGGCGCCGATGATCTTCTCAGCTGCTCTCAGCTCTTTCTCCTTTTGTGCTCTCTCAGCAGCATAAAAGCAGAACGAGCAAACACGGGAAGCTACTTGGGTGGTGGTGGTGGCGATTGAGATTAAAAGAAACCCACAACCAACAAGACCTGAACCCACTTATTGGCCCATCTGTTGTCTATTTTTTTTTTTTTGTAATCTCCATCTTCATCAAATGTACTAGTAGCAAAATGTTTCAAACTTAACAAAACAAAGTGTTTTGTTAAGTTTGGTATTTTACCTTCAAATGAGTTGTGCTGAGAGTTCTGAACATAATTTAGAAATCCCAATCAGCAGAGACCCCTGCCAAGTAGTTCCTGTTGGTTAGTAGTTCCTAATGCAGCAGGGCTGTTCCTGGTAATGGGGATATGCATGATGATCTGCCCGAAAAAAACTACCAGAAACTCCCATTAATGGACACGAACTTTATGTGTGTCAAAATGCAGAACCAGTGTGTAGAAACCTAAGTACACACCACATTTCAGCTTCTTGTAGAACCACTTTTGGCAGCAATAACTTGAAGCAATTGCTTTTGTTATGGGATTTTCAACAATTCACATCATTGTGGAGGAATTTAGTCTCACTTTTCTTTCCAGCATTGCTTTAGTGTACAGAGGAGCATGTGTTCATGTTCAGGTCTTCTAAGCTCCTGCCACAAAATTTTAGATGGATTGAAGTCTGGACTTTGAATAGGGTATTACAGTACTTTCATACTTTTATTTTTTCATCCATTCAGCTTTAGGTTTTCTGGTGTGTTTGGACTACTTATTGGCAGGAAGAACAGGACAAAACACATCCCCCCAAAAAACTGCAATACTTAGTATTCTCAATGCAGATAATCTTTGTAAGTGTTGTGAGAAGGAACTACAACATTAAAAAAAAAAGCTTTAATGTCACAAAGCGTTTTAATATTGCAATGTGGTGCAGGCCTGGAATGGAGGAACTGGAATATGTTAAAAACGAAACGGAACTGAGCTGTGTCGCTGAATTGGTTGAGCAGACATCCTATCTATAAAGACTTAAGGGGTACCTTCTTGTCTCAATACTTTCAAATATAGGTTATTCATGCCACAACGCCTCTAAAAAATCATAAATTGAAGCTGATGAGTAAAAAGATAGAATGTCTTGCTTTCATTCTTTATGCAATGAAAAAAAAGCCAACTATTCAGCCAGGTTTTGTTGCACTTCAGTGCAATACAATTCAGTTCAATACAATGTCAACATTAGATAGCATAACATTATATTTAGCAGATCATTTTATTCAAACTGACTTATGAAAGAAAAAACATAAAAAGCAAAAAGAAAAATAGAGGGAGGCTTGCAGTATGCTAAAAGCACAATTTCTAAAAGGAAAAAGGTAGTTCCAAAGTGTGAACAGAAAACACAATCAAAGGTGCTGCTAGACAGTCACTTTAAATAGATACATGATAAGTCTGTCAGGAAGTTAGGAGAGAGGATGATGGAAGATTAGAAATATGTCTTCAAAAGCTTCTTGAAGATATGACTTACTCTACTCAACAAGAAGAAACTAACAGCAAACCTAATGCAAAATAAATGTCTTTTTTACTGATGAAGATAGAGTTCAGCGTAACTGTAGTCCAGATTTTCATCTTCCTTTTACTCTTTTGCAGAATCTTCTGCTTTTGCTCTTCTGTGACACACACACTAAAAACCTAAAAAAAAAAAAAAAAAAACGGTTTGGTTTTCACAGTATTTCAGTAGCTTCCTTTGAAGTCTGGTGTCTCTTTAACTGAATACAGAACTCAGATTCAAGTAAAGAGACACTAGAGGTGCTCAAATGTTTTCCAGTGCAGTGCTTGCATGTCAAGTGTTGAAAGGTTTGAAAAGATTGTACCTATAATGTCAGACAGTCTGTCTCATCATGCGTGGGCTGCACTGACTGATCACTCAAAAGAGTTTATTATAAAATAAATATAATAAAAAAAATAAAAGCCAGATCATTTGGCAAGCAATTAATAACAGTAAATGATCACAATTATCATGATAACTTGCATTTCTGACTTAAATGACTTGAATGTAAATTTTCAACAGTGCTCCAATGATGTCTTTCATCATATTTCACACTGAAACACATTATAATCTTGTCTTCTAGCCCTGGAAGGAGCTCTCCTTTGGTTTCTTCCTCCTTTTTGCCCTGCAAAGAAGCACATTAGATTTTCTACCTCATATTATGAGTAGAACATTTCTCTGCAGCTGCAGTGCAGTGATGATAAGACGTACAGCATGAAATGTATATAATCAAACCCTACACATATACAGACCTTTTCCAGAAAATTTGAATATCATGGAAAAGTTTATTTATTTTCATAATTCCATTCAAAAAGTTCTGCGATGGACTGGCAACCTGTCCAGGGCGTACCCCTGCCTCTCGCCTGTGATGGGCTGGGATAGGCTCCAGCAGACCCCTGTGACCCAGAAATGGATGCAGCGGGTTCAGAAAAGGGATGGATGGATTCAAAAAGTTAAACTGTCAGAGATTAGGGCCCACAATTTAAACCATTTAAAGTATTTGTTTATTTTTACATAATTTGGGCTTCCAGTTCATGAAACCCATGAAGAGGAATTCCAAAAAAATCTGAACACTGTGGAGAAATCAACCCAAATTTTGTGTGGCATGATTTTTTTAAACTGAGTGTCACACACTCATCATCTACTAAACTCAAAGCACCTGCACAGGTTTCCCCAAGTGTCATTAAATTGCTTCAGTTTGGTTCAATTGTCTCAGTTTGGTTCAATATGGAGAAGACTGCAGACCTGACAACTGGCCAGAAGACCGTTACTGATACCCTCCATAGCAGGGGTAAACCACAAAAGTTTATAGCTAAGGAGACTGGCTGTTCACAGAGTGCTGCGTCCAAGCATATCAATGGAAAGTCTAGTGGAAGGGCAAAATGTAGCAGAAGATGCACCAGCAAAAGAGAAGACTGTGCTTCAGCGGATTATCTAACAGAGAAGATTCAAGAATCTGGCAGACATCCAGAAAGAGTGGAATGAGGCAGGAGTTACAGCTTCAAAAACCATCACATCTAGATGCAACTGGGGAGATGGACTACAACTGTTGGGTTCCTCGGGTCAAGCCACTTCTGAGCCTGAGCCAATGTAGGAGGGGTCTCAACTGGGCCAAGGAGAAGGACTGGACTGTTGGTCAGTGGTCCAACGTCCTCTTTTCCGATGAAAGTAAAGTCTGCTTTTCATTTGGGAATCAACGTCCAAGAGTTTGGAGGAAGATGGATGACGAACAGAACCCAAGCTGCTTGAGGTCCAGTGTGCAATATCCACAGTCAGTCATGATTTGGGATGCAACGTCCAGTGCAGGTGTTGGTAAACTCTGCTTTCTTACATCCGAGGTCACTGCAACAGTCTAACAGAATGTTTTAGAGGACGTCGTGATTCCTTCTACTGAGGATCTGTATGGAGATGCAGATTTCATCTTGCAGCAGGACCTGGCCCATGCCGCCAGAAGCACCAAAACGTGGGTTGATGCTCATGCAGTCACAGTGCTTGACTGTGGTTGTAGGTCTGGGAGGAAAATAGTTGCAGAAGAGATGCAGAGGCACTTATCAGAGATGTGGGAGGAATTAATCCGTTAACTAAGCTGTCACATCAAATTAAATCTAGCTAAACGTTTTAATATAAACTCTAAAGGGCAATTGAGAAACACCTGAAGTCCGTCAGCAGCTAAATATGGGTTTATTGGGAATTGGTTATGAGACTGGCCTTACTACTGCCACAAACCAGCAAGTGTCAATAAAGCTGTCCTGAGCTGCATGTGTTCTGTTGTGGAGTTGGGGAACAAAATCCTCATTTATTTCCTTGAACACGACTTTCCCATTAGTACATGGTTAACTAGGGAAAGACAAATTAATTACAAGCGTAAAAGAGTATCTGAGGATGCAAACAGAAGCTCAATTACTGTTTTCACCTGGTGCGTTGCTTACTAGGCTCCAACAGATTGCACATTCTGACACCAGCAGGTGGCATCTCATCATCCAGCTGTTCCATCTTCCCTTTAAGGTGGAACAGCTGGATGAGATGCTTTATCAAATGTGCAGGAGGAGCTGGGGAAAGCTGACAGCTGTGTTGGTGTGGAAGTTGTCCACAGGTCACTGATTCAGCAGCTCTTGTGTCAGATACCTGTAAAGCACAAATACACACACAATGCAGTATCACCCTAACTTCACGTGTAATTTTTACAGTACTGCTAATTCCCAAACTTAAAAAGTGCATTTCAGTACAAACACACTAATCCACTGCAGAAACATCTATGCATTTCTTGGCAAGAACCTTTCTGTTTCATCCTTCATTGAATGAGCTGTATGACACTAAAGAAACTATAATCATAATGTATTGAATTAGAAACTTCAGACATCAATTGCACACTCAATATTTTCTTATCAAGCTGGTCAACTTTTTATTTAATCCTGTTATAATTCCATATTTCTTGGCACAAATCACTTTCTAGTTGGCTATATTTGGGAGTATATTAAACAATCCCAAGCTTCAGTCAATCAGTGAATTGACTTTGTCTTTGTACTTGCTGGAATTTTGAAAAACATCTGAGTACTTTGATTTCTGGTTGAAAGCACTAGTGTGTTCAGCTGCACACAAGAAAAACAAGACTTAAAGAAGTATTTTTGAATGTGGGTTTTACTGTTATTAAAAATGGGAAATAGATTTAAGAAGGAAAAAAAAGTCTGAACAATCAATCCCCATCAGTCAAATGCAATTTGTTGTAGTTTTTACATTTATAGGGTTCGCTGCAGTGGAACAATGTATTTCATTAAATTTATTTGTCATGGATTTTAACTGTACACAAGACACCATAGATGGCTGAGGAAGTGAGGGCAACAGCTCATATATGATTGTAATATGACTGATTGTAATTTTATAAAGGATTGAAATATTTAACTTGATACACATTTACGAATTATAACATGCAGTACCCCACACAGCTGCTGCTGACTTCTTTTTCAGTCTGCCAGTCTTATGCTAAGTCTGTTCATAAATCATATTTACGAATACTCATGGTTTTAAACTGTTTTAAACTACAAGCCCACTACACTACTGTCCACCATGGTAACATGGCCTTGGATACTGGTAAGACCAACTGCATAATCTTTAACAAAAGAAGCAAGTATAAAAAACATGACCATCAAAAACGAGCCTTTCCACTCTTTTTACTGTTCCTGGAAAGTCCACACACTAAAATCAAACACAGAATCAGTCAATTCTTCATGGATCACAGGAGATTTGAGTTTATGTGAGAGACAGTAGACAGCAAATGGGACAAAGATCAAAAAAGTTATACTTTTACTTTTATTGGCCTGGATCTTTTAGTTGTAGTCTTAGTTTTAATTTTTAAGGTATTGACTTACAGATATTGACAAAAACAAAACAAAACAAAAAAAATCAAGGATGCAAGAATCCTATCAACACCATACAGCACAAAAATAGTTTAAGCTGTCCTTTGAGTAATTACAAAAGTTAACTGCCAAACATAAAAGAAACAAAAATAAAAACAGTTAATTTTAAACTTAATTTCAGTTAGCTATCATATTACATAAAATAAAAAATACATCACTGCTTAACCCAAAAATTCTAGATGTATCATATTTAAGACATACATTTCTGAGACCTCTGTATCACTCACATAATCAAAACTAAAAAAAGAGTTTTATAAATAAAAAAGAGGAAAGAAACAAAAGTAAATACAAATCAAAAATACATAAAACTACCCAATGTGTTTATGTTGTCACAAAAGTATTATTTAGGTCTACTTTTAATTTAATTATATATATATATATATATATATATATATATATATATATATATATATATATATAT
>JAOWBL010000001.1:13606182-13623882 GCA_028564865.1 Zenarchopterus dispar
GTGAACGTGTTTAACCTCACTTTGACCTGGCCAAAGCCAATAGTTATAGCAGCAGCACAAGTGAAGCCTTTTATCACTGGATAAGCGATGAAGTCCAGCAGAAAGCCTGCAGTATTAAGCAAAGCAGTGAATGATTAACAGATCTGTAACACTGACAGCCAAAAGTAAAAACATACTTGAGATCCAAAGAAATTAAAGAGACTGAGCCTAGTTAAGCAGTAGACATTGTACAGTGTGCAATGTGATCTGTTGCTGGCAAAAAAAGCTTTAACAGAGAAATTATATTACATTTTGGTCATTTCTGATGGGATTCAGAACACCATCAAAACTGGAATCACAACATTTCCAAATAGTCTTAGTGAGTCTTCTCACCTAATCTGAATAATGCCATAGCTGTTTGGATGACACCACAGAGGAGGCTTAGCAGCACAGCTCGCTGAGGCTCCCAGCCCACCACAGAGAAACACAGGAGGGACATGATGGCTGTGGGACCCAGCGTCACATCCTTGGATGTCCCCAGTAGGGTGTAGATGAATCCCCCCATGAAGGCAGAATAAAGGCCGTACTGTGGGCAGGAACAGTCACATGTTTCTCTTTTATTGTGCTATTAATTCTTCATTATTATAAGTTTATATCTCATAATGAAGTATCGCTTAAGATCCTTAAACATCTAAATTGAAACAAGAGCATATACTTAAAAGTGCCCGTCACGGTTTCCCATAGCCTGATGTTTATAAAGAAAAATAGAAAAACAACACAACTTTTGACATTTAAACTAATAGTTTTCAGAGTTAATAATCTATTAATAATATAAATATAAGGATTATAACATGTAAAATGTAACAGAATTATGTTATTAACATAGACCCTAACAAAAATAGAATCCTGCATATATGACAAAACAAGCTGGGACTCACCTGTACAGGAAGGCCTGCTATTTCAGCATAAGCCAGTGCCTGCGGTACAACTGTCAGCCCCACAGTGAGGCCTGCTAGAAGGTCCATCTGCAGGTACTTCAGTTTATATTTGGGCAACCAGGAAAGGATGGGCAGCCAGGCTTTCAGGGTGCTGTAGGAACAGCAACCCTGGCACGACCTCCTACTCACCAGAGGCTGATCCATATCGCCACACTTAGAGGTGAGAGGCAACTTTGTGGGGAGAAAGGCACAAAAATAACAAAATGACACATAACATATCAAATGTGTGTGTAAGAAGTAAGACTAGGAAATAAAATATACTTACATGAGGTGATTAATGTTTCTCTTCAGCTTTGGAGTCCTGCTGATCTTCTCTGGCTTTGATTTTCCTCCCGAGAAGGCCAACTTTCAAGAAAGAAAAAGTCACCATAGATGCATTGTGTGCATGCGTGCATTAAATCTGCCTCTACATGTTTCTTCAAAGCAGGTGGACTCCATATCTTCAGATGGATGATAAGATCTGAGAGAGACAGAAAAGAACATGTCACCTTTGACAAGCAGCGTGGTCACGCTGTTCACTTCAGCATTTTCAAATATTTGATTCTTGACAATGTCATCTGATAATCACATGACAGTTGGATGCTTTGCATACATCTGCACATGCAGACTTGACACTTTTTACAGCTGTTGACTATGAACTATAAAACTCACCTGGACGGGAGAAAGTCTTGCAAGTATTCCCCAGTGTGATGTCAGGTATGAGCTACAGCACTGTCTGATGATGTGCCTGTAATATATAACCCATAACAGTCTTTTTAGGGTATATCTAAATTACTATAGAATAGAGTAGAATAGAATAGAATAGAACAGAACAGAACAGAACAGAACAGAACAGAACAGAACAGAACAGAACAGAACAGAACAGAACAGAACAGACCAGAACAGAACAGAACAGACCAGTCTGAAGTCTTCCTCTCGGTCTTTATTAACTGGCCTGGCTGTGATTTTTCGGTTCTTCTTCTGGCACATCAGTCCTTTTAAAACCACTTCCCCAAAAATTGTGACATTTCTCTTATTGAAAGGCGCGAGAATGATTCCGGTTTCTTTCTTTCACGTGACATTTGTCATATGACCAAAAGTGGGCGTGGCTTAGCGTGTTTGAGGAAAACGTCCAAAACATGACCGCTGTGGTTGTTGAGACCATGAACTTGTAATTTAGAGACCTTCATTTTAATTTTTCGGCTATTGTCTTTCGTTATAATATTTCACCACTGAGACATTTTAAGACAAACTACGTGAAAGTTTCATCATGGTGCTGCAGTACATTTGTTTCTTTTTAGCATGTTGTTCCCTCGGAGAGTCAAAGAAAAGAAATGTTCTTCTAATAATCGGTGAGTTAACGTTTCTGTCACTTTCTACCTGCTATAAAGTTAATAAGGAACTCTAAGTTTCTTTTGAGCTGGGACTAAGACTTCCAGATCATTTACACTTAGAGAGAAATTGACATGAACCAATTTCCGGGGGAAAGTTAGTTTAATCTTAAAAGCAATTGAGGTGATTGAGGTCCGGTAAGTTTATTTTGTTCCACCAGTCTGGATCCACAAGGTTTGCACGAAGATGACAGCCAAGCAGCAACAACCCTCAGCTTCCCAACCATGTTGGATTTCATTACTTGCTCCTGAGGGAACTTACTAAACTTCAAAATGGATCGAAGTGTCTAATATTAAGATTTGCTGTCTAAAGATAAGATAAGATATACTTTATTGATCCCCCAGGGACAAATTCCAGTGTCACAGCAGCAAACAATGAAAAAAAGAAGAAAGAACAATAATGCAACAGAAAACAATGAAAAAAGAACAACAGTGCAATAAATAAGGCATAAAAATACAAATATATACATGCACACAGCAACAGAGTGGATGGAAAAATAGAAAAGGTCCATCCAGAGCAGAGAGAGGTTAAGTCAAGCTGTTATAAAGTCTGATGGCAGCGGGTATGAAGGAGCGTCTAAGTTGTTCAGTCCTGGACCTGGGTGGGATAATCCGCTGGCTGAAGGAGCTGCCCATCAGCCACAGCTCGTTGTACAGAGGGTGAGAAGGATTGTTCAGGATTGAATAGATTTTGTCCTTCACCCTCTTCTCATCCACCACCTCCAGGCTGTCCAGGTCCAGTCCCACTACAGAACGGGCTTTCCTCACCAGCTTATTAAGTCTGTTGGTATCGTCAGCCCTGAGTCCACCCCACCAGCACACTACAGCAAAGAATAGTGCACTTGCCACCATGGACTGGTAGAAGGCCTTGAGAAGTCTGCTGCAGACACCAAACGGTCTCAACCTCCTCAGGAAGAACATCCTGCTCTGGTCTTTCCTGTAGATGGGGTTTGTGTTATGAGTCCAGTCTAGTTTGTTGTTGATGTGAACCCCAAGGTATCTGTATGAGTCCACTATCTCCACCTCCTTGCCACAGATGGTAACTGGTACACGTTGAACCCGGTTCCTCCTGAAGTCCACCACCATCTCTTTAGTCTTGCTGATGTTGTGTTGAAGTCTGTTCCCATTGCACCATGCAACAAAGCTCTCCACCAGATCTCTGTGTACTCTTCCTCATCATCATTGCTGATGCATCCAACTATGGAGGAGTCATCAGAGAACTTTTGTAGGTGCCAGGATCCAGAATCAAACTGGAAATCAGAGGTGTGGAGGGTAAAGAGGAACGGAGACAGAACAGTTCCTTGAGGGCACCCCAGTGGGGGTGGAAGTAGGGGGTGGAATTTTTAATTTATCCTGAGATCCCATCTCTCTCATAATAAAGGAGAGACAGGATGCACTGTAGTGTGTCCTATTATAAGTTTCTGGGCCTGAGGAGGTTGTTCCTCCTTTTTTATGTACACAAAATTGTGAAATTTGATCAAAAGCAAGAGAGGAGTCCTGTTCACATGGTTTTGTTTACCAGGGTTTGGTTGCATCTCATTAACTGTCTAAATGTTAGAGGATGCTGACAACAAAAACAACTTCCTATATAAGGTCTTTGCAAAACCCATAAAGAGAAGGTTCACCAACTCAAAGCTGCACTGTGGTACTTGAATATATTAAAGTATTTATGTTTTGTTCAAGCTGTTGCCACACAATATTGTTGAGCCACCGATGCAAGGTACATTTTACTGCATTTCACAATAATTGTGTTGTCACTGGCGGCAATCCCATGCTGGAACACCGGTAGTAAGGAGTTTGGCATCAGTCAGTAAATATTTATTTATTTAGCAAAAGTTTACGATTGCAGCAGCTTCAGCAGCTAGAAGTTTGGTACAAAGGGCACATCCCAGGAGGCATCAAAGAAAACAGTTTAGTTTTCTAAATAGAAACGCTGTGTTCAAAAGGACCAGTATAGTTTACAAAAGAAAGCAAGTGAAGGTGAAGAAAAACACAAATTCATTGTTCATTTACTGTTGCCACCCTTAGGGGTACCCAAACATTTACGCACAGTTGGTTAAGAAAGATGTACAGAGGCCTGATTTAAGCTCTTTTAGCACCCCTGGGATGAACTAGATAATAAGGTCAGAGCAGCAGATTTAATCACCCAGCTGAGTTTCTTAGAAGCGTGTAAATACTGATGTTCCTGGTTGTGCCTTTGAAGTATGAGCTGTCAGGTTGACTTTGTCTCTTCACTCTTCTAGCTGATGATGCAGGTTTTGAAACAGAGGTCTACAACAATTCAGTGGTCCACACCCCCCACCTGCTGTCTCTGGCCCAGCGCAGCGTGGTCTTCAAAAACGCCTTCACATCTGTCAGCAGCTGTTCCCCCAGTCGCTCCACCATCCTCACCGGCCTGCCACAAGTAAGACCAGCTCTCAAACCGATACAGCTCACGTGGGCGTTAGGAGACAGTAATGAGTTATGTTCTGCGTTTTCAGCATCAGAACGGTATGTACGGGCTTCATCAAGGGGTTCATCACTTCAACTCATTTGATGGAGTACAAAGTCTGCCGCTGCTCCTCAGTCAGGCCAGCATATTCACAGGTGAAGGAAGAATAAAAAGACCATGTGTGTCTACACTCACACTTACTCCTGCTATCTGTCAGTTTTTCTTCATCTTTCTTTTCAATTTGGCCATTTCTTGCAGGTATAATTGGAAAGAAGCATGTTGGCCCTGGATCTGTTTACCCTTTTGATTTTGCCTACACAGAAGAAAATAACTCTGTCCTTCAGGTCGGGAGAAACATCACACGAATCAAACTCCTGGTTCGAAAGTTTTTCCACACTCTGAAAGAGAAAGCTTTTGAGCGAAGACAAGAGAAAGGAGAGAGAGAGCGCAACAGTGGGAATGTGAAAGAAGAGGAGGATCCATTTTTCCTTTATGTCGCCTTCCACGACACACATCGATGCGGACACTCACAGCCGCAGTATGGAGCTTTCTGTGAGAAATTTGGGAATGGAGACATGGGGATGGGAAGAATCCCTGACTGGACACCAGAATATTACACACCAGAGCAAGTAAAGGTTGGTGGCTGGATGTTAGCATGTGTATAAAGGCCTCTGTATTTTACAAATACTTAGTTGTGATTTTATGTGAGACTCACACTGGCCCAGTTAGAGAGACCCTAACACACATGTCACTGAGTGATGTCCTCATCTCATGCATTTCAGGTTCCTCCCTTTGTGCCAGACACACCTGCAGCACGGGCCGACTTGGCTGCGCAGTACACCACAGTTAGCCGGCTGGATCAGGGTGTGTAACAGCGCTTTCATTTGAGCAGATAACAAAAAGATGAAAGGCACAAAAGTATAATGGTGCAAATTTCCCTCACAGGTATTGGGTTAGTTCTTCAGGAGCTCAAAGATGCCGGTTATGACAATGACACTCTGATCATCTACAGCTCGGATAACGGCATCCCCTTCCCAAATGGAAGAACCAACTTGTATCACTCAGGGACCGCCGAGCCCATGCTGGTGTCCTCTCCAGAGCACAGGGAGCGCTGGAGAGACACCAGCCAGGCCTACGTCAGCCTACTGGGTGAGAAACAGATTTGCAATTTTTTATAGTACTTTTGTCCACAATAAAAAGTGCAAAGAAGTTGTCAAATATAAATACAAACTGAATCCAAACATTTGCAAAACATTTTATTTGATTGAAAATGGTAGAAAAACAGCATATCACATTATGAAACAGAGACATTTTATGTGTTTTTCTAACACAATGTATTCTAATATCTAATTCAGTGCCAGCAAAATGTTTGAAATAAAGTTGTGGCACAAACAAAGAAACACTATATAATTAAAAAAGCTATAAAAGTAAAAAAAGGGAAGTGTCCCACAAGCATAAGGAAAAAATGGCAAAAAGCTAGGAACAAAATTGGGCATGAATCCCTGTTACATAATATTGTCAAAGCATTCATAATTCAGAATAAATCTCTGATACAGGAAAGCAGTATTGGATTTTGGCCATTTTCAGGCTGTTTTCAACCCTGTTTCAGAAACGTGCACAGTTCTGCAGTATAAATGACTGCAAATAGCCTACTGCATTTTTCGATGTTTAATCCATGCCATTGTAAGCAATAATAATAATAATAATTCTTTCTTTATTTGGTTAGGTTAGTCTTATTGAGACATGAGGTCTCATTTTTAATACAAAAATATCACAATCAATAAATAAAAACAGATTGTATAAAAATATGTGATCAAGTTCCTCAACATCAAGAATTACATAACATCATCAGTATGATAGTAAATACAAGCAAAGATTCATTTAGAGCAGGGGCATGTGTTTATAGATATGTTCTCCAGGTCTTTTAGTAAAAGTCTGAGTTCACCAACTGTGACCAGAATGAGCAACTAACGTCAGATCCTGCTGGAGCATGCTCCACATGAAAGGGTCAGAGTCGGGGAACATTTTCATACCAAACTCAGTACACACAACTGCAACACTGAAGGTAAGAAAAGCCTAGCAGTGACGGCTGTGGGGATGCTGTTTGGGTGTCATACAACCTGACAAATATGACGGTACTAGAGAGAAGGTGGATTTAAAAATGAAAGTTTACCTATGTAAATGTCTACTATTGTGTAGAGATGGTCATTTAACCAGAGAAGAAAGTGTGAAATTTACCACCTGTGATGACTCTCAGGCCTCCATGTTAGACAGCATCCAGTATGTGTAAAGAGCTGGCAAAGGTGTTCTTGTAGACAATCTCGTCATAATCAATAAAAGCCAAGAAAGTGGCAGAAACCAGATGATTCGTGAGATTCAAAGAGAAACAGGATTTATTTTGAAAAAAAAATCCTGGTTTTAGCTTAAGCTTCTTTAGCAGACTGTCAGTGTGAGGCTTAAAGTGAAGTCTTCATCGATTAGTCTGCCAAAATATTTAAACTAAATCGATAACCCCTGTGTGGTGGTGATAGTAGGGAGAGTTTGTAGCAGCTTCTTCCTAGTGGAAAACAACGTGCCCTTAGTCTTACTAGCATTTAACATCAACCTAAACTGAGACTGAATACAATCAAAAAAAGACTGCAAGTGCTTAAACCATTTTTGGATGGCAGTACGTAAATTATCAGAAAGACCATGACCCAAGTTGTTAATACAAATGGTAAAGAATGTAAGTCCTAAAACTGACTTTTGTGGGATTCCTTTGGAGATATCCAGTTAAGTTGATGTCTGGCCTAATGTATACAGGGCCCATAATACTGCCAACTTCTCTGGATTGAAGTTTATTAGATGGTAGGTGAAGAGGAAAACTGTCGTATGGCCTACAGATTAAAAATGAGGTGTAGCGTCTTAGTTGGTCACAGTAAATCCCACAGGCTTAAATTAAGACATGTTGACTTCCAGATCACTTAATTCAAGTCTTTGAGGATTAAAAATTAGATATTTTATCATGGAATCAGCATCTTCGGAGCTAAAAAGGAGAAAGACTGTCCAGGTTTCTTCCTTTCTTTCTTTATCTGCACCCATTTGAAAAGCGAACATCTGTGATGGTCTAGGGGTGCTTTCGTTCATTACATCTTCACATTTTCAGGGGAGTCCTTAATGGTTGTTAGATAAGAATTTAAAGTCTAATAGTCACTTGCAGTGTGGCATCAACTGCAGGTCCCAGGATGACGTTCAAACTTGTAGTTCCTAAACATGTCTCACTTGTGAAAAACTGGTTTTCTGTAACTAAATCAAGTGACGAAACGAGGAAGTGTGATGTGCGTAAACGGCCACAAGAGGGAGACCAAATAATAATGCTGCTGCAGCTTCATCAATAAAAAAGGAATTCAAAGGAGTAATCAATATTATTGCTAATAATATAAATAGTCTTTGCACAAAACCAGTAATCACACAAATATATACTAGATTTAGGCATAAAATAATTACAAGTAGGTTGTAATATCATAGTAAATCAGTCCACATAAGTTTTTCAAAATGCTGTATGTCATAGCTGTAAGGATGGTAGAAAATATTGTAGATACATGGATTTAATTGGATAATAACAAAAATGTGTTCCTCTGTGTGAGATAATATAAACAACATTGAAATAAATACAAAGTCGTAATACATTCCCATACTTAAGATGAGGTGTTGTCCTCAATGTCTTTTCATTTTCTTCTTCCTGTCCATCTCATGGCAGATATCACTCCCACCATTCTGGACTGGTTCTCCATTTCCTACCCATCCTACAGCCTTCCTGGCAGCCCTACTGCGCCGGTCCACCTCACTGGTCGCTCCTTGCTGCCTGCTTTAGTTACTGAACCCAGCGACTGGTACACAGTCTACTCCAGCCAGTCCCTGCATGAGGTCTGGATAGCACAGCTGCTCTGATGTAGACTCTCATGAAACAGTCTTATACTGGGTCCTAACTAGTGTTTTCATTTTCACTTTAGGTAACCATGTACTACCCAACTCGCTCTGTCCTCCAGGGGGCGTTTCACCTCCTTCACAACCTCCACTACCGAATGCCGTTCCCCATCGATCAAGATCTGTACGTGTCCCCCACCTTTCAGGACCTGCTGAACCGCACTAGAGCGCAGCAGCCAACACACTGGTTCAAAACCCTTGATCAGTATTACTACAGAGAGCGCTGGGAGCTGTACGACACCAGGTCTGTAACAACTGAAGACACTTGAAACTGCAATAACAGCCTTTTTAAAAGTTAATACAGTGTCCCGAGGACTAAATGAAATCTCTTTAATATACTTTCTTCAAAATATAAAAAGAATATAGAACAAAAGCTCCCTTTCCTACTATATGTTTAAAAGTGAGTTTATAGGAGCCGGCGTCAGTGGGCAAAGTCAGGCGCCTAACAACGGTGTATCCCCCTTCTCCTCAGCATGTGCACCTCTTGAAACCAGTGTTACAGTTTTGTACAATGCACTTTCAAGGAACAGAGAAAGCTTTATAGTGTGAAGTTGGGTGGAGAAAAAGATGGCGGTGTACCGCATAATTTGATTTGGGTCTGTGATGTCACAGGAAGTAAATGACAAGATTTCATTATGTCAGAGTTTTGGTTTTGGTTTTCCCGTCAGTCACCTAAATATATGCTCTCAAGCACACAAAATGTATTTATATATATTTTGAAAATAGTATGTCCTCCTTTATTAAGGGGAACAAAATTCACTCTATCAGAATTCATATTGTCTTTTAGGAGAATAAGTCATTTTAGGTTCTGGGGAAACAGTAATTTTTCATTATTTAAGTGACAAACTTATGCTCCAGAAAAATATAACAGATTAATTAATATGGTTAGTGATTGTTAGTAGTTACAAATGTGACTTGATATAATAAAAGCACAAATCTAATCATATTATAATAGGAGTATGTTACACCACCAAACAGTAATGATTTATTAGCAGTTTAAGCGAAGACTATGATATATTTACTGTATGATATATTGACTGATTTTAAAACAGGAATGACAGTATAACATGGTGTGAAACATGCACACACACGCACAAACAAACTTAGCATTATATTGCCGAAAATGAACATTTCTAGCAGTCTAATAGGTATGAATATTACAGGTTGAAGTATGTACATAGGAACAGTGTTGCCTTCCAGCTTGATGGGTTTAAATCCCTGCTTGGGCCTTTCTGTGTGGAGTCTACATGTTCTCTTCATGCCTGGTTTTCTCCACAAGCTTCATTGTGTTCAGGGTCAGGACCATTGGAGTCTCACTCAGTGGTCTTTGGGTGAAAGGCAGGTGACCCTGAACAGGTCTCCAGTCCACTCCAGGGCACGTTTGGCCATACAATCATTTGTAATATATTGTGATACTGTATTCATTATTTGTTTAGTCACCAGGCCTCATGTAATTTCAAACGCAAGAAATAAATGTTGTTGATAAATGTTAATTTTAAAAAAAGCGGCAATTATATTTATATATCATTAGAGACAATTACAAATCTCTGTCATTTTAAACTATTCCTTAAATAATATACATTTCAATTTTGGAGGAAGGGGCACTTAAAGATGCTTCAATGTGAACAAATACAGGGCAGACCCACTGGAAACAAGGAACCTGGTGCCAGACCCATCCTACAGCGTCGTGCTGGAGAGCCTGAGGCAGCATCTGCAGAAGTGGCAGTGGGAGACAGGAGACCCCTGGGTTTGTGGACCAGACTATGTCCTGGAAGACAAACTGGAGCCACATTGCAGACCCCTCTACAATGGTCTCTGATGGACTCTAATGATACTTTTACCCATCCCGATTGCCTGTCAGAAGGCATTTGCCTATAAAAACAGGACATTTATTTGTATTTATATTTTTTTAATTCAGTGCTGCTTTTAATGGTCAAAAATAAACAATTTAAGTTGGCTTGATTCATGACATTGCTTCAGTACATCCTTTCTCTTTCTCTTTCTGAACAATTTCATCTTAGAAATGTTTAAGTGGATCCTTTTAAAGGTACTTTCCATCACCCAGCCCCCCTCATGAAGCTGTCATGGAAAGACAACATTAATTACACACCATTTAACAGTTTTTTATTATTCAGCTGAACAGATGAAGACTGATAAGCTAATTATGCAGGGAGCAGGAGTTCATGATGCAAGACCTGTGAGGTCATCTAGTCAATCATGACATCGGGTTTGTTATTAATGTTCTTTTTCTTTAAGCCTCTGCTTTCTACTGAGAAATCCCTGCAAGCTGTTGGAAATAAATTTGTTGATTGATCTGCACATCTTTCCACATCAAATCTGTCCATTTCACTCGGATGTTGAAGTCTTTTGAGTGCTGCTGCACACATTCTTCCTCTGATTTTTTGTTATGATTGGAGGTATGCATTACTTTTAATTTTCTATGTAGTTTCCAGATATTGTGCATCACTGTCTTTTTTGGGGGAGGGAGTCCTCTGGATACGGTTCAGTCTGTAATTTTTATAAAATGGTTACACATTCAGGAATATTGGTTTGCCCAATTTAAAACACAATACCTGCTTTTACTTTTGACGTTTTGCGTCACTGCCTACACAACATCCACTGATGTTGATCAATTTTTACTTCTGACCCTCCAAGCACCAGAGGAGGACTGACATCTTAATACATCTTCCACCCCCTCACACACAAACCTTTCACTGGCTCCACCAGACCATCAAAAATGGATCAATTTAATTTTTTTTTTTCTGTCTAAAGACAGACCATCATCCGCCCACCTCGACTCCGATTTGACGAATGTCCCAGGTCACGATAACGTCGCCCAGTCTGACTATAAAAGGAGCAGAAAGTTTTCTTGGTGTAGAACAAAACAAAGCCACCGCAGACCGAGCACGAACGAGAGAAGCGCTGGTTTCTTGTGCGTAAAAAGCGCAAAGACGTTAACGGACATGGAGAGGTCGGTCAGGTTTGCCGTGGTTTGCGTCGGAGTGTCCCTGCTCGTCTCCTGCCATTCAGTCGAAGCCTGGTACAAGCAGTCCACCGGGCCCAGCTACTACTCGGTGGGTCGCGCCTCAGGGTTGCTGTCCGGAATCAGGAGGTCACCGTACGTCCGGAGAGCCGAGTCCGAGGACGCGCTGACCGACAGCGCGGAGATGTCGGACAACAATGTGAACCAAGATGGGAACAGGCAGATTTCCATCCTCAAAAACATGGCAAGTATAACTAAAAGGGTTACGTTATATTCATATTTGAGGACACTGGATTTTTTAACCACTCCATTTTATAATCAAAGAAAGCAAGCTTTGCGCGTAAAATGCGCTTTCTGGACGTAATCAAGAGCCAATTCATAAGCTGCGAACTAGTGATCAGTGTAGGGGGAAAGGTAGCCAATGACAATAAAACAATTAAAACAAAATTTGCTAAGTAAATAAAGCTTAGATTATAAATCATCGCTTTACAAAGGGAAAAAATCCCAAAATAGCAATCTTACAGAAGGACATGTGCCTTTCATCTCTTTAGATAAAGTTAAGCTCCATACCAACTCTTTATTGCAAAAGAGAGGTTTAAATAATTTTAAGTACTAAAATTAAACAAACCTCAATAAGCTGAACAGCGAGATTTCTGCATCTCTAAACAATCATTTTATTTTAAAGATGCATTGAGTGTTTAAGTTCTCTGTGCTCACTGGTGCGCACCTCCTGCAGGCCATCTGCGTCAAGGACGTCTCTCCGAACCTGAAGAGCTGCGAGCTGCTGCGGGACGGAACCGGGACCTTTCAGTGCAAAGGGGACGTTTTCCTCACCCTGGACTCCCTGGACTGCCTGTCCGCCTGAGTCCGGGCCAGGCCGCTCGCATAGCCCCCATCCTCCACTCAGTCCCGGGAGCGCTTCTCCAGTAAAACAAAAAAAAAAACAAAAAAAAAACCCCCGAATGAAAAGAGGGATGGATGAGGTTTGGGAAGATGGTAGCCCAGAGGAAGAGCCAATTATAGATGCTACAGACTCTGAATGTTATGGTATTTAAATATTTAAAAATGTCAAATTTATTTAGGGTGCATAAACAGGAGTTTAAAAGAAAAATAAGGATGAAAAAATGGAAGCCATTATCATTTCAGGAGTCTCTCCATCTCTCCTGTTCAACCCTGACATGTGTACTGCCAAACTGTAATAATGTAATAAATGTCCCGGAAGTTGACTTCAGTGCACATTTTCTGGGAAATGCTTTTATTTTATTAATTAAATGAACTAACATTGATGACGTAGTGCGTGTGGTCTGTTTGTCTTAAAATCTTCACAAAAAAATCAAAAAACAAGCCACGTGGTTGTCTTAAAACAAAAAACAGTAGAAAACTCATATTTATTTTGTATTGTGGTTTCAGTGGAGTACACAATATAACATAACAGCAGGAGTATGTGGCCTTCAAGACTTTAAAAGCAGAGATACAATGGGAATCATAAACACTAAGCAGTAAGAAAGACAAAAAGTGTTTTTTGATGTATTCAAACTCCATTAACTCCAATTCATCATAAGACACTTGGGGGTGTTTTTCCAGTCTGTGTTCACTTCACACTGCGTCAGTCTTAGTATCCTATCAGAGGGGCTGGTGTGATAGCACAGTCTGTTGCTCAGGGGATCCCTCAAAACCAGCTTCAGAAAATACCACACATCACATATAGGAGGCACCCTTGTGCTTGATGAACAACAGTCTGTGTGTGTGTGTGTGTGTTTCAGACACTGGAACAATGATCATCATTGGAGAGACAGAGGAAATTAAATTTAGGAATGATTCAAAAAGTCAGATCTTCAGTCCTATTAAATTTCCCAGAATAATCGTAGGCTAATAACCGTCAGGGGGATGAGGGCCATGTGGGTGCTTTCAAGAAAATGCAAACTGGTGTGTGTTTTCAGTGATCATTGCCTCATTTGAAGGGTGGGAATCACAGGAGAGACATGGTGATGGATGAGTGGAAAGCACATGATGATGCACAGGTGAACCTGGGCCAAGAACGTTGATGAGCAAACAGTAACCCCTTCCCCCACAAAATGAAGACACACAATAGTGGCATAACATTTTTCAGTCTTCAAAAGAGCATCGTCACTGTTATTAGTGAGATTTTGTGATAAAGAAATTTTCTATTAATGCCCACTATGTTAATGGCAAGGTTTACAAGTCTTCATTTTAGGGTGAAAGGCAAAAAATTTGTTGGCATAGTGGTTCTTCACCTTCAAATATTTCCAAACAGCTTTTTCAAATCTAAATACAATCGAGCGGATCAGGCTTCTGCTGATGTAGCAGAAAACAGTATGTCTGGAAGAGATTATCTTCATGTTCAGTTCACTCCCCTCTCTCCCATTTTTGAGCCATTTCAGTCTTTTCAGATGAGACTTCATTTAAGTACTGATGACGTCTCAGTTTCCAGGAGCTCACGCCACCATCAGTGGTTACAGGAGTGATACAGCTGCCAGGTTCTCTCTGATTATTGTGTCCATAACCACCTGGAAGACGACCTGGATGTTGGAAGTGTCGGTTGCCGTGGTGAAGTGGTGGTAGATGAGCTTGCTGGGTGTGTTGTTGAGCGAGACAAAAGTGGCAGCAATGAAACGGGCGGCTGAATCCACATCACAGTCTGCACCTGGACGAGACGCAATGAGGGTGATATCAGTTTAATTTTATTTACGCGAGACCTTTTTTTCCTTTTCCTTTCCTCTCAGCTAAGTGCAACACCTGAACACCATGAGAGTCCAGTGGCCAAGCAGTGGCAGAAGAAACAATCAGATCCTTCAAATAAAAGTTTAATACGAGTTCCAATGTAGCACTACATTACAAGTAAATGTTCATTTTAGTACAGAGCGATCAGGAAATACACAGCAAGTGTCAAAAAGTTTTTAAGATGATGTTAAATGTTAAAGCTAATGCATCAATTCAACCAGAGGTCTATGGTTACATGGTAATGAATGTAAACTTTCATTAGGGACCAAAAGAACGTGAGCTGAAGCAGTTTTAAGTCAGAATGGATTATATGTTTATAGCAATATAACTTATTTCAGAGGACAAGTTACCCACGTCAGAATAAACTGCTGTCTACAAGACAAAAGTCAAAAAGTAATTCCCTTTTATGCTATTGATAAATGGGATCCTAAAGACAAATTAAAGTAATTTTAACTTTTTATATGTACAAAAAAACGGTATCAAAAGGACCATGAACTATCCTCGTTTTACGCCTATTGACAGTACTTTAATGTTGATAATCAATTTTTACAAACTTAAATGAACAGAGATTCTTATATATATTCTTAAAAAAAACAAAACAAAGTAGTTTGTATTAACTTTAAGGTAAAAATAACTTGGGGAGAACAGCAACTAAAACATTCAGACAACAAATTTCATCCAACACTTGAAGGCATCATGAACACCTTGCTTAATATTCTTATTTCTATCAAATTAAAAAAAGCCTAAGAGGCCAGAAATAAACATCATGTTGAATAAATTAATATATGCAGCTGATCATAGTTTGAAGAAGGAAAAATTTGAATTGTTGCATCTGAAGATGCATGAGCTTCAGGTTTACATTTGAATTGAAGGCTTTAGTGATGTGCACAAGCCTCTCCTCCTTAAAACGAGAAAAGTTCACACACTCAAGTGAAAAAACTTTGTACACCGTGTCAGGACAGTCAAGAGGAGATATTTTCATACGACATAAGTAATGTAGATTTTTGAGAGGAAGGAATCTTTAAATGCAACCTGATGGTGAAAATAAAGTCAAAGTAACAAACGTAGGATCCTCCGCCATCTTCTTCAACAATTTAATTTTTAAGTTCCTTGTTTTCAAACTGTGGCTTACAACTATAGCTTGGAGACACATGTGAAGTCAAACGTACCACGGTGTAATAAAACACAAGTGCTCAAAAAAATGCAAATACAGTTTCCTTAAAATTGTACTTGTTTATAGAAACTGAGCACCAATGTTGCAGGAGGGATTAGGCAGAGAAAGTACAGGGCTTAACGTGATGTAAGGACAGTTCAAGCATGGGAGAAGCAAGCGTCAGCAAAAGCTGAAAACTACAAGGGACTCATCATCACAGCTGTAGTCAAAGTGACACGGACGCTCGATCTGCTGCCTGACCTCAGTCCCAGGTGTGTTAACATTTTTTATTGACATTTGCATGAGAGCAGCTCATGTTGAGCCAAAAAGGAAGTAAAATGGTGAGGAGATGATAAAAAAAAAGAAAATCACAAGAGCTCAACACCAGCCTTAGTGGTTAAAGATCTTCAACTTTATGTTTAGGACATTTCAGCTTCTGGTATTTTAGGACTGGCACATATTTAAGTGGAAGACATCCATGAGATACTGAGGGGTAATCTTTGTGCAATTTCCTTCTCCCAAAAGAGATTTCTGTGTAGGATTTGTGATTTCTACTTCAAACTGTTGCTCATCCTTCGAGGAAGACAGTTTATTTGCTGAATTTTGTGCAAATGAATGTAATAAAGCCCCAACAAAAAAAGTCATTAATATTCCCATGTCACATTTTTTAATGGACTACCGAACAATAAGGGAGCTAAACGATTTACACCGTACGTCTACAGACCTGGATTCTAGCTACAATGGTTCAATTTAAAAAAAAAAAAATATATATATATATATATATATATATATATCTGAAACGGGTTTTAATTGTTGAACAAAGAAAGGTTAGCTTAAGAGAGAATCTAGAAACCTAGAAAGATGTAGGTGTGCCTGCAAAGCCAATCTAAATTTGCCAGCAGCACGTCTAAATTTCTAGGCTAGTGACAGTTTTATTCAACATTAGCAACACACAATTACCCATTTACAAATGTAGTGACAGAGTCACCAGCAACAGAGCTGAGTCAAAGCTGAGCAGCTGCACCCTAGTGAGCAGTATAGATGGAGACACGACACAAGTCTGTGAATATTAAATAAGGTTTATAGGAACAATTTAAAAAAAATGGGGCATCGCAGAAAGCAGCATGGTTATTCTGTCCAGTAACATCACAGCATTAAAAATAGAGGTGGATCTCCTGTCAAACTAGATTTGGCTGCAACAGAATAAGAGAAACTCAAACAGTATAAAATGGCATATTTTCCTCTTTTGAAGACCTAAGAACGAGGTTATAACTTAAAATTTTTTTTCCTACAGCATGTCCACAAAATTGCCTTAAATAGCAAAAGCCCTACATTGTTCATTCCTCAGTTGAATCTTCTCTTGTAGGTTTTTTTTTTTTTTTTAAATGTTTCTGGGGGTCTGAGATCAGCTGAGCTGTGCTCAGATCCACTAGCAGGATTAGTTCAATCACGCAGCTTTAACAGTTTCTGAAATATGATAGCCTGAGAGCAACAATTATAAAACAAATCTGTTTTAAAAAGGTTACTTTGGGTAGATGAAGAAAAGCTCAAGCTGCAGCGTTTGAGAGCCGTCGAGCTGATGCAGCAGTACAACTCATTAACATCTGTCCTACCTTTAAATTGAGGCAAATATAAACGCAGATGTCGTCCAGTGTGTAAAATCTTGTCTTGAAAAAGGTCTATCTTGTTCATGAACAAAATCTGGAAAAACAAGAAAACAAAGAATCAATCTGAAGGATTAATTTGATCTAGCTTGATTAATCTGTAGCTGTACATTAACGATCAAAAACAGATTTATTACGACAAATTTATTTTACTTGGAAGGTTTTCACATAAAATGCAAAAGTCAACGGCTACTTTAACACATTTGATGACATAAATTAGATCAAACTTCACTGATCCCACAGCAGGGAAATTCACTGGCCACTGCAGCTCAAAAAAAAAAAAAAAATGCAAAGAATGAAATCAAATATACATACATATATATGTATGTGTGTATATATATATATATATATATATATATATACATACATATATATATATACACACATATATACACATACACATATATACTCATA
>JAOWBL010000001.1:13649412-13690566 GCA_028564865.1 Zenarchopterus dispar
AAAATTCAATCAAAATAGAATACATTTTGTAAAAATTAAATTTACAAAAAGAGGTAATAACAATTATACATAAAATATATTTAGAAAAAAAAATATTTTATGTATATTTTATACTATGTATAACAACATAGTCCAGTTGTTCTGCAGAAAATATTAAACCAAAGCACAGAGAAACAGCAGAGCTTTTAGTTTAACTTTAGTCGTGGCTTTAGCTGTGGTGCATTTAATGTCAAGAGGAAGTTGTTTCCATCTTTGTGGAGGATAGTAGCTAAATCACCATATTTGGTTTTTACTTATTTATCTATACCATCTGAGTGATCTCAGCACCCTACTTGGTCTTGATTCTACCAGGAGATCAGAAATGTTTTCATAAACTAATAGACACTTTATTCTGTAGGAATCTGGCAGTCGGTGTAAAGATCTGAGGACAATAGTGACATGCTCAGTTTTCCTGGTTGTTGTTATTCCTGTGAAGGAGCTGAAAAAGTCTAACAGTCTTTAGAAAGCCTGGCAAAAGACGAGAGATGTGAACATGAGACGTCTGACTCTTAATATCTGTTGAAAAAAATCAAAAACAAAAAAAGCTGATTTGATTTACAGCCTCTGTGTGGCAGCTGAAATTCAGGTCTGAGTCCATTTAAACTCCAGCATTTCTGAGCAGGATCTTTGTCTCCATGCCCCTGGACTCAAGCTGGGCAGCAACTTTTATTCGTTCCTTTTTGTTGCCAAATATAATTGTTTCTGTGTTAAGCTGATTTAGTTGATCCAAGTGCGATTTCATCCAGGTGCTCTAGGCACCTAAAGTGTGAGTCTAATGACCATACTCATTTGGTGAAAGAGCCAATTAAATCAAATGAAATACAATATATAAAACTATCTGTGAGAGGCTCTAAAACAGACTTTATGATGACAGCTGGAGACATTATGCACAAATAGTTTAAAGTTGTTTTGAATCTCTTTCAGTCTGCCTGCCCTCAGCAGGATAAATGAGGAACCAGATGTTTCATAACGTGTCCAAGTCTGAGAATTTATTAAAATAAAACATATCAGCATCAGCTGTGGTATTTGAGGGAGTAGGAGACACTTTATAATATAAACACTTGTCCAGTTTCTGTCAGTAAATATAGAAACTATTTCAGAACAGGTTTTTATCTCATCTCACTACCTACTTGCTTATTTCTCTTTTTCTGTTTGCTTTACAACAGGCATGTCCAATTCCAGTCCTTGAGGTTCCACCTCCTGCAAAGTTTAGATGCAGCCCAGCTCCAACACACCTGGTTCAAATGAACTGATCACCATCAGCTGGTTACCAGGGTTACCAGTGTGAAAATGACCTATTCTTCAAGTCCGTGAGGACTGGACTTAAAGAGTCCTAGTCTAGATCCTCATCTGTGGAAACCTGTTAGAAATGTTTCTAAACTCACAGTTCGTGATGCTTCTCACAATATTATTTATTTTATGAGAGGGAAAATTTAACTTAACCTTTGAAGAACTATGAAATAATTACTTCAAACCATTTAAAGGATCATATTCGTCTGCAGTGTTTGATAAATGAGGCTTTTTTGGGGGATCTCTAGAAGGTTGTGGGTGAAATAAAAGTCTTTTTATTTCAATCCCTACAGTTCACATGCCAGTGTGAAAATATTATATACAGACACGGACAAATCTGACCTCAGTTTTAAAAAGACTGAAACAACTTGAAACTGTACTGAAAATTAACAAATAAAAATCAGACATTGCTTTTGAATTTTGGTTCAACAGAAACAAAAACACTAATGAAATTAGCATGTTGTGATGTAAGACGTGCGCTCATACAAGGTTTCTCTACATGCAGAATAACATCAATCAGCTTTTATACCTTCAGTATTTAAACTACTTTTGTGTAAACACATCCATTATTAAAAAAATACAGTTTTCGTCATTGAACACGTGGCCAGAACAGATTTAGAATAAGGTAATCAATTTTTAGTTTACATGTTGATTTATAAATGTAGTTTCATTTGAAAGGATCTAAAACATTTTTTTTAGTCTTTCAGTGAGGTTGTAATTGCTGACAGAAATAACAAGATAAAATGTGGAGCACCTGGACTTTATTTCTGCTTAAATCTGTCAAACGCTTCAAAAGACAGGTGATGGCCCACAGCATGCCATGAAAAAAAGATTAAACTTTCTCCCAGCTATGAAATATGTACCTAAATGAAGACCAAACAGTACATGAGATTAATGCCGGGAAGACAAAGGAGAGGACAGACAGATCCTGAAGTAAAGGCCTGGTGGAGCTCAAGTCTCCACTTTGATCAGTCTTAAAGGTTTCATTAAATTAGTGGGGGGGGGACAACTATCATTAAAAAAAGATCAAGACATACAGAGAGAATCATCAAGTTACTTTTCTTAATTGTATATCTACTGAGTGATCAAATCCTTTATAATGGACCCTGGCTGTGTATTAAATAAATGATCATTTGTAGGTTTGTGACGTGTGAAAGAGAGGTGCTTAGTCCAGCTGGCTTCAGCTGCCTCCGAGTGGCCGTGGCCTCATTTCATCACCTCGGTGAACCGTGACTATGTGCTGATCAAACAGAGATCCGCCATCACGCTACACACACACGATGGCTGCTGCAGGAAAAACACACAGCACTTTTCCAGAGATTAACATTTTATTTCATAAAATGAAATTTCCGCACACAAATAGTTACCGAAAAGCCGTGAAAATACAGACAATATAAAAGTGTTATAAATTTCTTCATCCCACTACCACAATCCTGCCTTTGAACCCACACACACAAACACACACACCCCACTAACGATTCATCTGGATAGGCTCTGTGTACAATGGCTACCGACAGTAACAACCTGACAGAGAATACTAAGATTGTCCAGTAAAAAAAAAAGGAGAAAAAAAAGATGCATTTCTTGAAAACAAACTGAAGTGATGAGAATTTAACTTGCCTGCCAGCTGCAGAGACATTCAAGCAGATTTCTGCAGAAGCTGGTACTATTCACAGCCCTTCAATTACTTATAGCTTCATGAATGAGGCACTAATTTCATTTATAAATGCACTCACCCACCGACTTACATCAGCTCACACGCATGCACACACATACATACAAATACACATACATTGGTGCAAATTGAAGCAGTAAAGTACACTAGCTACTTCACAGATATTTTAACAATGTCTTTTCTTTCCTCCTTTCTTTTTTCACAGGATATGCAAAAAAGTGGCCTCAAGAAATTAAGTATTAAAAATAGAGCACATTCAACAGACACTGAAGACACTAAGACTGATCTTAAAAACTAATAGAAGTAGTTTAAAAACATAACCGACAAGAACATCAACTCTTTGTCAATAAGTTATGTATAATTACAAACTTAACATTCTGTATGTAGTGTCTAACTCAAATGAGGCAAAAATAAAACGTGAAAAACAATAAAACAAGGTTTTCAATGGAGAAAGAGAGGATTAAAGGGATTTTGCAGATAAAAACATTTTTAGAAGATTTAGATCGGGGCTTTGCATCCTGCTGGACGTGTGGAGAGGCGGTCTGACCAGACCCACCTGAGAACCACAAGGACTCTCCGTCTCTGCAGAGTCCTCTTTATTAAAGCTCGCTGTACCTGGACGAGTAAAACGGACGTGAAACATGTGAGCCCACTAGTGAGCAGGCTGAGCTGCAGCTTCACCCTCCTGCTGCTTTCTTCTCTTCATCGCTTCAATCACTGCAATCTCCTTGGCCTCCTTCTTCTGGTTCCTGGCTTCAAACTGCAACCTGATAACAGAAGAAGACGTGTCAAAAAGCACAGAATAAAGAGAGTTGAGAGGCGAATAAAGATGCTGCGAGGAGAGCAGTCCCTCACCTGTTTTCAATGATTCTTTGCACAATGTCATCAGTGGTGAGACTGTTCCCACTATTGATGGTCTTAAATATGCCCCTCCTCTTAGGTTCCTGAGTGAAGAACACACATCTGGTCACATCCAACCAAAGAAGGACAAAGTAACCCTGTCATTTGTCCCATGATCCCTTGTGGCTGCAGCATCCAAACTAATGTTCAGGTTTTTTGTTTTTTTTAAACATTCAAACTAACCGTTGTTGATGCAAGCAAGTATGAGGATGGGAGCTTGAGTCTAAGCAGCAGTAAGTGAATAGTCTGTGACGACACCTTTAACTTGTGTTACTTTTTTAGATTTTATAAATTACCAATTTTAGAAATGAAACAGTATTCTATATTTTATTTTACAAGTGGGGTATGTTAAAAAAAAACACTCCCACCTGTTTTTAAACTAATAAGTAAAAGCTGCTGTTTGAAAATGTACAGCAGTGTCAAATGTGTTTCAGCTGCCAAGAAGTTATTTAACTCTGAGTGATGGAGGGTCTTGTCCTTTGACCTTTCATGAAACAAGTTATGGAAAAGATGTTATTTGGACTGAAATTTTTGATCTGCATCAATAAATCTATAAATAAAAATATGGTTGGAATAATCATGATTAAGATCACTTAAATTCTGGAGAAATGTAACTGAAAAAAAAAAGTTAAATCAACAGTGGAACTCACTGCAATATTTTAAATAGTAAAAGTAAGAGGATTTCATGAAATGTAAAGAAAACACAAGTCCAGCCTCTACAGTAGAGAAGCATGAAGTTTAGACTCTTGAGGAATTAAAAAATGTCCGGAGGTCTGATGAGTCCAGGTTTACCACGTTTCAGAGCAACGGATGTGTCAGGGTAAAAAAAAGCAGTGGATGAAGTGATGCATCATCACGCCTAATTAGCAATCCCACACTAAGAAGTATTACGAACCTCAGTTGGTCTGGGTTCACCGACCATGTGATCAAGAAAATTGTTAGCTAATAACTTGAATATACTGAATACCAAGTTTTTCCATCTTTAGATATTTTTTTAATTCCTTAATGTCACAATGACAATCCCAAGATTCACCAGACTCGTGTGTGTGTGTGTGTGTGTGTGTGTGTGTGTGTGTAAACATGAATTGCTAACCTCTGACTCCAGACCTAAACCCTGTTGAGATGTTCTAGAGATGATTTTATGGAGCGAGCCGACTCTCCCACTATCAACCCATTATTAAGAGCTCAGTGAAAAGATGAAAGCAACTTTGGAAGTAAATAAGTCTCACATTACGTTATAAGTTTATCTAAACAATGACATGGTGAATGTGTCCTGTAATCAAAGATAAATCAAAGCCGATGGTGGTCCAATAAAACATTAGCCTGTGTCTGTTTTTAGCCAGGTCGTGTATATAAGGCATCTATGAAGCAATGGGATGAAAAAATATTCAGAAATGTACCTAATGCACTTTCAAAGAATAATTTTTGAACATCTGTAGAATTATTAATGCACACCCAAGTCAGAGTCAGACTGTCGTTACAGTTAATTATTGTAAAACGCTGACTTTGCTTATACAGGGCGAATGGACTGAACTAAATACGGATATCAGGGTGTAGTTTTACAACACCTGCAGGTCCAGGGACAATTTTAGTCCAGTCTGAATAGTACAATAATCTCGTGATGGTTTTTTTCAGCGTGATCAATAACAAAGCTTAGGGAAAAGACATCTTTTGACTATTTTGACCCTCCCCATAATTTCTTAAAAATAATTAGTACAGTAAGCACTTCTTATTAATTCTTAGGCCCATTCATCTCATCAACCATTAACCCCCCTGGACAGACAGTGTACTCACAGCATAGGGGTCTGATCCATCCTTGTCTGGAAACACCTCAGTCTTGCCATGACACACCATATTCACCTGTATAGTTAAACAAAGATGCCAGAATAAATCAATCGTCGCCAAATACTAATAAATATAAATCTTTCATTGTCAATCCAAATCTTTATCACTGGTTTTATTCATAACCTTGTCATTGTGGGCCTTTTAAGAATTAAGATGAAAATGATGAAGCTACAATCCAGCACACACATAGCATAAACATTTTGTTGATATAAATGTGCCCCTACTCCAGCTACTTTAAAAATTATACCGTTTTCGTGCACTTATTTAATTTTCTATCATACCCATGTCCTTTTTCTCTACTTTTTTTTTGGTCTGTGGTTTCACTAGTTAATGTTTTTAATCAAAATGTATTTGGTATTATGGATTTTATTCCTGCTTTTGCTACTTATTGTTTCCAATGTTTTGATGCATTTCTTTGCCTGTGTAGAATACTTTGACACATTTATATGTTTAAAATAAGCTATATAAATAAAGCTGCCTTCCAAAGATAATTTTAACCAAGAGTCTTTAAAAAGTTCAAAGTGAAACAAGCACCTCAGTTAAATGAACTTCTAAATAAAGAAAGCGCAGAAAGAACCAACTTGAAGTAATTCAAGAGAAACTCACCTTAAAATGATCCAGCAGGTCTTTGCCCACTGCATAAGGAGCACCAATCACCACCTCTGATACATACTAAAGTCACACACAGGACAACGGTCAGAGGAAAGTGAATTTTCACATGTTTAAACCATCAACTGTGGCAAAGTTTAATCAAAAAGCATCAGAAAACCTCAAAGTTCAGCACATTTCCTCGCTCACTGCCTAAATTCAGTTCCTTGCCTTCAGGTACTGAGGAAAACTAACGGCAGAGCCCAGCGATTTCAGTTTTACAGCAGGGTTGTGTAACATTCTTGTAACTAATACAAACACACACTGCAGATGAGGCACAAAGATTCATTGTTTGAACAGCAGGAATGAAGGGCGCAGAGCCAAGTTCATCCTGCAGCGTGAAAGTACAGAGTTGTGCTGAACATCGGTCCGACTGTGTGTGTTTGAGTGTGAGCTCACCCGACAGGCAAGGACGCTCAGGGTTCTCTCATGGATGTTCATGATTGGATAGTTCTTCCTCTTGTAGCGATTCACTTCCTGTAGACAAGGAAGAAATCAGTGAATGCGTTTGCATTTCTACCAAGCAGGTGTTAATTCTTGGCAGCTGCACGAACATGAAGGAGCACAGAGAGATTAGAAGTGGCTTGACCTTTGAATCCTGGATTCCTAAAATTGAACAGTTTAGATGATAATCTCTCTCTCTTTCTCCTGCTGAAACATAATCTTGAGCTGCTCTTGCTTTAACTTGTTCCAGATCTGTTTATTGTGAAAGCTGCTGCCACAGTAGGGCAGGATGCACCACTTTATTGTGTTAGGTGAAAGTAAAGTGTAATTAGGCATACCTGGTCAAAGTGCAGACCAACAATGACGTAGGGCCTCTCTGCCTGCTTATACACCATCTCTAAGAAGTCGACATGGCCAATGTCTGCAGAGGATTTGCGATCAAGGTAGCAACAACAAAATGTTCACCAGAAAGATGTTCTTTTTCTTTTCTTAAATTAAGTTCTTTCACCCGATAAGGATACGGAAAAGGTCAAATGCTCCAGCCACGTAGATGATGGTGTCCCCAGGCTGAGGTTCTTTTCCTGAGGCAAACTGGATGATCTTCTGGGACGTCTGCAGGAACTGACACACCCCTGTCCATGGACTGCGGCCTCCAGGACCCTTGAAGACGGCAGGTTAAAACAAAAATGAATCACTCTGACCCATTTCTCTCACGGGGATAAAATGGCTAGAAACAGGATAAGCAATTCAGCAGGGTTTTGCAGTTAGAGTCCATCGTTTTACAGAATCCCACAAATACTGAACTCATAATGTGGGAAATTCTGCACAGGTTTACAGAAATATCATTTCTTCATGTTCAGCCAACACAAGCAGTGTGGAAGAATGCAGGACGCATGAAAAGAAAACACTGAGATGGACTGACCTGCTGCTTTCGTTAACACATATATACTGACAGGTTTAACTGATTCAAACTGAAGCACAACCATTTCAGTACACCCGGGTGTACAGAGATGTAGCGCCACCGCAAACAGGCAACATTCTGCTTTCTCTGAGTTTCATATAACACATGCTTCTCGCTACCCGACACTCCAGACTGCCTACGCCTGGCAGCCACGGTGTGTAAAATATGAACCATGACCGACGGAAAGAGAGCCACCATGCGGATCATTGTGAGCATCGGGTTTTAGCTCAACTGTGTTTCGGATATGAGGGCAACAAGGTGCCAGTGAGGCTAGACGAGGTGAAAGACAAGATGTCTACTCTTGCTGTAACAATAGATAAGACATTAAAGAGCTGCTGATGGAGACGAGGTCTCTTTAATTATTCTAGTTCTGTCATTGTGTAACATTTCTTTTGGAACAAAACTGCGTGTAATTTAATCAGCAGGTCTTCACACAATCAGGCAGGAGCTTATTTCGTGTGAGAGAAAGAAATTGTGAATAAGAACCATAATAATAATAATAATAATAATATCAAGTTAAACTGTTGGTGTGTCTTAGTGAATGATCATGTGTGCCACAGAGATCACAGAAGAGAGTATGATGATGCAGCTCAAAGAGATTACTGGTAAGTGGAAAGGGGAAGCAAATTACACAACCATATATAGTTAGAAAAATCCTCCAGCTGGAGGAAGTAACAAAGTTCAAATTAAGGTAAAGTAAAACAGTTTAAGACTTGCAGGTTTGGTCACAAGTAAAAATTCTAGGAAATTCTGAAGGGACTGTATTTAAATGGTGCTTCTCTACTCTTGTTGCCACTCAAACAAAGCTACATTCACAACTTGTGTCCTCCAAATCTGTATAAAAAACTCTCTTACTTGAAGGTAAAAAAGGTGATATTCATCCAAAATTTTAAAATACATTTCAGGCCCTGCATGCATTATAAGTACCAGAGCATCTTCAGATAAGAACTTGTGATGAGTACCTTGCCAAAGTTGTCTGTATGCTGCTGGTAATCTGGGTTATCCTGTGGAGAAACATGTGTTAGATTGAGAGCTGAATTAAATAAACAAGAGGTTTGCACAAGCTACAGGTAGGCAAGCGGATTCACCATGTTACTGTGGTGGGCTTTGGTCATGAGAAGCATACGCCCCACCAAGTCAGTGGTGGAGACACCCTGTGTCCTTTTACACTCCCGGTAACGCCCTGCTTGCTTCACCTCTTCATATGTGTCCTTACCATCTGCCGTCAGAGTGATGTCATCTGTTAAAGAGAAACCATAATCTCTCCATATCTGGAAGCTCGATCATGTAATGAGAAGGTGTCTGATAATGACAGCACTAAAACTGGATTCAGAGAGCAGGTTGCAGCTGGCTCACCTCCATGCACGCAAAAGTCACAGTTGTATTTGTTCAGAGTCTCCAGAGTGGTGACATAAGGAGCTCCTTCGACGATCTCATCCACCCATTTGATGGCTCGCACCATCTTGTAGCGTTCTTCCTGAGTGAAAACTGGAGGGCCTTTGTGTTTGGAAATCTCAGCTAGAAAAAGGAGTTATTGATGGATTTTTTATTACAGAAAAATCAGTAACATAGATATAGTCATTTGAGACGATGTAGGAGGTGACTGCTTTCAAAATGTCTCTCTCTGACATGAAATACTTCTTCTTCTCCTGTCCCACTTATAAACTGGTCATTTGCCATAAAATACACCCGAGCTGTATTTTTCTCCAATAAACAATGACTAACATCTTAATGGATGTTAATGATCCACCAGGTTAGATGAAATAGAGATAAACAATCACTTAACGTAACCACGCCATAACAGTTAGTCAGAGGCGAGGATTCGTCATAGTGTTTCACAGAAACATTTGCATCAGTCTCACCATCTGTGTGGACTCCAACAATGAGGTAATCTCCCATAGCCTTAGCCTGCCGCAGCTGGTTGGAGTGACCATAGTGCACCATGTCATAGCTGTGGAGTCACGTGAACAGACATCATCAGCGATAAAAGAAAACAACAGTTATTGTAAGAGCTCAGACAAAGCACGACACAGGTCAAGAGAGATGAAAGCAGAACCATGTAGGAGGTGATTACAACTTATGCCATGAAGTTGTGGGTTTTTTTGGTTTTTTTTAAACCGAAACCCTTCAGGCTCAAAATGTCTTCCAAAACCTGCCTTTCAGGGTAGCTTTTGTTGAGAGATTCTTATCCTATTTTTACTGCAGAGCCCACTCTGTCCATTCACCAAATCAAGCAATTTATTTCTCCAAAATTACAAACTGAAGAACTGTGAAGATAAATTATTTGATAAAGGTTACTGGGATAAGTGTAATGACCACAGATATGATGGTGTGTATTTACGGTTCGACATTCACAAACTTATCCATTAAATATTTTACATTTGCTTGCCTTTAAAATGTACACTCCTTACATTTCAGAGCATATTCAGTCTTTGCTTATCATATAAAAATAAACTCATTCCTATATTCGGATGATTTTGGAGTACTGGACTAGACTTTGGCAGTTTTAGTACTCTAAGAGAAATAAATACAAGAGAAGCCTATTTTAAATATTATGTTTACAAAACATATCTTACAGTTTTTTATAGTCTACAAATGTACACATACTGTATGAGTGTGAAACAAGTTAATAGTTCTTTTTGACTTTTTCCTTTAGTGGTTGTCACAGCGGATCCACATATTGATTTGGTATAGGTTTTACCTTGGATGCCCTTCCTGAAACAACCTTTCCTATTTATCTAGACTCTGGAGTGACACAAATGACAAAACTGCCCATGACCCTTTAGTGGCTGGATTGTGTAATATGAGTTGCTGAAATGAGTAAGGAATCAATAGCCACCGTCTGTCTTCTGGACACGCAATTAATCGTAAATGAAAGCTGGAAAAAAAGTGATCCAGCACAAGGTCAAGAATCTCTGAGGCCAAATTTCTTGTAGTAAACACTGAAATATAGGGAAAAAGTGACTACACAGTTTGTTTTGCTTCAGAATCAGAATCAGAATCACTTTATTGCCATCGCCAGGAAACAGGTTTACAGACTAGGAAATTGCTCTGATGTAACAGTGCAGATAAAAACATGGAATAATGTAAAGTAAAAATAGAATAAAAATAAATACATGTGAATAAGCAAAATAAATCAAAATAAAATAAAATACTCTGAATAAAAGGCCTTTGAGATGTAATCACATATGACACTAGTCATGATCGGCTCAGTCGCTCTCAGCTGTGGGCTCACTTCTGGTTTTTAGAGTTTCCAAAAGGACTATGAAGCAGAGCCTTCAGCTATCAGGCTCCTGTTTTGTGGAACTAGCTCCCAGTTTGGGGTTGGGATGAAGACAACCTCTCTATCTTTAAAGAGGAGAATTAAAACTCCGCTTTTAGAGGTGGCTTGGTTGATCCTAATTCATCCCTTTAGTTATGATGCTGTAGGCCTGGATCACTAGGGGACTTCCCATGATGCACTTAAGACTTTTCTTCACTCTGCTCTCTTTATTCTTTGTGTTTTCTTTTTTCTTTGTCTCACGTGTCATTTATCCTTGGCTTACTCTCTTAGTTTTAATTCTGTTTGTTGACGTTTCTGTCTCTTCCCGTTAAGACAGTTTATATTCCATATTGTGTGCTATCCAGTGTCTGCTCAGGACAGTGAAGATTCAACGTACTCAGTCGGTATCCTGAGCTTGACTGCTTGTCATCAAACTGGTGTTCCCTGAAGACATTTATAATGAATTGGACAATAAATGACACATAACTGAATTCAACCAAACTGTCTTTAAGTCCAGCTGTATTAAATTTTTTTTGTTTTTTTCATGTAAAGTGCCTGAGAGGATTTTTGTTGTGAATTGGTGCTGTGTACATAAACTCAATTCATTGATTACAGTTAAAGTAAAGAATATTTGTTATCTTATTTTACTAGAGAGAAATATATCCTCTTGCTACTTCTGACCAACTGAAAATAAAACAGTCTAGTATGGTTGATGGTTGGTCACTGATGTGGATAAAAAATTTAAAAAAAACTTTGTGGGGGCACAGAGATGAGGGTTTACAAATGAATTTTAAAAACCCTAAAAATAAATAAATCATGGGGGGAAAAAAAGAAAAATACACTATGCTGGAAAAATCCTGTTTCTTTCTCTAAGATGAACCGCTTCCATCTTGGTGTCACTTATTTCATTTGTGCTATATATGGTACATTTAAACAAGATCCACTTCATGAATATAACGCATATTTCTGCCAACAGTTATAACTTGTTTACGGTTTAAGATATTTCTAACCATCACGTGACATGGGCTGCAGCCGACTGTCAATCAGAAAACTGGTGGCTTCTTCGTACAGCAAACGAAACCAGAAAATAATAGAAATAATAATTGCAAATGGAAAGAGGCAACAGTTTTTTCCTTTTCTTTTTATTTAAAGTGAATTCCGGTGTAACGGTCAAGTATACACTACAGCCCAGCGTTGTTAACAACTGTGCTATTATAACAGCACAGCTAAGTATAACTTCTGTAGCAATGACAATAATATTTTGGCTACCGAAGGGATAACCACAAATTTCTTGTTACTGGGCAAAGCAACGACAGTTTCTAACTAATACATTTGACTTTTACCATATTTGGCAGCAACAGTTCATTTACTGCTGGCTAGCTAGCTAATGTTAGCATGCTAATCAGACAAGTGTTTCTGTGTGTTGCGCAATGATCGTTTTTAAGATATAAACTATGAGAAAAATAAGTAGTCAGGAGGGTCAAACAACTCACCAACCGTCACACCATAGTCGGACCTGCCGTTTCCTTTTCTCGGGGCTACGAACTGTACCATCCGTGTTACTGGAGCCGGTTTCTTTCTCCTGATCGGTAGCAGCGTGATGACCGTTTTTGATCATTTTTACGAAATTAGTCAAGTAATTTACTGGTAATGCGAACAGAACAGGAGGTAGAACAATGTTCACAATATTAATCTGTTCTTTATATGTAAAGGATTAACCCACAGGACGTGTCCGCCTCACTTGGTCGGACGGAATGACATTGAGCGTCGAAACGGCCAACGCCTCCGATTACGTCACATCGAACGAAGCCTCTCACGCTGACGTACTGATTACATAATACCCCTGGTCACGTGACACCATATGCCCTGTAAATAACCTCCTGTAACAGCAAATAGTTTCTCTGAGAATTAAAACCTGCTTTTCTATACTTTTACGCTATATTTACTATGAAAAAATAGTTGGTTTTAGTATTTGACACTTTTGGTTGAGTCCTACAACTTTTCTATTTATACATGAACTTATATGCAAGTCAAAGATTCCCTGATTTTGCAGAAAACTTTTATTATAGTTCACTCAGTATTTGAGTATGATCTGGCCTACTGATGTAGAAAAAATTATCAGATTTACTATAGAAAGCCTTGTGGGGGAATTGCAACAAAATGTGTCAAATGACAACAGGTCCTAAAAGTTAGGGCAGTTTATAGGTACACTGTTATAGAAAAGTAATACTGCACATGCATGCTACTGGATCTAACCTTAGACAGCACCAGGAGTCACAAACATCTCAAAATGTAAAAGATACTCTATATCTGATCAAATAAATATACTGTATTTATTTGATCAAGTAATTTGTAGTCTAGCATAACTCGTGTTACGCCAGAGAACTCTTAAATTCATGATTCAAGTGCATTTCTTTACCAGTCAAAGTAAGGAATAGTACAAGGAAATTAATGATTTATTCTCTCACAAATACTGCAATTTTGCAAAATGCACCAAGAAATCTTCACATTTAGTTTTAGCACTGGTTTCATTTGTAGGAATGTTGAACACTAGCTCATCAAAGCTAGTCTATCTTGTTACAGCTTCTTACAATGTAAAGTACATAATGTGGTTATTTATATTACAGAATCTTCCTGAGACAAATTAATAAACAACTCTTTTGCTTGCTTCCAAAGACAAAACGTAACTAAACATGACAAGTGGCAAAATTCCCAATCCTGCTTTTTTTTCTTACACAGCAGTAAACAAAATGAGAAAAAAAAAATCATGTAAACAAATAAACAACTTCAGTAAACCAAAACACAGTAGTGGCTTAACTACACAGCTCACTAACCTGAGTATCAGTGACAGCAGAAAAGGAGTTGACCGTGTTTAGAAAATTATTTAGGTAAACCAAAATTCCTTCAGAATAAAACAAAACAAATTAGTCATTTACTAAAAAATGCTGGTCATGATTATCTGAAAATAAATTCAACAGAAATATATTTTACTGTAAGCAATGCATGTAGAAAATGCCAAAACTGCAGAAATTAACAAAAAATTGTTGCAGCTATAAAAGGCTGTGAATGTAATATTAAAGCACATACAGGTAAACCTTGAGGTGGGGGTGAGGAATCCTAATACTGGAGTGTTTCAAAATGATGAAATGATCCACACTGACTGGACTAAGCTTTTCAAGAGTTGTGAGTTGTTCAGAAAGTTGTTATACTGCCATATGTCAAAACTGATTTAAACAATTTTCTGTACAGTAATTTTATTTTATTTTTTTGTACTACGTTAACTGGATTTGACTAAGTTTTAGTTGTGATTAAAACATCCAGTGTAGCTGCCAAACAGATGGTAATTTATAAAAACAAACAAAATCACTGTTGTACAACAACAGTTATTCAAAATCCAGGCGTAACTTCAAAATGTATACAGTACAAATTTCTACTTTTGTGCAGCATATGTATCATTTTGAACTTTAAATGTCAAAATCCTCCCACAATGCATGTGCCTCTGACATAATTCCAAGCGAACACACAAAACAATTCATTCAGCGACATTAGTCTGAGGCTGAAACTTGTCCACATCATGGGACTGGAATACAAATCAGTCATTGGAGAACGCTGTTCATATCAATGATAATCTACGTAGTCCATGACATTTTCCTCGGTTATGCAGCTTTTTTCTTTTTTGTCCTCCTTCCTTTGTTGCACCCTCGTCCAAACCAGCCACCCTGCACAGATGAGGCTTCCTCTGGCTGCTCTTTGGCATCAGCTGTGTGGTCCTCCTGCCCATCAGGGGCAGCTATGACCTCACGAGTATGGCTTTTCACTTCCTCTGGTCGCAGAGGAGTAGCTAAAGAGAAGATGGGGTCCTCCGCTCTGGTGGCACAGAATAGAGAAAGCCAGGGGGTGTGCTGTCACAAGTTTGTCTTGGTTTTTTCCCCTTCTGTGTTTTTTTATATGCATATTTGTGTGTGATAGAAATGTATTTACTGTTTGAGGAATAATTAATTTAGTAAGAGTACTAAATATATTTTACTGGTACCTGTAAAAAATAATACAAATGACATACAAATAAGAAAAGAAATGTTCGCTTCTTTTTGTTATATATTGGTGGTTGACAATGCTTTTGCTTGATAAGGTACCTGAGAGAGGATCTTTGGGGTGTCCAAAAAGTCAATTATTCTAACATTTTCTGTGTTTTTAATTGATACAATCCTTACCTGTCATATAGAGGAATATGAATATTGAGCTCCTCCATGAGGAGCCTCATGATATCGTCACACCTGGCATGAATTTTCAGAGTAGCCAGGTCATCTTTTGGTGTCCACTAGAACAGAAGAACAACAATGTGATCTATCACAGAGCATTAAGTCCCTCACTTGCACCTTAATGAGCTAAAATGACTCCATCAAGCACCTGAAGATTAACAATGTAGAGTTTGGGCCTTTTTCTCACTGGTCTGTTCATGGACCACAGACAAGCATATTTCTTCAGCACCTGGAAGATTTGGAGACAGAGCACACGAGAAACTACATTCAACATTTATATAATTACTGCAAATTTTCCAGGCAGCATCAGGCTCAGTGTGCTTTATAAAACCTGCCTTCAGACTTGAGCCCAAGCAGATGATGACATCTGCCATCTCGGCAGCTTCCATGGCTCCTTTCCAGTTCAGAGGTTGCTCTAAGGTCCCACGTTCCCCAAAATGCACTATTGTGTCCCTCAGTTCGCTGCCACACTGGCTACATCTGCGTCCTGTTGTGTGGCGGTGCAGTGATGTCCGCTCTGTCACGTCAAATAAACGCACATACTCCCTGGCTGGTGAACAAGATGTGCACACCTAATTAGAGAAAACAAAATTATACAGTCAGGACACCAACTTTGTGTATTCTTATTTTCTGCAGTTATATAGTTGCACAGAGTGACATTTGCCGGGTTGTCGGCAGTGATGCCATGGAGCCAAACATGACACGCCATCTGCATGTTGAATAGGAAAGCACAAAGAGAGCTGACCTCCGTGAAAATCAGAGCATAATTTCAGAATATTAGACAAGTGCAGGTTTAGTTGACAAAACACTGCACAGTCAATCTAAATTAAGTATCCCAGCTCTCCAGGAGGCAGAAAAATGTTCCTATGCAGTGTGATAAGAAGCTGAGGGTAAATCGGAGGTAGTTTAAACAATGATTGAGTCTTACCTCAATAAACATATTTCCATGGAGTTCTGACAAAGCGTGTCTGGGTAGACCGCTTCGCAGGTGAAGTCCATCACAATTCTGTGACACAACGTGCTTCACCTTGATTTACACACATAACACAATAAACGTTACCAGAACACAGTCGCCGCAATTGTGCCTGACATTCACAAGATTCACATACCAGCTTTTCCTTATGTAGCATCTTAATGCACATGTGTGTGAGGGTCGGCTCTGCTTTACTCAAGTCTGATGAGCTGTATGCAAAAAAAAAAAACAAAACCACAAACCAAACAGAAACTCAGATTCTGAACAACATTTGCTGATATGCAAGTAAAAACCACTCATAACAGTTTTTCATGAAGAAGACATAGACTCTGCTTTCTGGCAATATGGATTAAAATCCTCAAAAATTATTTAATTTTCACATAACATACTTTAATGATGCAAAAAAGAGTCTAAAATTTCATCGTAATGCAATGCCTGAGTATTTGCTGTAGACTAAAGGTGCATTCACATCAGAGCTGGTTGGTCTGCTTTAAATGGACCAGAGTTCGTTTGCTCAGAAAATCTGGTTTGCTTTGTGGAGGTGTGAATGCTGATCAAAGACGTGAACTCTGGTCCACCTAGAAACGTAGGTCTCGGTACAGTTCAAGTGGACCAAATAGAGAAAGTGGACTACAACACAGGGCATTATGAAAACAGAAACTGAAATTGTCCTGCATTAAGCAATAGATGAGTTAGGCTTGTCGTGTCTTCTCCTACAGGTGAGGAGGGGAATATGAAATTCAAAAGGTTCGGTTCATTTGACAAAGTGCAGTGTGAAAGTTAACTTGGACCAGTTGAATGCTGCAGCCCCAATCAAACAGAGCCCCCAGTCATAGCCTAACAGAGTATTAGGTCTGAAAACAATCTCAATGCCTGCAAACTCCTGATCACATTACCTGATGATCAACCCCATAATCATCAATAACTGTGGAGTCGTGCTTCTTTCCTTCAGGCAAACATCTTTATGTGACAGAGGACCTGCACCACACTAACATTCTGGCATCATCTCATTACACAATACATTTTCATGATTAATCACAAATCACTCAGTTCATGGATACATCTCTACAGGTTACTCACAAACCTTGACTCCTATTTCTTCTCCTTTTTTAAAAATGTGCTTTTCTGTCCTTCTGTACCAATGCTTGTCTTTAGTCTCTCTATATATTTGCCTTTTCCAGCATAACCATTTTTATTTGTACTGGCTCCAATTTTTAAACACAGCTGAGAGCAAAAAATGTGCTTTTTTTAAAAAATTTTTTTTTTACACACATTGGAGGAGTTTTAAAATTATTTCCACTATTTCAATTGACATCCTACTTGTTGAAGCCATCTTTCTGGTCAATCAGCACTTCACCTTTAATGCAAATTAATAATTTGCATATTTCTTTTATTGTATTTTCAACTATTCCATAATTTCTTCCTCTACCTAAATGAAGGGGAAGAAAAGCTATTTCTATGGAAGTATATTTTAGAAAGTCATAATATTAAGCTGTTGAATTAAAAAATATTTGAGTCATAACTCATTTTAATTTCTTTCCTTCAGGACATATATGGTGACATATTATGTGGTCAGGAGTTGTAACTCACCTTATGGACAGTCCCTTCTGCAGCTGCGTCCACACACCATTTGGGCCCCTGTAGTCTGGGATAGAGGCTGCCTAAAAGAAACAAGTTATCAGTGCTCTGTGAGTTTATAAAGGGCAAGAACAATAAAGAGGTAGGGTTTGGCGTACCGTGCTGATACCAGCTCCAGTGTACACCACCAGGTGATTTGCTTGTCTGACTGCAACGACTAACTGCTGGACTTTAGTTTTCAACTCATCAGCATCATCAAACACCTGCAAATAGTAGAGATGCAGGTTTACAACCATAAACATCTTCCATATTAGGCGCCAAAGAAAGGAGATTTGCATAATCAGAATTTGTGCATCCCTCTTTATAAACCATAAACACAAAAAAACAGCATGACCTAGTCATGCACAGGACATCCTTCACTATAGGATCGATTTTAAGCTCTCACCCAGGCACATTATTCAAAAACATGTGGAAAAACAGACTCCAGGTGTCAGACATGTTATTATAAAGCAATTCATCCGTCTTCATTTGCAAACCACAATTCCAGCTGATTGAGCCAAATTTGATACAATTCAATGCAGATCTGGATCACTTAATATCCCCTTTGGCTAATGCATTCAAACATGTATTTACAATCTGTTTTCATATAAACCCAATGGGACCTGTTGATCAAGTGTTCATTGGTTCAAATGAGTTTAAAAGCCAACATCACCCATGGGATGTGCTCATTTTTCTCCACTGAACTAAACAAAGAGGGTCCACTGTGTACTAGATGCTCCTTTTCTCCCCAACTAGTTTTATACAATACTGTCCCCTACACTATACTGTGTCCTCTCTTTAGACAGATATTTCTGATCTTCCAGCTGTGCTCTAAGTTAGTCCTGGAGAAGCAGCTCAGCTTTCTTCAGTTTTCTAACTGTAACTCTGCAGATGTGAGCCCTCTACACTTGTGAGTTTAACAGCAGCCGGTTTCGGGGTGTCTCACCTCTTCCTGCTTCCTCTTGAGGACATTCCTGCGGACCTGTCTCCTGCAGAGGACGTCCACGGTTTCCCTGTGCAGCTGCAGCACAGCGGCCTCTTCCACGGACCGCTCAGCCTCCGGTTTCTTCAGGAGCCGCCCGACCTGCAAACGAGCGAGAACCGGGTCAAGTCTGCAGACGGGAAACTGGTTTAAAGCGGCAGCATCAACAGCTGGATTAGCCAGCTAGCTCGGCACTGAGCTCTCTGGTCTTACTAGTCTGAAGATTTTCCTCTCGCTCTCCCGCTGCAGAATTTTGGCCTTTTCCAGAGCTTTCCTTTCCGCCCGTGAAGGGTTGATGTTGTTCGGTTCCTTTTCCATCCCGTTTGAGTTAAGTGATAAGTCGTTATCTTTCCAAAACAAAGCTCAGCGCCATAGCAGACTGGACTTGGCATCAGCCTCCTCTGTCCGGGCGGATGTTGTCCGACCGTAGACGAGAGGCGACGGCGAACGACGCCCCCTGGCGACGGGAGTCCGCATCTGCTCCTCTTTCTTTTGTCTGCTGGTGTCTGATTATCAAGTGATAACAACAATAAACTACACACCACTGTAAAGCTTTTCTCCAAGTTTATCGGGCACAAACAAATAGATTCGTGTTCCCTCAGCGGGTCAAGAAGGCGAAGCACATTATTAGTTAATTTGATCATTAAGGCTTTTGTTATCATGCATCTCAGAGGACAAAATTCATGTTGTCTTTTATTTAATTTTCACTCAGATTAATAAAATACAGTAGTTATTTTAAATGATGCTTTAACAATGGTTATGTGCTGTAAATTTTATTGTCTTTATCTTGTTTATCTTCTGTTGCTTGACCTCAAATGTGTTTGCGTCTTAATGTGGGCTTTGATATGTTTGTTTGTAGATGGGGTTAAGATGCAAATTAATTACCTTTCTTGGAGTTAACAAAGTTGTCTGAATCTAAATTTGTCCCCACTTCTCTCTCACATACACAAAGATCACAGAAACAATCAATTCAACGATTAGAAAACTTTATTGAAAACCACAAAATAAATAACATATAAAACATGTGCAAAACTACTTCTAAAAAATAGAACAAAGGTTTACATACGTTTTGGCTGAGTCTTTCCAAAACAGCACATTTAAGGTAGCACTAAGGAGTAATACTACTTGAAGTACTGTATTAACCACTGCAACACTAATATCTTGAGTTCTCTAACACAGTCTTTTTATTTTTGAAAAAAAAAGACTTTAATCATCCCCCTGAAGGGGGTCAACATGTGCTGATACATGTGGAGATTGTCTGTTTCGGGTCACAGGCACATAAAACATGAAGCACCTGTGCTGCTTTTTCAGCACACATTCAGTTAATAAATAATAATTGTTTTTTCTCTAGCCAGGTGCTAAAACTCCTGTGTCCTACAAATGTTCAGAGTAGCATAAAAAGAAAACACAAAGCATTTTCCATCCAAAATTACCTAAAACAAAGGTCCAGACTTTGACAAGCCAGGTATCCTGGAACTGTTATTTTATTTTATTTTTTAAGAAAAAAAAAGTCAATTGAACTTTTTTCTCCTCAAATACTTTCAGCAAGTTAAAAAAATTACTTGAGGCAGACCTGCAAAACATCAGAGTCGCTCTGTAATTCCTGACTGTGGTGAAACTGTATCGTTGCGCTTGGTCAGCAAAATGAATTCATTTGTGCCCCATTTAGATTTGCAGCATTTGTTATACGCTATTCAGATAGTTCACTAGAGGGGTCGTTAGGAGTCCTCACCGGGCCCTATTAGGAAAGTGTCATCGAGGTCTGGAAGAGCAAGCGCTCCTGGGGGCTCTCTCTGGATTTACTCTGAACTGTCGTTGTTTCATTTGCTGCCGTTTCTCAACTGAAAATTCAGACTTTTGTCCAGTTACCACCGTAACTCCCCTGTGCCTTTCTGCAGCCTTCTTCTGAATCCTGGAAGTTAAAAAAATATGGGTTTTAGCAACTGGCAAAACCTTCCAGATCCACATTTTTATTTTAAATCTGCTATGAAATATTATTAATTCATTAGCAAATTAGCCAAAATCACAGTATTTTCATTGACTGTAATTCTAAAGTATCACTTTAAATAAAGTTGCTTACTGGAAACATTTCAAAACATGATGGATGCAGAGAAAACTCACATCATCCCTCTCTTCCTCTCCAGTGACTTTTGTGTTGCAGCCGACAGCGAAGTCTTTCCTCTGGGACGACCATGCTAAACAAGCGCACACACATTTACAGGATAAATTAGTCTGCAGTGGTAATACGCATTAGAGGGAGGAAATGTACACAAGTAATTTGTTGAAATCACCTGAATGATGCATACAGTAGAGGAAGTACAACGGCCAAATGAATAACTATGATTTAGGGTGCTCTCACACCTCACTTTGTTAGCTCTGGTCTAAATCAGCTAATGAGTTTAGAAACTTCTAGCATTTTTCCCAAGTTTTGGTTTCTTTTCACAGAAAAAAAAACTACAAGTGTGCCCAAATTTGTCACTTCAAACCATGCGATACTGTCTACACCGCTTACAGATGTGTCTGCTGAGCAATCAAAAACATTATTTAGAATATAATGGTAAACATACAAACTAATAAATACAAGCACGCACAGCTGAGTCAGCTGGTTTTATCGTCTGGGTGATGCTTTACATTGTTTGTATTTGTAACTCTCCACACTTAATTTTACAAGGTGTCGAAAATAAAGTGTGGCTACAACTAGAGAGGAAAATTTTGGTGCAATGTGGTCATCCAAGGTTCACAGCAAAACAGTAAAGACGGTTGTATGTGTTAGTCATACAGAACTGACAAATACTTACCAGCCAAAGACAATTGAAATAATTATGAAATCATGTGATTCCTGGTTCGGTTCTACCTGCTTCTGAGGAGATTACCTGTCGTTTGAGCTCCCTCTCCCTGGCCAGCTCTCTGTCCCAGCTGATCAGCTGCATCTGCTCTCTAGCTGACAGGCTGAAGAATATGTCGTAAAACTCATAGCGCGCTGCACGCAGCTGTAGGTGAGAACAATCAGAGGGTGGGCAGTGATTTAAATTAGTGTGTTATGACAATAACATGCGAGTGTTAATGCTGAGTTGACAGTCTGAAAAAGAGACACAAAAAGTGTTTCCTTTCGTGCCTGCAGAATGACTCTGTTCTGCAATAAGACATCCTCCCTGCTACAGAAATCTCGTTTGCCAACGCTCTGCTGCTGGAAGGCCCACAGGAACTGCTGCGTATCCTACATGCACAAAAACACAGATCGGTAACCTAAACACAGATATAGCAAGTACTCATTTTAACAGAAAAGGCGATGCGTTACTTAAGACAAGCCTGACAGTTATGTTTCCACATACCCTGATGGTGCGCACCAGTTGTGCAATTCTCTCAGTCCTCAGCAGCCTGCGAGTTAGAAAACCCTTCACCGCTGCTGCCAGCAGGGGGCGGTAGCGCTGCGAGAGCGGGCTGCTGGGCTGCTGTAGAGGACAGAACAGGAGGAGAGGGGTGAATAATGAAGACCAGAGGGGAAGAAAGAGGAGAATGCTAATTCCATCAGTGACAACCAATTAATTTCCTACACAGCTTCTCAAGGTCTTTAGGTTGACATCTGTTTAGAGCATCACAGCAAGTGGACTCACAGCTTATCATTATGATAAGGAATATTAAACAGAATAATAAGCAGCTGATGTTTTGTCGTTCACTTGTTGATTCAGGAGCTCCACAAAAAAAAAAAAAGAAAAAAAAAGTATGTTTGTTTAACAAAACAAGTCTAGCAGGGGCTGGGCTGTTGCACCAGTAAATAAATAAGAACACAATGACAGATCACAGTTTCTGATGAGTGAGATGGCCAAGTGGTGAAGATTAGTAATTGTACAAATAAGTGGGCAAACAGAGCAAGATTTTTGTATTACTGATAAGTGAACAAATGTATGAAATACCTGTGAGAGCGTAGAGAAGGTCACTGCGTCCCCAAGACGAGAGCTTGACATGGAACAAGGGAAGGACATGTTCTGGAGGAATCTGTAACGTACTGCCAACGCCTGAGAGATCATCAGACCGCAGAAAGGGTGGAGAGAAGGAACAACAGGAAAAGTGTGTGTGTGCAGGTGCAGGTGTGTACATTTGGGAGCAGACGAGGGTGGAAAAAATTGAATTGGAAAGAACAGCAAATGAGGCAAGAGGAAGAAATTAATTGCGGGAAGAGAGGAAGAGACAGAAGGGGAGCGATGGGGCACAGAGGCAAGAGGGATGAGATGAGACACAGCAGACGAGGAGAGGGACGAGCAGGATGATGAGACAAGAGATACAAGGAAATTAATGCAAGCAGTGAGGAAAAACAACGTTGAAGGTGGTATGAGACAAAACAAAGCGAGGGAAGAGGGGAGAAAAAAAAAGTAGAGGGAATCATTAGTGGTGGCACTCAGCAGGAAGATCTGGCACTTAACCACAGACGCTCATGAATTAAACAAATTATCCTTTCCTTTTCTGTGTCAATTCCCTCATTCCCCTCCTTCGTCTGCCAGAAAGTCCGGCCAGCCTACTCTCATCACATCACAAATGATGGAAGAACAGAGGGGAGTCAAATAGAAGTCTTTTTATTAAACAGCTTATGTTAATTATATTGTTGTTAAGGATACATAAATTTAGCCGAGCCAGTGATTAACAGGGCAAGGACATGAGCCAAGAACAAATACAGACACGAGCTAAAGAATCGAGAACCGGTTGCCAGAGAACAGCAGGCGTCCTTGAAGCCTTTCATGGACGCGCACACGCACCACGCTCACAAAAAAAAAAAAACAGGCAACCATGCCAGCTTGCCTTTTAGGGATGTAATGAAACATTTATGGAAGAATCCCTTTTTTTTTTTTCTAACTAGGGGAGAGTCTGAAGGTCTCTTGTAATGAACAGATGTCTGTAGTCTGCCCAAGACCCTGGGCGCACTCCAACAGGTAGGGCAACAGCGGGCCTTTAAATGCGCGTGTGCTTTCAAACGTTTGCTTCTAGTGTCAAAAGAAACACGTGGGGTCAGTGTCATATCACATCTTAGTAAATCAGTGAGAAAATGCTAGATGAGTGTTCTTCCTTACAAAAGACGAAATGCTGAGCTGAACGTTCATGTACAATTCTCAAATGCAACTTTGATTTATATAATTTCAGATTTTAGTTGCCCATTCAGAGTATAAATACAGTTAAAAGGGAAATTTATCTTTTCTGCACTGTAACAGAACAGGATGCTTGCTGATACCCGTGGGTCATATTCTTCTGCAAGGATGTTTCGTAAACTGCTCCGACTACATTTATAAGCTAAAACAGTATTTCTGCTTAAACTCTGCCACTTAGTGGTTATTTTTTCATCCTTAATTTTATATTACTGTTGACTGGATTTTTAGGGACTAAAATATGGTTTCACTTGGAGCTGACGCATTCACAAAGCTTTCCATCACAGCGATGGCAGTTATGACCCTAACTCATCTAAGAAACCTGCAAGATAGAAATTATGTTGAATTAATGTCGCAATTAGTAAAGAAGAGTTGTCTTTACTTGTTTTGTTCAACATCACTGAAGTGACTGAGATGTTTATTTTTCTGTTTAATGCAAATTTCTGTTTTGTGTGTTGCCTTTTTTTTCTTTCAAACTCACTCATACTTAAAATACCCAACGTTCGGTGCACGTAGTTGACAGAAATTCAGATCACCACAGCTGTTTCAGACCGGTTGTGTTAGTACCGTTTGTTTGTTTGCCCGATAACGCCGGTACGACATGTTCACCGCCTCACCTGGAGAAGTTCTTCCTGCTGTTTCCTGTGCTTGTCTTGCAGGGCTCTGACTTGTGCGGCGTGGGCTTGTTTCATTCGCTCTTGCTTGTTCCTCGGATCGTCGCGGCCATCAAACCAACCCAGTGCGGCTAAAGACAAGCACATAATATGCAGTCACATGTGAAAGTGGCCTGTTGGCACTGATTTAGCCATGTTCAACAGAAAGCAGAAATTATGTATGCTTTCACACCCATAAGCGAGTCTTAAACTTATTTCCAGTACATTTTCCCCACCTGATCTTCAGTATTCTAGATTATTTATGTATTTTTCTATACGACTGAGACAAAGCTCTCACAGTGTATAGATGGGCCTGTAGTTGGCCTTTCCTGTTCTGTTCCTACCTCTTGGACCGCTGGAGTTTGGTCTGACCCCAGATGTTACTCCTCCGCTGGTGTCCGAACTCTCTCCCCGGATATCCTCAGTTACATGCATCAGCAGCCTTCGTTTGACCTTAGACTTCCCCTGCTGATTCTCGCTGCCACCCTCTGGAGTCAGACGTTTGTCCTGACCGAGACAACTTTGTGAATGCAGGTCAGATCCCCACTCTTCTTGCAGCCAAAGGTCAGATGGTGTCTCCACATCGTACGACTGATTAAGAGATGGCGAGTGGATAGAGTCGTGACTTTCCGCAGTCACCTCACCCTCTCTCTCAACAAGATGGTTACTGCTATCTGAAGGCACTGATGTGACACACGGAGCCCCGTTTTGTGAGGAAGGAGTGTAGAATATGTTGGGGATGCGCATCTGCTGTGCAACAGACAGGATGCTTTTACCAGGAGGCTGCTGCTTTCTCCAGTTTCCATTCTGTGGATGTTTGATTAATTCTGCCTTATCCATCTCTTTTTTCTTTCCTCTCTCTGTATTTGAGCTTTTGACCAGATTGCTTTGGCTTAATCCAGCTGTCTCAGTTCTGCTCTCCTTATCTGTGAGAACATTATCATCTGCTTCGTTGGTGTGTGACTGAGGGCCTGAATTGTCATGCATGTTTGTTAAATTGAGGAAGGGGAATGTTCCTGACTGTTCCCCACATTTCATGTCACTGTTGTCATCCTCACCAATCCTCGGTTTCTCCACCAAAACCTCAAAGTGAGCATTTTGACCGAGTTTGATATGCTGATTATTCTGAAGTTGCTCAGAGTGCTTGATGTTTTTGAAACTTTCCTCACTTTGCATGTTGTTGTCAACTTGGCAGTGATAGTCCAAGTTCTCCTTTACTGTGGACTCCAGATCTGAGATCAGTACCTTTAAACCGGACAGGTTTGACTCAAGCCTACCTATGTGCTGTGAACTTTTAACCAATGCCTTTGTAACATCCTCCTCAACTAGGGTGAAAGAAGGTGCTGTGTGACTGATCTGATGTACCAAATTAACCTCTTCTACCTTGTCTTCAGCCAAGTTAAAGACGCACTGCCCAGCTTTCATACTACCTTTGCTTTTACAGGGGACAGGACTCCGACTGAAGTTAGGGGTTGGAACAGAGTGATATTTCCCTAGACCAGAACAAAATGCTGTATGACAGTTGGACCCATCAAAGGTATTTTGGACCAGGGAGGAGTCTGACCACAAGGGCTGGTAGTGGATAAAAGGACTGATTTGTTTAGGTTTTGTATTTGCCTCTTGGGAAGTATTAAGCTTATTATTCTTCACGGTTGTTTTTTCTGTCGAACCTGTCAGGTCGTTGTTATTTCCAGCTTCTGTTACATGTGTGCTTTCAATGTTAACGTTTGTCTTTTCTCCCGTGACCTCATTCTCAATCGTCTTCTCATTCTCCTGGGATTTCTGTGGTGACGTTTCAACTGACGGGATAAAAGTGCCCCTCCTCTCTTTAGCTTTCTTTCCCTCAGCAGTCAGAGTGCCCTTGTACGGAAACTCATCATTCTCCTTATCAGAGTGGCTTTGCTCCTCTGTTCGTGCTCTTGGCTGCCCTTGGGTCCTTTCCTGGATTTTAGTGTTTTTGGCTTGGCTCCTAAGCATCCGCTGGCGCCGACGATACTCCTGAGATTTCTTTAGTAAGGCCTGGAGGCTGAGCGGATGGCTTTGTGTCTTCTCCTCAGATGGCTTTGTTTCCTCTTTGTTTACCTGGTTGTCCTCTGCTTCTGCTTCACTTGGGTTTTGTTGAATGTGCACTTCCATTCCCAGACTCTCACTTCTCTCTGTATTTCCATTGTTGACAGGATCATATGTTGCAGAGAAGGAAATATTATTCTCATCCTCCATACAGTGCTGATAAGTGTGCTCAGATTTTTCTGAATGACGATGGTCATGGTTGACTGAATCATTGTGGGATGAAGTACAAAAAATATCTCTTACTCTTAGTAGGTTACAAGAAAAGGATGATTCCAGTCCACTCCTCTCTAAGTCCTCTCCATCTATGGGAGGGTGGCTAATGATATGTGGCATAATATGGATCGTCTTTGAGGCGTTGTGAGGGAAAAAGCCATCCACGTTATTAACGTCATCAGAGCAACCAAAAGCATGACTCTCAGTTTCTGAGTCATTCTCCCCAGAGACGGTGGTAATGTTTTCAACATTCTCAGATGTCACATAACCAGAGGACAGTAAGTGGTTATTTACGCCACTGAAGGAACATGGCTCTGACCCTTGTTGGTTGTCAAGTTGGCCAGCAAGGCATCCTTCATGGTAACTTTTCTGGGGTGTCAAATTAGAAGAACAAAAGGCACTATATGTAGTGGAAGTCATTGGAGGAAGAGCAACTCTGTTCATTAATTTCCCTATAGGTGTCAGTGAAAGACTTTCCTCGTTTCCAACAAAAGTCCGACAGTGGGACGCTGATCTGCTGCTGCTGTTGTTGGGATCTGAAGAGTCAGCTTTAATCTTATCCTCCTGAAGCAATTCCTCAAGTGTTGGCGTCTTTCTAAGCTGGTCATTAAAAAAGAAAAAAAAAAAGAAAAGAAAAGAATTAAACACTGTATATTATACTAAACCTATCCTAAATTGGTTAGACACACATTAAAAACTAGATTTGTTACATTCCCTGATGCTCAATGTTATCAAATGTTGACCATCCAATTTTCAGCCCTCTGCAATTACACTTTTATTTTAAAGGCTGTGTAAGGCAGCCTTCCTAATGTGTAGTTTAGTACACCAAGAACAAAGAAGGAGCAGCTGCTCTGCACGCCACCATTTCTGACCATGTGTAACCAGAGTAGACTGGGGGGGCTTTGAGGAGGAGGGATCAGGGGGAGCTCAGGGGTGATATGCATTTACAGTGTTTACACCAACGTTAAACACATATCACACGTCCACCCATGCTCACCGGACACACACATGCAGGCGAAAACAGGTCAAATACTCCACTGGAAATGACCTTCATTCCAAATTGCTACTTAAAAGGGCTTTCCTCCTGTGTATGCAGGGAGCTCCAGCATTATCAAAAACAGACTATGAAAACAAAATGGCTGATAACAAGGACAACAAAGGCAGCAGCATTTGCTGTTTCATCTCCATATTGTCATTTACACCACTGTCAAGGTGCATCTGTGAATTATTTTCCCGTGATAGTCACATGATGTAGGATTGTGAATTAGGAAAAGTCACATATGACCAAGAAAAGCAAATCATGAAGCAATTTGGTGCAACTACGTCATCCCTTCCAAGTGTTTGGTTTTGCCATCCATATTAGACTTAAACAGTTGCATTACTTCATTCTTCAGGGTTGAATTCGCTGGTGTAGTGTGGACACCAGGAGTAACCGTAACAACGGCCCCACATCTCAAAATAGTAATGTACTAATTTGGACGTAGCCTCACATAAAAGTGTGCAAGAGACAAGAAGTAGTACAACCATGTAAAGAATAAGTCTTATTCAAATTAAAGACTACCAAAGTCTTTGAATATACAGCTGAGATAAAATTAGAGAAGTATAAATGTGAGATTATTTATCCTTTGTGCCATCAAGCCCTGACCTTATCACTTTGCTCCCACTTGTCTCAGTGGGTGGATTGACACCAGCATTTCACTTCATCCAAGCTGCTACGGTGGATCACAATTTGTTGATACGCATGACTTTCTTAGAAAAGCTCTTTACCATTGACTAGACTGCAGGAGGCAGCCCTACACATATGGACTAAAGGTTTACTCCCAGTCGACGTGCAGACTGTTAAAATTGATTAACTGCTTGTCTTTTTAATCCATATATTGGTACTCTTGTTAGCTTCAGTGTCTCTGTGTGAGATGCTCCTGTCAGTCAACACACTTTAAACCTTATTTTGGGGTTGCACTCACTCTTGCAGTCTGAACGCAGAGCAAACTCTCACATCACTGCAGTTGTCATGTCAACACACTGGTATCCAATTAGATTTTAGATTAAGTTTAAGACACATCACAGGTATAAAACCTTAAATATCCTGGTTTTAAAACAAACTCTTATATTACTACAAGACCTTTTAGGTCTTCTGAGCAAGGCCCGTTAACTTTTTAGGACACAAGGGTAACGTGCATTTGCTATTCTGGGTCACAGGTTGTAAAACAGTCCGCCGACATGACAGTTGCCATGTAAGCAAATTCTCTTCGCTGTTAACGTCACAGCCCTAGCCATGTCTTTCCACAGTATTTTTGTGATGTATTTATCTGCTATATCACTCTGCTTTGCTCTCTTAACAGTTTAATTTATTTTTCTTATGACATTTGCCATAATTTCTTTAAAAAAATTTCTAATTTGTCTTTCAATATGTGCCGTAGCAATTAAAAGTCACTAACTTAGAGTCCTGTTTAGACCTGGAATTAACAATCATCCTGAGTGACCTTATCACAGTCTGCAGGTGTAAGCACATTAGGGTTGGAAAATAATATCAGTTACCTGCCAAATGTTGGTTATCTTGTGTAATGGCAGGTAAATGAAATAAACAGTAATTGAGCTATTTTGGAGATTGAATGTCAAGCCTGTTTGTTTTGCCTAGAGATTTTACAAAACAGGTTTCCATAGCAATGCAGTGACACATCAGAAGTAGTACTTCTTCGCCATGAACTAAAAGAAAAACCACCAAGAGGCGTCTGATTTTATTTCCCATTATATAAAACTGATGTGGCTTTAGATAGAAGAAGCAAAAAAAAAAAAAAAAAAAAGTGAGGAGGAAAACTCAAGTGGAGACATGCAGCAGGGAAGAGGGAATTTAAATTAGTTTTTTTAACGAAAGGTCAAGTTTTATCTGACAACGGTGAATCTTGGTTACTGGTTGGTGTATGACCAGAAAAGCCAGACTATATTCTGTTTGGTGTCCTGGGATTATACTTCAGAACTGAAAAAACACAAACAGCTGCACTATTGATACAGATGTTTCAATACCATTGTTTTCTTTTTTAATATTGATTCTGACATCTCAACTTTGAGAAAGTCCATTAAACGTTTTCACTCAGCATACATCTGTGGAGATGTATGTTAATGCCAAGTGTGAAAAGATCCATTCAGAGCTGTCCACTTGTGATCAGATCATTTAGGACAGACATTAACATCACCTCTAAACAGGATCAATTTCAACCACAACATAAAAGTTTGGCTAGTATAAAAAATCCAGTTGAAAGTAAGTAGGTAAGTAATTAAGTAAATAAACAATGTCTCTCATATTTATATTTTATTTCTTTGGTGTGAGTTTAAACCCAAGATATTTCTGTTTTTTTAAATAGTTAATATCAATTTATTTGCAAATATACAGCAATTTTAGCATTTCAGGTCAGCAACAAAAGGTTGAAATAGGTGTATAGTAAAACTCTTAACCACTTTGCAATGCCCCGATTGCTTCTGACAACACTTAGAAGGTATTTTGGCTTTGAGGAAACCAAGCAAAAAAAAAATTCAGTTGTTATTGTGTCCCTTTCTTTATGCAAACAGATCTTCGGGTGTTCACGAGTACAGGCTCGTTGTCATCATGTTTGTTTTAAAGTTCTTCATAAATTCTCTATTGGGACAGAACAGGACTTCAAGCAGACAAGCAATTATCTTTAAATCAAATGTAAATGAACTTTCTGCATCAATGCTGCCATAACAGAAGTGTAAATTAGCTTTGCAAAGAGAACTGATATAACCGTATGCCATCAAATATCCTAGTTTTTTGCACTTGCTGATAACGGAAACAGTGTCTATGTCTTTAAAAAAAAAAAAAAGATTTTGTACAGATGTTTTTTTTGTTTTTTGTTTTGGTATAACAATGACACGTTTCCACTGTGTGATCCCAGATGACCCCGAGCTCAGAGAAGTCAAGATCATCTTTGGACAAGGTTGACATAGTAAAATTAAACAGCATTTGTGAATGCGGCTCCATAATCCAGTGTTTGACAAAGACTTTCTAAAGTAATCCCTGCCCAAGAGGTTATGTCAGCCATCGGTCAATGACGGCTTGTTATTAGGTGCTGCCTGAGGCAAGTGTAACCCAAATGCTCGCAAATGTGAGTGTTCAGCTTAGGTTTGTACTCTTGGCCTTTATGCACTGAAATTCCTCTAGACTCCTTGAGTCATCAGTGATAGATAGATACATATTTTTTCTAGTATGTACCACGTTTATTGTGCAAATACCAAGCGACAACCATCTAACTTTGGGATTGAATGCCATACGGAAGTAGGATTCTCTGCAGTTTTTTGACTGGCTGCTGGAGGCTGGCTGCAAAAGCGAGTCAATCTCCAAACAAACATTTCATTTCCATGACAGCTCTGAGAGGAGATTTTTTTTTTTTTTTTTTACCCCGCCAATTAATTCATCTCTAATATGATTAACTGACAGTTGGCTCAGCCAATGGCTAGCTATTATCATATTATCTGTAAACGTAGTGCCAGCAAGTTCACCAAAGTTTTGGTTAAATGCAGCCATAATTTTGATTTCTCCATCGAATCAACATGTGAAATCAGATATTCTGCTGTAAACTCCTGCCGGCAGCTCTGCAGCTATTTCAGTGAGGATCAACTGAAGGAGCTGGTAACTAAAGAAAACTCTGACATATGGTGGATGTGTTCCCATCAGCTTCCTGAGAATCATGGCTGCACTCTGTACTATGAAAAAGAGTCTTAAAAACAGCTCTTCATAAAACCAATGGGTCACGTGACTCATGCTCCATCCACTGTATTTACAGTCTATGGCAAAATACTTTCACAAAAATCATCATTGCAATAACCCATTGACAATAATCACCCAATATCATATTATCATTAATATTTCACTATTACTTAATTCCACCACCTCACTGGCATTAAATTGCATTTGTTTTTACTTTACTTTGGACTGTACTATTGGTCTGAAATAAATGTATATTAACAGATTAAATTCAATCGATAAGACACAACTTGAAATATCTTGGGTTCGTATTGTCTTCATTGAAAGAATAAGTGCTGGTTGTTTTTTTTCTCCAACTTATTCAAAACACTGCCTTGTGAAACAACAATAGCAAGAACTGGAGTTTCTAGTCAAAGAAGAAAATAAATACAGCTTATAATACTTCAAATAGTTGGTGGAAAATGCTGAACTTAAATTACCTGAACGCTGTGAAGAATAGTTTGCACATAGGCCATTCTGGGGTCATCTTTCACCTTTATGTGGACTGGCCTTTTCTGCATTTTATCTCTATACTGCCGCATCTCCTCTCTCTGTTTGCCTGAGAGCTGTTATCAACAAAAACAGAAACGTCAGTTTCTCAAGCAGCACACTTCAAATATGACCTGAACGAACTGCATTTTCCATGAATAATCAACTTTTCTTCATTTTCAGTCAGCTGACTTTTAAAAATATATATATATGCAAATATTCATGACAGCTACGAGTCTTGTACGTCTCTCTAGGAAATATGGGAGCCTTAAAAAGTCAGGCAATGGCAATAATGGCGACTGATATAAAAGTTGTAGTGTACCAGGGGAGGAAGGATGGGTCGTCCATGGAAGCGGATGAGAGAGGATGAGGATGAAGGTCTGAGGTCTTCCTCTTCAGCGGTACTTTTCTTCAGCTGGGAAAGACAATGCTGCACAAACTTGTGGTAGTCCTCCATCCCGCTACAAGAGGAGAAGACGAGCAGCACAGCTGGGAAGTGAAGTAAACGGACATTAATAAAGTGCTGGGTAAGTGCAACACTAGCTACCAGCTAGCCGTGGTGGCTAACGGAGCTTTGGTTCGCTTTCTTACTGTCTGCTTTTATTCCTTAAACTGTTGAGGTCAAAATGTATGGCAATTACAAAAGACACTAACTTATCAAAACTACACGGGCACTAAAAAGCTCCGAGTAGACAGAAAACAGCACCATGAAGTCCAGCTAGCAACCAGACAAAAAAGTCTGTTTACATTTTTACCCGCCTCCTCCCGGAGCAACAGACTGAAGCGGTCCAAAACCCGGACTGGATCCGGTCTACGCTGGACCAGGATCCACGACACAGCAGTAATGGGATAAAACCGTGAAACACGACAAATGTGTCTCACCACAGCACAGCATAACAGAGGAAAGAACACGTAACAACGCTATTACAGTAAACACAGCAACAAAACAAAACAAAACAACAAATATAACCCCGACTTCAACATTGTAGACAACAGAGTAGCGACTTCACAGCCCAACAGATAAAATACTGAAAATAACAATCACACAACTGAAGAATAACTGAATACACGCCATTAAAAAAGAAAATGAATATACCTCATACATGATATTTAAATTTTGTTTTTGACAAACCACAATATCAAAGCAAAAGCCTTTTAGAAATCCAACATTTAACAAAGACAAAACAATATTATAGACAACACAACAATGAAACAGTAAACAGACACATAAGAAATTGAAAAAAACCCCAATATTTTCATTTTATATTTATTTATTTATTTAATTTGAGTATGCTTATTTAGGAGGGCAAATATTTTTTTAAATGTGTTGGTTTGTTGTGGTTGTGAAAGCGTAGAAAGGCGCTGATAACTGGATACTGCCCCCTACAGGCCCGACTGACAACGACAAACGTCTATCGGTACACTGATGACGTAGACACAAACAGTCGGAGTACAAAAAGCTAACGCGTTAAGCTGTGATGTTGGCATCTCACAAATAATAAAATAACTATACAATTTCAAAACAACAAACGAGCAAGTATGTAGCCATACAATAGGTTTCAGGCCTGTTTTTTTTAAACTTTTTTTTTTTGTCTCCATTGTCTCCATTTCAATTTTAGATTCATTTTAAATAAAATGTTTTAAATAAAGATCTTAGATGAATTAGGCCCAATTAACACTAGTTAAATAATTTGAAAGAAAAATAATTCAAGATATTAATCCTTGCAAATTATGTCTGCAATGCCTCCTTTTTAAAATAGCCACCCCATTTAACTGAAATTGCGTTTAATCAAAACCATTGCTTAATATATGAGAAAATAGAAATTATACTGAAATGACTGTATAATTGAATTCAACAACACAGAAGTTGTTGCATTTTAAAACATGTTTATTGGTCATATACAAAATAAAGTAAGCTGTTTATCAACAAACGTACAGTATATACACATCAATAAATTAAAAGATGCATTAGACAGATGATGAAACAGTTACATTTCATGATTACCAATACCTTGTCATCATCACCATCTACAAATTGCAAAAAAAGTACAATAATTTAGTTGAAGATAAATACTTACAAAGACCGTCACATTTTAAGCTTCTTTTTAGCCCCATAGAAAGTACTGTCGTTGAATAATTTATTACACCCCATACAGAAATATTACAAAACACAGAATTTCCTTTTACAAGGACTTTTCTGAATACGTTACGCCATATCCACATAAACGTACTACTTCTCTATAGCTTTTAACCGGCCATTGTGTAGTTTTAGAAACAAAACAAAACAAACAACCAAAAAAAAAAAAAATCCCAGCCACAACAAGCAACCTCACTGAACATTCACTAGTTTGAGAGAAAAAAAATACGGCAAATGTTATATAATACCTAAAATCTGCATAAACTGATTTGAGAAGTTGTGCAGCTGATATGAAGCAGCACAAAGGGGAAGCAAAAGCAGACAGGACAACTTGGGAGGCAAAATAAACATCATTATTGATGAAAACACCAAACAAACGATCAAAGGAATTCTCGGTTCATTTACTTTGATCGATCTGGATCAGCGGTGGATGAAAGGGCTTTCACAGTCCAGTGGCGTGATTCACTCAGCAGGAAAAACAACTGAATGAATACATACTGATTGGTCAAGCAGCAAGATAAGGAGTTAATGATTTGCATCTTCTAGAAGAATTGGATCTTTTAAGAAAGGGCTTGGCTGGCTGCGGAGTTAACTGGCACACCGTTTGTAAAAGAGGATGGGGTAAGTTGGCTGGTTAAGAGTTTTATCAGATGTGCTTCAATCACCTCCCTCCAGCCCTTGTAAATAATTTATAGCTTTGAGAATGAGTGGTTCCTCTGGTTTGTGATGAAATGTCTTATCATAAGGAGGGTATAACCTCTAAACAGGCGGTGGAAAAGAAGGTCAGCTAGTCTCACAGTTCATAAACTTTGTTATGAAAAGCCACCAAGCTGCCTTGTCTGCTTATCACTGAAGGTCAGTGTTGTCAGCTGATCGTGTCTGCCAAGTGAAAAAGCAAGATTAAAACTTCTGTAATATTTAACCTGATCTGCCTCAAGAGCCGACGCACTACCTCTCACCACAAGAAATTCACATCTCGATGAAGACAGAAATAACAAATCTCAGATAGCCCGGGGGCTTGGTGTGGCACCTATATTACATTTTCCCATTGTGCCTTCCTCATAAATTGAAAACGGATTAAAAAACTGGTTTAAAGATTCACAGTTAACTGTTTTGTGAAACTGAGTAAAAGCCACAACTTAAACAGAGGCAAACTGACACCGGCATTTATAATTATGTATAAAATGCTGTTTTACCTGGTCACATCACATTGTACCTGCAATTATAAAACGGACAACCTGACAAAATGACTACAATAGCATCACTTCTCCTGTATGGCAGGAGTTCTAATTTTATCCAACACAGTTTGCATAATTAGACATGTCTATTAAAGAGCAGCCACCATAATGACACATTTATGCTTACACAGTACTGTATGTAGCCTTTTCAAACTGGAGGAGCATAAAAATACAAAGTAGACTGGAACATATTGTCTTTACAGAGGCACAAACAGTGATACAGTTTGACACAACCTTGTTGTGTTTCTTCCCATTGTACATCTATATGACCACATAGGACTTACTAGTGAAAAATAAGCTGGGAGAAAAAGAAAAAAGAAATAAATAAAAGAAATATAAAAGTCACAATGATGGTGAGAGAAAGAACGTATTCTCTCAGATTCAGGAACTATTGGCTACATTTAACAGCATGTAATTAAAACAAAGTAAGATATCTTTTCAAATGAGGCAGAAATGCACAAATTGACTGTTACGAGATCTGGTTGTGGCCAAATCGTGCCGAGTAAATTACTTTGACATCATTTTCATCTGAACTGTGGAGCGCTCTGGTTTCACCCTTTACTAAAAATGCAGGCGGTTATCAACGTAAGGATTTATGAAAAGAAAAACATATCTTCAGATTTTGTTTACTGTTCTATTTGCATTAATTCTATTTTGCATTAATGTTGTGTATAGATAATGACAAACTTATATTACCAACTGCACAACAGCAGGCCAGCTAACCCAGTTTTTGTCACAGTGGAGTAGCGGCTCAAGTAAAAGGCTTCATGTTTATGATGCGTTTAATCACTGTAAAGTGTTTCCGTTTCAGCAAATGTCTACTTTAAAATCAGGTTATAAACGTTTGAGGCAGCTGTACTCAAAAGGTAAACCTCACTCTCTGACAGACCATTAAATACCAGAATATACTTTTTCAATTTATAAAAAACACCATGTACAATAACAAATGTGATTTCACTTCCCTGACACATCCGGAACAACTCAAAAAAACAAATACAACAAGAACGTCATTAAATATACATAAAATGTACACTGCAAAAACAAAATATCTACATCACACTCTACAAAAATAAGTTACTGAAGGAGTGGGCGTGATGTAACCATAGAAGCCCTATAGTTAAGTTTCACTTCTGTTACTTTTCTAGATGACCTGAATACACCATATCACGACACCTCCGAGGGTTAACCAGAAAACATCCTCGTCTCATTAGTCACTTTATTCGCAACAAGCCCTGAACGCCATGGCCAAAATAAAGTGGAAGTGGTCTGTTCAGAAAAATGTAAAATGGGCCAGCCAAAATGAAGTCCTTCCATTCATGCCTCGTAAGTGCAGTTTAACAAACAATCTGACGCGTCTGCGGTGTGTGAGCTGAACAACGGCGCCGCGGGGACCAAGATTTCACGATTAGAGAAAGATTACAGTTACCCACTGTGTCATCATACATTTCTGCCCAAAATCAAACACAGATCAAAGTCACATCTGTGAAATAGTGAACATTATATAACCTCGTCACATACCTTCACAGCACACCACACGCTAGTCCACCGTTACACACACGTGCCTAGTCACTAGAGAAAAAACAAAGCTATTCAGTAGTTAAGCCACTTTTGGTACAATTGCAAAATAGAGACATACTGTATATCAAACAGATTTCGTAATACTTTTTTTTTTTTTTCCTTTTTAAGCACGACTTTGCAAACAATGCAAAGATAATTTTCTTTATAAAATTACAGACTCCACCATACATAGACTCTTTGAGCATGTAACATCACAAAGGACTACTTTTAAGGTAAAGACTGCAAGAAACTACTGGCCATTTGTGTGACTGGAAATTCAGAGAAGGAATGCAACAGTAACCACTTTGAGTTTAGGAAAAATAATAACTTAGGGGTGATGACATAAATTTAATTCAACAGCCAAGAGAAATGAATTCCAATGGTTGGATTTTTACTCAGCAAACAAAATCTCCAAAATGTTATTTCTGTCCAAAATACAGGGATAAATACAGGGTCCTGTTTTGCAAATTGCTCCGTCTTCACTGAACAGCAGTCACATAAATGAGTGTTTTTAAAATTATCAATCCTGACGGCTACCACACACAGCTCCTACAACAATCCACAGCGAAAATTAAATGCTGTCACAACCTGATTCCTGATTGGTCAGTTTATGCGATTAAGCACAGGTTTACACCTGCACGCACTCTTCCTCGTCCTTCCTCAGCTCTTCTCAGCTTCCTTCTTGATGCATCTCATTAGGAGATCAAGGCACTTGCCCTTTCAAATTTCTTAAGTAAACTTTTGGGAAATCCTTAGATCACAACTTTATCCTCTTCAGCTCAGGTGTTCAGATAATCATTTCCCTGAAAATTCTCACGCAATTACTTGAATAACTTTTTTTTTTCCTTTTTCGATGGTAATGTGTTTGTGGATTAGGTTTTTTGTTCTTTTTTTTCCTTTTTTTTTGGTAAATATCAATTACCTTGTCTCCTTCTCTCCAATAAACCTGGGAAGTAGTGCATGAAATAATGGAAGCCAGCAGGAATTGGGGGAAGGGGGGGGACTAGGATAGAGAAAAAAAAAAATTAAATAAGCGCAAGACTTGCACATCGGAAGTGAGGAGACTGTAGGAAAATAAAAAATAAAAATACGGCTAACTGAACAGTGATACCAAAACAAACACGTGCCACAGAATTTCACAGAATTCCTGATATATAACAATTCACACACAAAGAATACACCTTGGACCTCATGTGAATGACAACACAGTACAAAACAGTAGAAATACAGTTACCACTATTGTATAATATATATTTTTCTATATTACTTTTCTGTAAAAGTTCATGGGTAGGTAGAACAAGATGGGGCTTCAGTGCAGCCAGTGAAATCAACACTTCATACAAGCTCCATAATACAAGCTTGATGATTATTACCTGTCTACTATTTCATTTATAGTCTTTTTTTTGTTAATTTTAGCATGTGTTGTTTTTGTAGATGTATCAAATTTTCAATATTGTGCTCAAATGTTTAACAGAGTTAAGCACACCGAGACATTAAGATCTACGGTACGAATAGTTAATACCAGAAATGTGACTTGACCAATTTAAACAGCAACCAAAATTTTTACATTTTTGGGTAGTTATAATTTTTATATTCAAGATATGAAATAACAAGAATTTGCCGGTTCTTGACATTTCTATCCATGTAGTATTTGTATCTGTATTTGTCCTGCTAAAAGTGATGGTGTCCTAATCAAGAAGGTTTTTATATAGACTCAATAATCCTCCGCTGCCTCCATCCTGTCCTTCATCTGCACTGATCTGAGACTGGTGACAGGAACATGCTGAGGCAATGCAACTTACACTGCCCAGCTGTTAGAAGTCGGTGCAGGTGGAAGAGAGGAGGGGGAGAAGGCGGGAGGGAGGGGCAGCGAAGAAGAAGGATTACTTTGATGCAGCTGAAATCTATCCTGTTACACCTTCATTTATCTTTTTTGCCCTCAAGATCGTGCCTCTGTCTTGGACTTCACTATTGTAATCACGCTCGTCGCTGTTGCCACCTTCCCTGGTATGAGGGGGCCAATGACTGATGATGCAACCCCTCCCCCTCCTCCACCCCCTCCAGCCCTAACCCCGACGCCAACAGTCGGGCTTCGTGCCACAGTCCTGGCGAAGGTCTGCAATGCCTCATACTTAGACCTTAGTGCATCCAGCTCTATGCGCATCGAAGCATTCTCATTGGCCAGTTTGTCCACTTCCTGCTGCAGCTGAGCCTTTTGCTTCTCCAGCTCCTCCTTCTGGGTGACTCGCTTCACCCGGCAGCTGGCAGCATAGCCCCGGTTCTTGAGAGTGCGCCTACGTTGTTTCAGTTGGAGGATCTCTTCTTTGGAGAGGCCTCGGAGGTGCTGGTTCAGCTCCCGTACCGACATGGTCACCAGCTCTTCGTCTGTGAGGCTGGTGCCATTTTCGCCCGGCTCACGCTTCACCTGGAGAAAACAGGAGGCAGAAGGGGAGTGAGTTCACTTGTGAGCTAACAAATCAATCCCACTGAATTCTGGATACTCACTGACCTTTAAGGCTTTATTTCCTTTGTTAGTCGTCGTCATGCCACAAGAACCTGGCTCTTCTGCACAGACCTACAGCAACAGAAGGATATCATAAAAAGAAAATATCTACATTAAAACAAACCATTATTTTAAACAACAACCACTGCTTTTGAACTCAATAAGAACATTTTTATAGCAGATCAAGACAAGGGGCAAAACACAAAATCTACCGTTATGGGAACACGTTACAGATTTTTAAAAATCTGTTTAAGACTGCACGAGAGCAAGTGACAAACTTTTCTTAGAATTTCCCTGACTTCCTGTTTCCTTGTGGTTTCACTCACGGTGCCCACTACCTTTGTGCTGTTTAACTCTCATTGGCTGGATTTAAGCCAATAGGAATGAAATGACTGAGAAAGAGGAGGAAGTGGTAAAATTTGTGGGACGGGGAAAACTTAAAAACGTTTCAAATTCATTCTCTCACCAACTCTCTCGATAAACGAGGGGTGCTGGGGTGTTGTTTAGCTCGCCGAGATAAGCAGGTGCCCCATATGCAGTGGCTGGAGTCCTGGTTCAAGTCCTGACCTGTGACCCTGTGCGGCATGTCTTCCCCTACTCTCTTTGACCACCTTTCCTGTCTCCACACTGTCAATAAAGGCCACTAAACCCAAATGAAATGACCCATATGAATTTGTAATAAAAAGTGTGTGTGTGTGCATTTGTGGGAAAAGGAGATAAAAGAATGGAGACAGAGTTGTGAATCTGAGGTCAACAAAGAGTGAGTGTGGAAGTGCAAAAGATGAGATCAGCCCTTAGAGCGCACAGCTCCGCAGAAGAGCATCTTCACAAGCTCTCAATGACATGCTTTGTATGGTGCTCTGGCCTTGCTTTCGTGTCTCAGACCTTGTGTGTGTGTGTGTGAGTGTGAGAGAGAGAGATAAAGACAGGCTTTTGTTGCTTTTGCTCAGCGATCATCATGAGACCAGTCATGATGACTCAGCAGATTCCTGATCTCACTCCCTCCCACCCCTCCTCTCTCCTGCCACACAAATTTCTGCTTTCCTCTCACACTTTCTTGCCCCCCTCCGACAATGAAAACGACGGCATGTGATTGGCCTCTTAGCAGACAGCGAAATGCCGTTGTCCTCAAAAATCATGAAAAACTGCTTCTCAGCCAAAAATGCTGCACCTGATAACTGCTGAAACTGAAATTCAGTTAAATTAATTTTCTGATTAAAGACAGTCAGTTCTCTCTTTGTATACATTTATAATCTCTTATGAATTTCACACCGATGGAAGTTTATATATGAAAAAAAAGTATATTTTGGAAAAATGTCAGGTAAATTAAAAAGCTCCATCTTTGGAGAAAGTGATGACATTTAAGTGACATCTGGCAGCATGCCGTGTATCATCTTTGTTCTTTTCCATCAAAAGGCACAACACTGGGTGTGTGTGTGTGTGTGTGTGTGTGGGAGGGAGGGGGGTGGTGGTGCTTGTATGCCTACCCCACAATGCATCTCCAT
>JAOWBL010000001.1:13692500-13704070 GCA_028564865.1 Zenarchopterus dispar
GTGTGTGTGTGTGTGTGTGTGTGTGGGAGGGAGGGGGGTGGTGGTGCTTGTATGCCTACCCCACAATGCATCTCCATCTGCAAGGGTGTACGAGTGTTTGTGCACACACCGCAACAAATTTCATAGTTATAAATAGCTGTAGATCAAAGAAAACAGCAGTAAACACGTGCACACAAAACATGTCAAATGGGAAATGACTTAAAGAATATTTTAAAAATTTTATGACCCGACTGATTAAAAAAAACAAAACAACAGTAACATGGGTTTTAATGAGATCCAATAGAGCGCTGAATAATGTACGGTTTCATTTAGAGCATTTGACTTTGATACTTCGAGCTCTTGATGAATTGGAGTAACCAACTCCCACATTCCTTCATTGCTTCTTCTCAATATCTGAATGTCCCGTGCACTACTGCACCCCTTAATTTTGTTGGGATACAGCCTCCCACAGCTGCAGGTGCTGGAGGTGAATCCTACAACAATGGATGCATCAAAGACACAAGGATGGCTGCTGGGGGCGGGGGCGCTGAGAAAAGCACAGAAAAAAAGGGGGTTGGGGGGCTCCTGGCAGGACCAATTTGTTTCCCCTGTGCCCAAATCCCCCCTTGATCCCACTTACCCCACTGGCATTTGGAGAAAAAAACCTAAAACAAACAAAAAAACCCCACCATCAAATTCATAGACTTTACCATCCCACCATGCAAACAGGGTACAATAAAACATATCAAATGTAAAATCTTTGATTGTGAGGACATAAACAGTTTTTGATATTTAAAGTCCTAAGAAAATGTTTGCCACATATGGAATATGGAGAGAAAAAAAATTGTCCTTGTATGCTTCAGAGAGCTATGGTGGCAAGTTCTCCAATGCTTCAACTGACTCACCAAGTGCAGTGTACTGAGAAAAGCTGACTTTAAATTGCCTTTTTGTATTCGTTTTACACCACTTATAGTTAGCATGATATCGTTTTCGCTGTTCGCTTCCACCTTCTGCTAAAAGTCTGTCCAATCTCTCCCTCTAAGTTATCGGCCTCTTCTTCTTTTCACAGATTAACAAAAACATGCCCCAATCCATGGTTTGGTGAGTAGTTTTGCAACTAAATCCACAATGTTATTGAGGGTAAAAAAATCAATGCAATGGTATCAAACAAACATTAAAGGTTTACTACTTTAATTACACAGCTGATGCCTTAAGAGTAGGGCTTCAGAAAGGTGCACAAACAATAAAAAAAATGGAAATGGTGACTGATACTGTTAATTCAGATAAATGCAAATGTAAAGTAATTTCTAAAATAACTACTTTCAGACAGCCAATACCATCTAAACTCTTTCTGCATTCTTTTCTAAGTTACAGGTGAATTCAGTTTATTAGCCTATATTTGCACCAAAGAAATTAACTGTTAGTCCCATGTAACTAATGTGGCATGTCATTCCCAAATCTTCCCAACAGCCTGAAGCAATTAATTGTCTGTGGTCAGAAAATATAGAAAAATTACCAAGTTTTCAAGAGTTAAACATGTCATCTCAATTGCTAGCTTTATCCAGCCAGTAGTCAAAACTCAAGGATATTTCTCTTAGCAAATGAAAAAAAACAGTCCAGGCACTAGGTAAGTTGGTTGTTTTTGCATAGAAAAAGGGAAATAAGGAAGTGGCTGATAATCGTCACATCTGCAGCAGAGTTAAGAAACATGCTTTAGAGTCCTTGAATTATTCTTGGCTTGTTAGAAACTGGCGTCTCTAGCACACCATGACAGCTGTCAGGTAATAAACAGGAAATAAGCCCTTATCACAGGCAAAATGACACTTTTTTTTAAAAGAAGGACATGAATTCAAATTTAGATTGCATAACACATTTCTGGTTTGTAACACTGAAGCTTTTGTTTATATCAGAAGAACGAATAGTAATATCACAAACTTAGACAATATCACACCTAAGAATGCAATAAATTATTGCATTTTTTTGTTTTCTGTTGCGTTTAGGCCACATGTTAATTGACGACGTCAAGGAACATCTGCTGTGTAAAGGGGTTGCCATTTATCTTGAGAGGACACTGAGACACAAGTACAAAGAGGTCCAGCGGTGTCCTTCCCATTATGCTTGTGGTATGATCGGTGTGATGTGGTCAATGCCACAGCCACTGTTGCTACAACAGACAGCTTTTTTGCTGTGGCAGGCGGTATTTTTATGGAGCGACTGAAAGAACGCTGACAACTCAAGAGTAGAGCTGCTTACAGTTACAGCAGGGAGACAAGGTGTGTGCATGCACACACACACACACATACTTACTGAGAGGATGGGACATGAGGGTGGGAATGAAAGAAAGGGTGAAAAGCGGTGGAGTTAAGCAAAATATGGCTTGAAGACAAAAAAGAAAGATGTAAAAGAAAGAAAAGGCAAGGGATTGAAAAGATAGCAAGGTGAGGAGAGAGTGGAAATGAGGGAGATGGGGGTTGGGGGGTCGCTGGTGGTGAAGGTGGACTGAAAGAATGCTGACGTCTCCAGAGCTGATTAGTGTTACACTGAGACATCACACCCACAGCCGAGAAAAATGCTGAGTATGGAGGGAAGATGGGAGGGGGGGCTGGAAATGACAAGGGAGAAAGAGGAGGAGAAAAAGACAGACATTTAAGTAGGGAGGAAGAAGAAGAGGAACAGAGGTGCGGATGGATGGAGGAAGGGAGATGAGGAGGAGTGGGACGATGGGGAGGGTGAGAGGAGTAAGATGAGGGGGTGGGAAAGCATTTGGGTGAAAATGCATCCTCAACACATTTGTAAGAGCTTAGCTGTTATGTACGGCGAGGCAGAGGAGGGAGGCGTGGATGGAGGAGGGATTGGGGTTGAAAAGAAAAAAAAACTGAACTCAGCAACGACCACAATGCAGACTTCCAATTAGGAAAGTTCAGAAGCTGATCCAGTCCAATAAAACTGTTGGTACCCATCTATGACCCGAAGAAATGCTTCACGTTGAGTCTTGTTAACAAATAAAGTCTGGAGAAAGGATGAAAGCGAGAGTATAAGTTTGGCAGGAGGTGAGCAGGGTGATCATGGGATTTAAAAAGACAGATTAAAGAGCGCAGGAAACAGCGCAAGACTCCGTCTCCTTCATGTAGTGCAGACTAACAAGATAATGAACTTGTACATACTTGGATGTGTGTGTGTGGCTGGTTTCAGACAGCGCTCTAATTAATCTCGTTTGAGAGAACCTTCTGCTCCGGTCACTACTGCCACACGCAGACGAATTTCTTAGAAAGAGGCTTTCTACTTAAACGCTGGTAGCATGCTACACAGGAAGATAAATGGTCCGATTAGTCGCTCCAGAAAACAACCCAAAGGTTGGTGTGCGTGGGTGCATGCATGTATAAACAAGGCTGCATAAAGAAAATGATCAAGAACAGAGTGAAAGAGTCACAAGTCGTTTGTGAAACAGTTTATTGAATAATCCTACAATAACAACTGCCTCAACTGTGCCTCCTCCCTCAGGCAACTCTGAGTAATAACTGAAAACCTGAGTGAGGCAGAGAAGACACACAGTAGGACACAGAGGGGACATGAAGGCAGCATAATGCGAGGGGCTTGAATTAAAACCCCAAAGCTTTACGAAACTCAGCTCCTGGCTGCGGTCCACTGTAGTTTTGTTGAAAAACAAAGCAACTAGGGCTCGCCCTCATTGATCTAGAGTGGGCTGAAGGTGTTGAGGGAGTTGGTAAATAATTAACGGCGGGTGCTATGAGGGAGCTTATTGAGAATTAGGAATCAAATCAGAGATAATGGCAGTCTGTGTATGGAGAGGATGCTCACAGTAGAGAAGCAGCAGGACCATGGAGAGAGAGAGGATGAGGAGTCGAGGAGGCGTGACCAGGGGACAAAAAAAAAAAAAACATAAAAAAACTGTTTGAGCTCTGTGTGCATGCAGGTGCGTAGAAGAAGAAGAAAAGGGGAAGCTATTAACAGGAAGGTATATGTAGAGATTGAAATAACAAGAAAACAGCTCAAGAGGAACACATAGTTGTATTTATGTGTGTGTTTTCATTATTAAATGCAGGAAAAGGTCCTGGAATCAACACATTTTTCTCATTCCAGGTAGTAAGTTGGAGTGTGATGACAAATTTCCCAACATAAGCAAAAAACTGCACTGTCAGGCAATTGAGTCCTGGCTCCTTTTTTTTTAATCCACATAAGCACTTTTTTTCCTATAGCGAAAGAGTGTAAATACTCTAGGTGAAGTCAGTTCTCGCTCTGTGTGTGTGTGCGTGTGTGTGTGCGTGCAAGCATGTATGTACAACAAACAGAGCTGTGAGGGAAGGCAGCAATAACATGGTGAGTTTATTTCTCCCAGACACTGTAGAGCCCTGATCAGCAATGCCATCTGAATACAAAGAGAAAGTTTGAGCATCATTTGCCTTTGTGGGAATGCATTAATCACTATCAGTCACATTAATGAGAAACTACAGACAGAAATGCCTTAGCTAACATTCAGCACATGAAACTCACAAGGGGAATCGAATTTAAAGCTCACAGAGGTGCAGTGGTGGTCTTTAGGAGTGGGACATTAACGCTGACCTCTTTAAGGTTTTTCACCAGCAGAAAATAATTTAAGACAGTATGTTCACATGCTAGTACAATGTTTCTTTTCCTCAATTAAGTAGTTAGGCTGTGTTAGGCACAACGCTATCTAAAACAGCTATTTAAAACAAACCATCATCTGCTATCAGCTATTTCTGCAACTTCACTGACAACAGCCCATAGAAAGCACATCTTCAGCCCTAAGACTGCAGTTTGCAATTGTAACAAGAGACATCCTGAGCCATCCCTAAACTTAATGATATTCCTTTACCTGGCTTCAACTCTTGACATTTGTTTAACAAATAGAATAAAAGCCGATCATTCACAAAATCTCCAGCTTAGTTTGTCTGGACAGAATTATGTGTAATAATTGTGCAATGAACATTTACCAATAATTATCCTGTATGAAAGTGATGATAACTGGCGACCTGTCCAGGGTGTACCCCTGCCTCTCGCCTGCAATGGGCTGGGATTGGCTCCAGTAGACCCCCGCGACCCAGTCACTGGATTCAGCGGGAATAGAAAATGGATGGATGGAAAAGTGATGATAATGTCCAAACAAACACATTTTGGTTCTGCGTCATAGTGGCTAACTCATACATTGTGTGGTTCTTGAAACTGAACTGGCTCTTCAACTCAACACAGCCAAAAATACGAACAGAATACACAATTTCAATTATCAGCAGTTCCAGAGCATATAGAGAGGGTGAGAATATATCATCTTAGTTTTTTTTTGTTTTGTTTTGGCGACTATAAGAAAAGAAAATGCATCTAACATGTGGGCATAACAGTTAGAAAACATAAATGTGGTCCACCTGCTGATTCCCAATCACATTAGTTATATGAAATAATTCTCAGGTGAATAAGCTACATCGTTTATGTTTTGGTTTTGGTTTTGTTTTTTTGGCTTGTTTTTTTTTTTTTTTTGGTTTGTTTTTGTTTTTTATCATGTTCGAAGCAAATTTTTTAAACATGTTTTAAAAACAGTTTTAAGCCAGGAGAACCACATATGCTTGGATATAATTTAATGTCAGAAGTAATGACAAAGAGAAGGAACTACATTTAAGGCACACACATTTTTGCTCCTTGGCATCGGTTCACTCACTGATCAGTGTGTCTGTGTGTATTTTAAAGGTTCTGAAATTTATACCACAAACCCAGGATCATCACACTGCAGTTAAAAAATGCGGCAAGTTGGCGCATTAAGATGATGCAACTAGTAGACAACCGGTGGTGCGGATATTCCTGTTACTAGGGGCTTTTCACAGTCTCTGTAAACTCTTTAACTAGAGCCTTCTTGAGGAGCTCCCGCTCCAAAAAACTCAAAGGAAGTAAAGCAAAAGCCCACATTAGAAAAGTTGGCTCTGTTGTTTGAGCAATTTAAATTGAACTTAGACTTGTTTGCCATTTCTTAATCTCTTTGAATTCTGGTACGTACTGCAAAAGGATCTGGTCTTTATTTTATATGCATTTGAGTTCTCAGAGAAGTCATATACATATGTAGAGGGTGAAGGCACTTGTGGAGGGTTGGTATAAGAAAACAAAAACAAAACAAAAAAAACCCAGCACACTCACATAGATGCAGATTAGAGAGGGGGGGAAGACAGTGGAGCACAGCAATGATTATGCACCAGATCTGCTTACACCATATTTCATCATTACTGTGGAGGAAAAAAAAAAAAAAAAGGGGGAAAAAAAACACTCAACTATTGATCTGCCCCACTGCTTCCTTTCCTTGCTGCCTCTCTCCCTCACCCTGATTCCATCTTTTATTCCTGTGTTTCCATCTCTCATTTCACTTCTCACAACACTTTCTGAAATTTGCAAGCGTAACAATACTTTTTGGAAATAGATTCTAGTAGTAAACAAGTTCACAAACATGCAGATGATACCTTAAAAATTGGGTCCAGGAACACCAAATGTTCTCTCTCACACACAAACACATGCAGAGGAGGTGGACAGAATCCTGAACACCTGTGCAATCTATTGCAATCCACTGCGATACCCCTGCAACAAATGCTGCTTTGTGCAGTCATCTTAAATGCAATCCCTGAGCAGAGGTGGCTATAGGGACCAAATAATGAAACAATTTAATGCTTTCCATCGGAACAAGAACGTCACCAGGCACCTCAGACTCATGACCGTGAACTTCTCATTTAGTCAAAGCAAGGCTCGATATCCAACAGGGACATCCTTTTGGTATTTAAATGTGTACAAGACAAAATAATATACTAATCCATATTAGAAGAAAACAAATGTCTTATAGCCCATCAATTAAACTTTAAGGACACATGTATTTGACTAGATAGACAAATGTAACCGTAATTAATATTCATAAAACTAATATTTATGGCCAAGTGGTATTATTGTGTTTATTTACAGCACACTTCTAGTGCAAATATATGTTTTTAAAACACTGATAATGCACATTATGACACAAACTGATAATTGGGGATTATTTTCAGAAATAATCTGATTCATATTTTTGTAAAATGGTTCCCATTTAATCACAAATCCCTAAAACCTCAGCAGACTGCTATCAGCAGGGGACAGGCAAACATGTACATTTGAGTTGGAGCTAGAATAATCTAAAGAAATCTCTTTCTTTCTCACAAGTAAACAACTGTCTAAGCTCAATACCCCATGCAGCTTTCCTTCCTCACGCAGTCTAAGGAGGTTACACATGTTTTGTCAGTTTGATCCCTGTACAGGCAGAGAATCAAACCGCTTATCTATTCAGACAAATGTATACGTTCATGCGATCTAGTAAAACCGAGTGATGTTGCACTACATTCATACACTACATTTTGTCCTTAAAAGAGAAGCTTTATATTGGGTTCTGTGAAGGGAAGGAAAGTATAAATGTTATGAAGGCCAACTGGTAGTAAAATCACTTCCCTTTGCAAAAGGGAACTCAAAGGCAGCGTTTGTAACCTTGGTGCTTGCCACAAACACACACTTAAACTCACAGGCCCCAGCACCCACCAGATCTTCGCATCTTGTAGGTGTTTTATATGTCTGGCTCCCTGTGCACCCTCTCTCACATGCACACACACAAAACAAGGCAAAGAAACTAGCTGCAGTAAGTAACAAGTGTAAACGCCATCTGTCAAGCGAGAGCGCATTTGCTTCGCCTCAGCATTTTCAGGGGAATGCCTTGAAGACAAAAAGGTCCTTGTTCTCAATCTTTCCGCAAATCCCATCTCTCATTCTTCCTCCCTCTTCCTTCATCCTCTCTTGCTCAGCGCGCCTTGCCGCTCCGCCACCATCAGCAAAGTTGCACACATAAGCATTGGTCAGCGTTCAATTACCGTGAACACCAGGGAAGGATGGGAAAGTACTTGACAGAGAAATGCACTTCAAGCACTGATTAAATACTGATACCAAGTATATAAAAAGCTAAACCCCTAGGTTGTGTGTGGGTACATGCAACAAGAAAAGGAAGTGGGGGTGGGGTTGGGGTGGGGGTAGAATGAAAGGGAGTGTACTTTTCCCTCCAATACTGATACAACTGTTTCATCATTATGACCCTCTATTACAGTACTTGCCAACTTGCTTACTACATACTTTTGATACACTCTACAGAGTGCTGACTCTAACTAAAGCTGCTGATATGGAGTCATTAGGGGGTGAAGTTTCTGTTTTTCTTGTGCCCACAGAGCTTCCCTATTACTCTTCAGTGTTTAAGAGCTACACCGCTCATATGTTGCTACCAGGCAGCAGATAATGGCCTATCCACAAGAGATCAATCAGAGGATATTCTGTTGCAAGGCATTATAGTTCAGCTTTCTTTTTTTAGCACAGGTCTCTGTGTGGATTCCTTAAGTACCATGGGATCAATCCAGTTCTTGAGTATTCATTTGTTTTATATATTTCATGTTTTTATGACCACTTTTAAAAAAATATAGTATATCTTCTATTATTATTATTATTGTGGGTTTTTTTTTAAATGATATTTTCTTAAAAAGCAGAGACTACAGTCATCTCAATTATTTGCAGTACGATGCCATCCTGAAAAGCTTTGACGCTCTCTGAACAAACAAACTCCACTGGGGGGGAATAAATAAATAATAAATAAAAGCCATTTTAAAAAAAAGCAAATCTCTCGGCCCGAACGAGCTTGACCCGTCCTCACACAGACATGAACATCTACTTCACGGCCGGCCTTGTGAACCATGCATGTGCGAGCCAGGACCCCCCCCCCCGGTACAAACCGAGCTCTTCCTCGCCTCGCTCCAGACCTTTGTCCGCCCGCCTGCCGAGGGTGCCATGTTGCCATGGCTCCCTCATGCCTCCGCTCCGCTCGCGCAAATGTTAAGAAATGACAACGTTGTGATGAATCAGCATCTCCGCCGCGAGCCCAGCCGGTGCACGGGCAGCCGTTGAAACGGCAGGACAAGTCCCCCCACACACAAAAACCCTCACAGTTGACAGACACACGAGCTGGAGGCCTGTCGGAGGTGGCTGACACAAAGCAAATGTCAAAACATTCGCTGTAGCTGCCGCGCAGCCGGGATACCCTCCGTTGCTAACCGCTGGGACGTCTGACAGCTACCGACACACCGGGATGACAGCCTGCAGTGCCGGATTTTCGGCTTATTTTTTGTCACACCGTCAACTTGACAGTCAAACGAACAGCCCACGGCGCTCTTTTAGAGTCAGTAAAACAAATACAATTCACACGCAGATGGTGGAGGGATGACTAGCCGTCTTACCTGAACGGCGGAGCGGACGCGTCCAGCTTGTGTCCACCGCTGCCGCGTCTCCGAGCGAGGACAGTCGGGGGGGCTAATGAGGGTTTATGTAGTAACCGAAAGGTTTTTACACCTCTCAACCGTTACTTCTGGTTCTGGCTCGTTTCAGACCCAGCTTTCTGAAGAAGCTTCAAAACATGGGAATCCCCACTAGAGCAGCGTCGCTCACGATTCTCTAACAACGACACATGGCTTGGGGTTTTTTTTTTTTTTTCGTTTGTTTGTGTTTTTTTCTCTCTCTCTTCTTCTTCTTCTTCTTCTTCTAAGCCTGACAGCCACACGCCGCCGGCCCCCTTTGTCTCCGGTATTATGAAATCAACCGTTGGTCGGCCGTGCCGTGGCGGCTCGAGCTCGAGACCGGGTCTCGGCAGAGCACGTTCCGAGTCCTGACGGTGATGATTCAGCACTACCAGACCGCTGCCCTTTAAACGGCGGGGGGACGGGACAGCGCACACCGGCGGCAGCGCGGCAACGCTCGGTGGCGGAAGCGGCGGCGGTGGCGGCGGCGGCGGGCGTGCACACTCAGCAAACAACACCTCCACATTCAGCACTTTTTCTTTTAAAGGAATTTCAGTTTTGATTTCGACAAGACCGACTCACCAGAAGTCAAAACGGTGCGTTTCACTCACCGCACCCTCGAAGGTTGTGGTTCACCGATGGTCCGTGGAAAGGAGACAGTTGGAGAAATGTTTTTTTTTTTTTTTTTTTTTCCGCTCACGCCTTCTCGCAGGTCTCTAGATAAATCCACTCCTTCCTCGCTTGTTTTAGTCTGTGGTCGGAGGCGCCAGACGTCAAACGATGTTTGGATCACATGGTTTCATTCATGAAGGAGCTACGCAACCCGCATTTAAAGAGACACGAGGACACTAGTAGCCTACTTTGTTTCAACAACAGGCGGCGTGGAAAGTGTGACAGGACAGGTGTGCACACGTCTATACTTAGAGCGACGCACTGATGCCACAATGGGACGTGGAGTGATAGATCACAAACACACCATCACTGGCATACCTCAGAGCAAATTTAGAACACGTGAAATGATGGGATTTCACGTGTTTGTTTTATTTATTTATTAAAATCCAGTAATGTGGAAAACGGAGCCTAGAAATTCAGTAATTTAATAAGGGAGCATAAAATAAATGAACAAAAGTCAACACATAAATCCACTGGCAGAAGTCATTAGATTAAGGAATAAATTTCATACTTATTATATTACTTGACTTATTAAACAGTTTAGTTTTTACAGCTTAAAAAAAATGACTTTAAAGAACACTTTGAACTTGCATGAAGATTTATATCAAAACTCTTGTACTTCCGCCAAAAGAAGGGTGTGAAATGAGAGCATCAAAAACGATTAGTTCCCAGTTTAGTTTCCAGAGAACAAAAGGTCACCTTCCACATTCACAGACACTGAAGTGTACATGCATCTGACTTTGTTCCTGAGACCAATAAGTGCAAATAATTTTAATCAAATGGTAATTTTAACAGTCTATTCATGTATTCAAATGTGGTCTTCATGTGTCAATGAATTGAAGCAGTACAAAGTTGCTTTGGGTTTTGAAGTTATGTACAGAATTGTACACACAAAACAAGATATTGCCTTACAAATTATGCTAAGAGACCTTATTTCTACAAACAATTAGAGCTGATGTCCACTATCACTATTCTCTTCCGTTTCAGAGAAAGTAATGACACTGCATACAAGACAAGAAAGCACTCAGCCAGTATTAGCAGCCTATTTCCTGACATTGCCACAGAAATAGCCTGTATTTATTCACTGATAAACAAGTGAGGCATGAATTAAGGCTTTGAGAACCACTCTGTCGACTGTATTCTGTTTATATTCTGATGTTAAAAAAAAAAAAAATCTAAAATATGGTATAAAATTTACCAATGGCATGTTTATTGATAAATACAAGCCCTTGAGTGGATGTAATAAGCGGTATATTTTGAAAATGTGACACTCCAGACTATATAGTCATAGATAAACATTTATACTTCTTCTTTTATTCTTTTTTTTTTTGCTTGTTTTTTTGTTAAAACATAATAATAATAATAATAATAAACATCTGATCCGAAAAAGTTGTTTGTTGTATAATTTTATCAGTCTCTTACATGAATGTGGATGATTTTTTTTCTCCATTGTTCTTGGACACATTGCTTCTGTTTATTGAGAGTTATGGGCAATAATTTTGGTTTCTCTGTTTAATCAATTTGATTTTGATTTTCTGTTTAATGTCTATCTATCTATCTATC
>JAOWBL010000001.1:13718297-13729592 GCA_028564865.1 Zenarchopterus dispar
TCTCTCTCTCCATATATATAGATAGACATTTATATCTATCTATCTATATATAATTAATTAAATGTGTGAGTCTATATATACTTGTTCTGTTTCTGTGCTGCCTTCATTTCTTTAAACCATCCTGTTAACACACCATCTTCATCTAGTCTTTATTTACTTGTGAACAATTTATTTACAAAAAATACATATAAATCTAATGGGTTTATATGAAATAATTTGATTCTGTTTTAATAAGAGGGCTCGCACCACTGATTTCATATAAAGTTTAGGTGAATCATCATTGTGCCAGAGCCAGCCTCACCTCTGAGTTCCTACAAATGAAAAATGAGAAAGCTGTCCTGACTGACACATGTTTGAGGGTAATCATGACAATATTAATAATGCACTGTTCCTCTTAAAGTTTGTAATAATCCACAACAATGAATCAGAATGGTTTGAATTGAATTGAATTTTTTTGCCTCATAGCAAGAAGGTTCCTGGTTAGATATCCAGTGGGGTCTGTCTGTGTGGAGTTGCATGTTCGCCCTGTGCTTGTGTGGGTTGTCATGGGTACTCTGACTTCCTCCCACACCCACACTGACTTATAAAAGTGAGTGTGGGTGTGTTTGAGCATGTGTGGTCGTTTGCCTATATGTGGCCTTGTGATGAACTGACAGCTTGTCCGGAGGGTACCCCCTTTTTCCCAAAGATATCTGGGAGAGACTCCATCAGACCCCATGACCCTGGATAGAAATAAGCAGGTATAGATGATAGCTGGTTGGCCGGGTGAATTAAATTGAATGGGCTGACAAGGAATTTGAAGACACCTCATTATTTTATTATATTATTGTTAAAGGGATCATGCCATGCAATGTTATCCTTTATCTTCATAGCGTGTGTCACATTTTTTCTACACAGTTAGCTTTAGAGGTTCCACAGCAGGATCCAGCGCAGAACCAACCTTTTTTTTTCAGTTATCAGATTGCTCACTTTTTTCAGACCCAGTTTCTTGAATTACCTGCTCTGAAGCTACCCCAGCAAGACTCCAGGTGGTTGCTTGATGGTCAGTACTGATGCCGCACAGTAACAGTGCTAACCACTGTTCCTGGTTAAAATTTGTATGATCTCCCCGGACACTCGGGTGTCCTCCCACAGTCCAAAAACATGTATTTCAGATTGGTTGGTGATTCTAACTTGCCTGTAGGACGAGTGTGTTGTCGTTTGTCTGCATGTGGCTCTGCGATGGTCTGGTGAACTGTCCGGGGTGTACCCCATTACTCAGCTAATACAAACTTTCTGAAGAAATTCAGCCCTGTTACTCCAGACAAAGTTGGACATTTCCAGTCAGCCTATCTTCCCGGTAAACACCCACATATTCGTAGTCGTCCACTTCTTCTGGTGTGAATAGTGTGTTATAAGAACTTTCTCAGAAGAGATTATCAATGCAGTCCTGGCTGCTCCCTTCAGATGACAGTAGGCTTGCTGAAACAGGCAGATGATGGCACCTTCAGCTCAAACAGAGAGACAGGAAAACTGCAGTGGGAGTTGAAAGATGTTTTCTTATTTACATTGGGAGCCAGCAGTCTCACCATAACTCTCATGATGTGGGATGTTAGGTCAACTAATCTATATTCATTGATGACAGGCAGATTAGATTTTTTTTTTTTTTTTGGTACTGAATGTTTTCCTGAGCGTAGAAATATTATCCAGAGCTCAGAGTTATCCAGGGGACGCGATGATTCACACACTCAGTCATGACAGGGTTGTCATCTCTCTATAGCTTGGAGAGTATATCTCACTCTGTGGCCTCAAAGTACCTTTGCATTGTCTCTTTAACTTCTTGTGACTACCTCCTCGCAGTTCGTTGGGTCGAAGCTGAGAAGTACAACGTTATGGTTGGCTATATCTTATTAAAGACCAGCAGAGAGGTGCTTGCATTTATAATACTTCCATCAACGTTTAATTTTTGGAGCAGCTGAAAAAACTGTTGAAGGTGTTGCAGGAAGAGAGAGGTGTGGCTGAAATTTCCGTAGATACGCACGGCTACCTTCAGGTGTTGTGTTTGTAGCCTGGCAGAAACCTCTTTTATACAACAAAGCAGTCCAATGGTTTTAAAAGATGAACATCACACTGCTGGTTGCTTTGTTCAAATGAAGCTTGCAGAAGATGCCATCTCCAGCTCAATCTCCACAGAGACAAGAAAACTGCAGTGAGCCCTCAAAGATGTTTACATGTTTACCCAGGTAGCCTATAGGTCCTCCCACTTGTCTCTATGTGTCCAAATCCACTTGTCCCCAGGCACTGAAATGAATGGTGACATAAGTGAGTTCATTGCTTCCTGTGTTGAGTGTTTTAGAGAGAAGGCCAGTCGTCTCCTTCCCCCGTCCATTCCTAGCAATCCAAGCTCTCGTTTCATCCTAGATTTAGTCTCTGGATTTCTCCCACCTGACTAATCAAGAGGGTTGATTATTGTGTTTCCAACTGCTTCTCCAAGGTCGCCCACTTCATCACTCTACCAGCTCCTCCTTCAGTCCACACAACAGCCTACCTCCACACTCTTAGGGCTTACATCTCCACTCAAATGATCAAACAGAGTGAACTCACCAGGATCTGGAGTCAATCTTTAGATGAATTGCAGCTATGAGTGCCTGTATCTTCCCTAGTTTGAGAACATCCAAACTCCCGCTTAATGCTTCAATTTAATGCACCTTTTTTGAAGCCTCCCTTGGCTGCATACCTCTGTATTTTTCCTCTCGAGAGGGTTAGATAACCACCCTATGTTTCCGGCCCATTTTCACAGTTGTTGTCGGTTATGGAAAACCACCAGGTTCACTTTTTAAGATTAATCACCCCGTAGCCAACAATTTACCAGTCATCATTGCAGACCTGCACCTCAGCATCAGCCTGGTGTCCTGTTCATATCCACATGTCCCTTTACCACTGGAAAAATAATCAACCCTGTCTTCATTAAGCTCACCTTGTCCTCTTCTAGATGCATCCCATTTTTCATGTATCTCAACTGAAACCAGCAATCAACCACAAACGCTCTCCTTTAGGTAAAGGAGGGGAGATAAGACAGGTGCTTTCTTCTCACCTACTTGTTCTCCTCATCCCTGCATTTAGTGTATGTGCTTTTTGGATATCCAGCAGTGTGAGGCACGTTTTTATACTTTTTGCATAATAAAGGACATTATTATTATTATTATACCTGTTTCCCTGGCAAAATTGACGTGAATCCTCTTCTCCTCCATCCTGACTTGTTTGACCTTTTTACTTGGAGGTGCTAACCAATCACCCACGAGAGCACTCTCTGAAGTTTGTCTGAAATAATCCGAATATTTCAGCGAATCATCCCTCCAACTCTTTCTCTCGGTTTGAATGACGCACAAACTTCCCTCTGCCTTCCTCTGTCCTATCAATGACTCACACTCTATTTACTGAGGGATGACAACATGATTCTGTCTTTCATGTCTTTTACAAAACCCTGAGAGATTTATTTAAATTACTAGAGAGCACAAATATTTTATTGGATTTACAGGCTGAACAGAAATGTTCACGACAAACAGTTGCTTCCAGACGTTGGGAGTGGTTGACATTGAAAGAGCAGGGCAGGGAAAGTGCAAGAGAGATAAAAGTATTTTTCTTTTTTCAATTGTGGTTTTATTCTTTTTTGGAATAAGATTAGATGTGCATATTCAGGATCCCACACAAACAACAAGTCTCTCCCAAGGGTTCATGTGTTTTTCGCCTGACACAAGAATGAGTGACAAAGAGTGGGAAGTTAAGGCACTCAGGGTAGTGCCAGCTTTTAACACAATGTCAGATTCCAATTTAAAAGAATTTCCCACAGCGTGTAACAAAGTCTCAGGAACAAATGAGACAAAAAACGGTAAAACAACTTGTATGGTGGAAAATGTCATAGGAAGGCATACTTCTGTGTTTTCATTCTGCATATGTGTATTAATCGATTGATTTGAAGAACAAAGCTCTCCTTTGTCTGCGTTCAAAAAGACAACGAAGACAAATTTGCCGTACAGTCACTGGAAGACAAAATTCACCAGCTCTGTGTTCAAACATGGAAAATCACTTCTTTGTTGGTGGTGACTTTGCATGATCTATTATCAAAATCAATAAATAAAAAATAAAATAAAATAAAAAAACATTCTTTATTTAAGTGCATGCATTTCACCCTCTCAGGTGACTGCCAAATCAAAAACTCCAACATAACGATACCCGACCAGGATCTGACATTGAGCTGTTTGAAATCGCAGGAGGACTTTGACGTCACAGATCAGGATGGCTGTAAAATTATCCAGCTTCACCATGTTTCAACTGAGCTTCACATACTGCTGCACTTGTCACGCCTCTAAAGCGCAAAGATAAAAGTGAGTTCAAAACAGGCACATCTGGCTGAGGATGCTGCTGGAGTGGAGTCGAGGGTCTGACTTCACTCGAGTAAAGATGTCAAGACATCATTGAAAGCAGTGCATTTGTATAGTGTCTGTAAGATTTTGACCAAAGCATCACAGACTTTTTGATAAGACTTCAGGAAATGGTGTCAACTTCTAATGTAAAGACATAATATGTCTCCTTTAATGATGAGCTGTTTACATTTTTTTTTACAAAAATCAAAGTAAGACAGTTATAACTGCATTACATTTATGTCCTAAAACCTTTTCATAAGATACCAAAATTACATTCCTTCATCTTGAAGACAACCTCAATGATTTCTTGAACTGCATATAATTGTTTTATCCAAATCGCCACAGATGATGCTCGTAGGGCTTGAAAGAGGTGTGAGGAATCCTCTGTCCCAAACGGTCGCAGATGGATATCAGAAAGACTCAGAGGAAATGATTGTGAGGTTTGACAGTTTTGTTTGAAGCTGCTTTCTGTACGGGAACCCATGCAAGGACAGTTGGCACAGGCTCAGATCTGCCAGGACTAAAGACTCAAACAAAAATTCCTCAGGACATTTGATAAAACAGGAGCCAAGAGCCAGGGGGAGGAAACTGACATCAGCAACGTGCGCCGTCAGAGATTAGTCACAACAGCACACTAGGCGTCCCATGTCCCTCCGTGTGCCCCCCAGTGGAAAAATCGCGAGGGGACAGTTATGATGGGCAGCTGTCGCAGCTCATCTCTGTCAGATGAGTTCATACGCTGCTATGCTGGAGACAGAGGCCAGCAGGGTTGAAAAGATAAACATGGAACAGCTGTTAAACGGGTCCTGCTGGAGCAGGGAGAGCTCAGGCTTCACCAGAACCACTGACCCCTCTGTGATGACACTTCCAGTGGGCGCCTCTGTCATGTTCCCCTGATGTTACGTCTCAATGTTAGCAACAAGAAGAACTGCCTCCAGACTGCTTGTAACCTGAAATTATGACGCACAGCATCCCGGCGCTGCTTTAACGGCGCAAAGCTATTTATTGCTGCTTAACTCATCGCTAATTTACACAAACCCTCTCCAAAGCCTGCCCGTTTGCTCGCTTTGTGTTTACATGTTAGTCACTTGTTTTCACTTTCTAATTCTTTTGGAGATTTACATAAAACGGCAAATCTCCTAATCATACAATGACGCTGTCTGCAGTCTTTGACAGATTTGGATACATGAGCAGCCAGCTGGTGAGGGATTTGCATCAAGACAGCCGGATGTAAATTGTACTACAGTCTTTCCCAAAAATATAACTTAATGCATCAAGAAAACTCGGAGACGTGACGCTAATCCAAGATTAGAGAGGTGACCAAAGCAGAGAGAAAGAGAAGATGACCCTGAGGAAGGGTTGGTGAAAATCTAGGAGGTAAAGTCAGGTGAGAGGAGATAAAATGAGCTTTTACTGGGAGAGAACCGTGAGAGACTGAACAGATGAGAGCTTTTCTGATTTATTGAAACAGAGAGACCTCTGTGTCTTCTCCTTCACTGCCCACAGGTGTGGAGAGGATGGATTAGGAAGTCACGCTGTCAAGTTTTTGTGTGTGACAGTATTTTGCTCTCAGATTACCTGATTATGTCGTGTAGTCCCAACTGATAAAACGGTAAAAAGAAATCCAACAAATTGCATTCAGTCAACCACGTACTAATGAGCGATGCATTTCACAAACTTTCATTTGTCATCCCTGAAACTGTGCATCAGCAGAAAAAGCCTCTTATCAAATGTACAATACTCAAATACGCCGTCCTTAACTGTGCTGCAGTGAACTTTTTGTATGTATAAAGTCCCTTAAGATGACTTTTATCATGAATTGGAACCAAACTGAGCCAAAATCACATGAAACAAACAAACAAATGAAAAAAAACCCCAACATGAAAACAAAATCTGATCCTAATACTGTGAAGACCCAACTATGTAATTTCTAATTTTATGTCAATCTGGATAGAGGTGGACTTGTTTTTGTCTTTTTGAAAAGAGGAGTAATAATTACAGAAGTGTAAATGAACAACATTTATTCAGTTGTAAAATCACACAGGTTGCACACTTTAAAAATACCATTTGACCTTGTTTTTCACTCTCAGAATAAATGAACTGCTTGTTGAGATTTGTCCTGTTTGATAAGGACACGCTGGGTCATGTGCTCCATCATTCGTGCAAACAAACACACATTTATCGGTCACACTGACCATCGTTCATATTGCGTAATCATTAACACTGTGTATTTTCAAACACAACAACTCATAATGAAGATCATCTCCACAAGAAGCAGCCAAAAGAAAGTTGCTCCGGAAATAAGTGTCCTTTTTTTTTATATAATCACAAAAAAAGAGAAAAGCATTTCAGTTCGAGGTCTTAAGTACACCAGTCTCTCATAAACGCCGTGTCATAGCTTCAACACAAGTCCAGACGGCTGAAGTTTATTTTTGGGAGCCTGGGTAAAGTCCGTGGGTCACTGGGTGTGGGGGTTTTGCAGATGGCAAGGATGCCACGGATACCAAAGTCAGACATACTATCTATGTTTAAGATTTTTCTGTATCAGCTTTACAGAAATACAAGTAGCAGGTTATTACGTGTTATGCCACTGGTTAGGAATAGTAGGAATGTCTCGTATTATGAGGATTTGGTAGGACATGCCAGAGGGTCCTGGTAGCTTGGATAAGACTGGCTCTCAAGGAGAAGGGGGGTCATGTAAAGGGTTGGGGTGACACTTTAGTCGGGTGTGGCGGGGGGCGACACGGTGATGAAATTCCTTCACAGCCCTTTGAATCAGAATTTGTGGTGTCTTGTATGTATATCAGTGAAGATCTGTATCTGTGAAACATCTCTGTTCTCTAGGGTGCTTTTTTTTTCTTTTGAAATAACAAATTCACAAACAAACTCATGAGCAGGCAATCAGATGAACAACTCAGACTTGTTAGGCTGAGCGAGACTACAACACTCGTGAGTTAGACGGCATACGAGAGGAGACAAATCGTGTCTTCTGGGAATAAACCAGGTCCGCCAAGTAAAGTCCAAAGTTGACACAAGAGAACACCGCCACCACGACTTTGCTGTCCCATGGACACTTCCCCTGTGGACATGACGATGGTCTCCATGGGGAGCCATATTTTGTGTCGAAGCAGAAGACCGGCCACACCACCGAAGCGCTCAGGTACAGCAGAACCTCCAGGAGGGTGCACACCACCACAAACCGGTCAAAGGGCAGGCAGCGCACCGTCTTGGTCCGTTTACACACGGTCATTATGACCACCAGCACCGTCAGAACAAAGCAGAAGGCGTAGACAACAACGCAGTAGATAGTAGCAGGGTAACGGGAGTACTCGCTCCTGTTGGCTAAAGCTCCAAAGATGACGCACGCTACGAAGCCCTGAACGACTTTGAGAAGGCCGGGGGCGGTGGCCATGTAGCCCACCACGATGTGGCCCGGTCTGGCCCGGCACAGGGCCACCTCAGCAGCGTAGGCCACAGTGCCCAGGATGGAGCAGACCGTGACAGCAATGCGGAAATCTCGGACGTCACAGCCAGCATACGGGCACTCAGCTCGGACAAAGAAGAGTGGGTAAACCACCGAGGCCGTCACATACCTGCAAGAAGAGACACAAAAACACACACTAACAGTAAAAAACACTTGTTCACTAACAGTATTGAAGATGTACTCATCTGGCTCGCAGCTGATGTAGCTAATAATTAAATATTTACTCATCTCTCAGATAAAAGCACCAGTACCATTCTCTGGAAGTGACACCTGATGAATTAAAACACAATTTCATCCCATCTGAGCGCTGTTTTGTTGCGAGCCAACATCTGGCTCTTTATCTCTATAAACAGATGTCTGCGCATGAATATGCAACATCTGTCAGCACAGCATATGATTTCACAAAGTGCACGAAGTTTTCAGCTTTCAGGATGTTACTGGTTTATAGTTTAAAAAAGACATTATCAATCAAATGGTTCGAGGCATGAAGGGCAAAGGACCTGGAGCATAGTGGCAGAAACTGAATCATGAGTTAGCCTGTTTATAGGATAAACGATTTATTTGCTTAAAAAAATGTTGTATTATTTACAGTTTTGGCTTGAATAACCCTCTCAAAGTTTTGTGCTTATTGGAAAGCCATGATATATTGTTATTTGCGCCTAGTAAGAGGCGATTTAAATATACCTACCAAACACAAAACATCGCTCATTCACGCTCTCTATAAATAAGCCTAATATTCATAAATTTAGTCAAAATTGTTTTGTTTTAAGCAAAAATACCTCTGCCAATGGTGTAAGAAAAATGTATTAAGTAGGATTTTTAAAACTAGCAAAATACTCTAAAATAAATAGTCCTCTAATTTTTTTCTTGAAACAAGGCTTTTTTTTCCTTTTTTTACATTCTCAGATTTATTTTTTTTGTGTCAGGTATCAAAGTCTGATTTTAGCTGGATAATGAAAATAAAATGCATGAGCACGGGGAAATTGAAAAATAAAACAAAAGGGAATAGTCATGACTTGGAAAAAACAAAACTATGCAGTTAAAAAAATCTCCTAAAGTGTTTTATAAAGCTAAAATGTAACATCTTCAGTTGGTATATGCAAATTTTCATAATATTGCTTTAATCTGAGTACAATAAAGGTCCAGTTTGATAATGTCATTTACAGATTTTGACTGTTTCAACCACTGAAATGATACATTTCAAGCTATTTCTTGAAATTTTCCAAATAAAATAAAAGTCAACTGATAATAAAATGTTAATTAATGTTAATGTTAATTAATGTTGAATTAAAATTAATGTTACATTAACATTTAAATGAATGTTAATTATGTTCAAATCGGCCTCTCTGTGGTATTTGAGATGTGAGTAGGTGGTCTCATGTGGAACCACGTAACCCCTGGTGGACACCTCCTTTTTCTGGAAGCACGACCTTCTCTAAGCGTGCGCCCACCTCAGGGTTACAGTTACACCAGGAAACGTGACTTACATGAGTGTTGCACAGGCAGCGCATGTGACCGTCAGGTTGTCCCAGGATATGGGCAGGCAGCTGTACAGATGAGTGGCATCCAGGAAAAACACCAGGACTGACACAGCAAAGCAGCAGCACCATGCTGCCATGCAGAACACTCCATGGGAACCGCTGTAACCGGCACTGTGGGTTACCATGGCAATCACAGCGCAGCCCATGGCGAGCTGACAGAGGCGGGCAGCACCCAGAGCTGAGCAGAGCGCGTTCTTGTTGAGGTAGGGACCACCCTGGGAGTCCATGACTGTCAGGAAATAAGACTTCTGCACGGCCTCAAAGAAATACTTGACACCCACAAACACCCTGAAGTTTTAGCAGAACTCCTGTGATGTCATCCGGCGTTTTGGTGACACCTATCAGATAAAACATAAAGTATTACTTGCTCTCCTAGATTTGCAGTAATATTGCAGATTTAAAAGTTAACCTCTTCTGCTCTTACCTCTCTCCTCTCAAGGAGCAGCCACCCAGAGCTTATATCACCCTTGTCTGCGCCCCCGTCCCTCATGCCCACTTTTGCTTTTCATCCTCTTTGTATACATTTCTACTGTTTCTGCTCAAATATCACAAAAGGTCCCGGATCCTTCACAAACATGTGGCAGAACATCCAAACGTTCGGTTCTTTTAAAGTTATATTTTTATCACCACCCCAGCAAAAACAGCCGTTTCTCATTTGTGTTTATCAGTCTTGTTTCAGTGCTGATGAATCCGAGCAGCTCATCAAGGGAAATACATTTCTGAGATCTTTTGTCAGAGTTTAAGCTGGGCTGGCAGACAAATACTCACCTCTCAGCTGAGAGCGCACCCTCATTCGCAATTATGCAGAAAATACTGCCTTGGACCTAAAGCACATTGATTCTGTGGAGTCTTCTGAGATAAAGCTGCTACAGAGCCTGGTCCAGGCCAAACTCTCCGTTGAAAGGTCCAAGAATCTCCTCATGAATATTCTTTGATCATTTATGCGGACTCTCATCTTCTTACTTTCCCTCTCTGATACACACTCTTCCTCACACACTTTCCCCTTCCATCCAGAGCTGTGAGGAGGGGGTGTTGTTGGTCAGTCGGACCAAAATGGAAGTTATTTGAGGTTGGGCCGTCCCCACGTGAGCACTGGAGGGTTATGTTTGGTGCTTGGGTGTGGAGCAGGGGCATGCCGATGCATTACAGACACTGGAATGAAGTAACTGGCCACATGATGGAAAGCTATGCCATCTGTAAAACAGAAATTAGGATCAATATGCAAGTCCACTGACTTGGAAATATTCAGTCTGTGGGAGAGTAGAAGCTACGTATCTGGAGGGATGTTAGGTTTCTATGGTTAAAGCAGGTTTGAGGTCCCTCAGCCACATTCTTTGAACATCGTATTATTTTTATTCCAAGTGTATGTTTCTTTTGTTTTTTCATAATGTGTTTGGCATGATCACTCTGGGTTCCTCCTCATAGTGAATGAAAAATAATACTGTCTTGAATATTTCCTGTTCTGGATGCAGTGCAAAAAGCTGTAAGTTCATTCAGACGGAAGCTATTTAGTTACAGAGGCCCAGAATGTGGTAGCATTAATTGGATTAGACACGTACAAATAATGCATGGCACGGTGGGCAGCCTCATATTGCTGAACAGCAAGTTAAGATTTCCAGCTGGGCACTTTCTGTGCAGTATGTGTATGTTCTTGCTGTCTTCCCACAATCCAAAGCATGCATGTTAGATATATTGCTGTTTCTAAATTGAATGTGATAGTGCATAGTTGTTAGTCTCGTTTCTTCCTCTGTTCCTTAATCTGCCTGTTCAGACAGACAAGACTAACAACCATGCTCAATTTACAATCACCAACAAACCCAACGTGCATGTTTTTGGACTGTGGGGAGGGGTACAGCTTCTTTTTTTT
>JAOWBL010000001.1:13736767-13747109 GCA_028564865.1 Zenarchopterus dispar
TCAGGTCACTTTGACAGTCCACTCGCCCTTCCTCGCTCGCTGTGGCATGCTCTACACACACACACACACACACACACTCACACTCTCTCTCTCTTACTCTCTCTCAATCACTCAGCCTCTCGTTCCCTCCCTTTCTCTTCCTCTTTCTCCCTCTCTCCTCCCACCTGAGCTGTAATTTGCAGGGCTGATGAGGGTGAGGGCAGAGCAGAGGCTGGAGCAAAATTCTCCTCGCTCTACAACACACAGACATACGCACACAAACACGCTGACACACACTCGCTTACACTGTATGGCTACAACTAAGAGAATCTGATCCTTTGTGTGTGTGTGCTCTTTTTTTAACCTTTTCTTCCCCTTTTTCTCTCCTTTCCTCTTTCGTCGTCACTGCCTCCCTCCCTACCTCCTCTCTATTTGCTCTCTTTTGGTGTGTGTCTGTGTGTGTGAACAGTGGGGATAACAGACGCTCATGTGAGCAGCCTCAGTGGCGGCAGCTCTGACCGGTCAGAAAGAGGAGAGAGGAGAGGCAGAGAGCAGGGATAACAGAGCCACCACCATCATTCTGATCGGATTCATACAGACATGTGAGAAGATGTCCGTGGGCGGCTGCGCGTGTCCCGGTAAGTAGCTGCTGTGGTGATGGTTGCTATTAACAACAACCATACTGCTGCTGCTGCTGCTCCTGCCAGCCGCTGACTTTTTCTGGTTGTTGTATTTTGGCTGGTGAGTGCCACTGCTGCTGTGCCGTGACTGGGGCAGAAACAGGGAAAAAGGTGCCCTGGGGGCCCCGGAGATCTGTTTGCAAAGACTCATGGGAGGTCACCCCTAGAATAGATGGATCAACATGTTGTTTGGTTTCAGTCTCACTTCTATCTTCAGAGGGACACAAGAAAAGTGGCTTTTTTTTTTTAAAGAAAAAACGGTTTGATGTATCCAATTTGAAGAATCGATGCAGAATGAGATGTTTTGTTGGCACTGCAAAATCTGAGTATAAAGTTGTCGCTATGACACCACAAAATCAACTTAACTGCTCTTTCTCCACTGGCGCTTGTTCTTCTTGCTTCTGCTGCTCATGATTTCTGAGTGATGGCCCTGGGTTAACAACAAAGCTCCTCCAGAGTCAGCACACGTTACGCTCACTTATGTACACTAGAAGTGCCAAAAAACTGACTGTGCTCTTGTGTGAAGATGGAAAAAAGAATAAAAGAAACGATCATGGTGTGACTTTTACAGGGGAACACTCACAGGCATGGATCATAGGCTTGCATGATTGATCCTGTAGCTATTCTCACATAAGAGATATTAATGAATGTTTGATGCTCAACGGCTCGCTCAGGATTATGTCGCTTAGATAAGAAGAGGTTGATGAGGGGAAAGCGGTCAGACGCTTCTCATGCAGGTGCAGAAGCTGATTTAATTTCTGATAACAACATGGAAATGCAGCATCGCTCCATTTTGTCTCACTGTAATGAGCCTTAGCATCCCTCAAGATGCAGCTCTCATTGTTCTTCAAGGATAGGGAGTCCCCATCCTTTTCTCTCAAGTTGATGCAAGGAGGTCAGTGGGTGGGCACATGAGAGGCAGGAGGGCAAATACTACCCCTTCTCTCGGAAGTTACAGTTACTTGCATCACTCTTTATGGCTCTTTTCTAACCTATTCACTTCCCCTCTTGTCTTTGCAAGTGGACAGAGGGTAAAGTCTCTGGGGTAAACCACTATCTAGTCTGATTGACACTGCCACAGAACCTCCGAGAGCTGAAACACAGAGGGTGAGCCTGAGCCAGAAGGAGTGTGTGTGTGTGCGTGTGTGTGTGTATATATATATATATATAAAATAATGTTAGGCCATTGTATTGAGAGGACTGCAACTTCTGGGGAACAGAAGTCATGTTTGGGAGCAGAGTGTCTGACAACAAACACAAAATAGCCTTCATTTTAATGGTTTTAACCAGACAGAGGAGGAGAGAAGAAGAGGGCAAGTCTTGAAATAAACTGTATTTTGCTGAGCCTCAGGCAGTATATTATGAAGTGTTACGGCAATTTATGCAGGACATGAAGTATAATCCTGTTGGTGAAAATGTATTCATAATCATGATAGATGTAGTCTGAAGCTACAGTTGTGCAATATTTAGCAGCAGGAGAGGAGGAGGAAGTGAGTATGATAGTTTTGTGTGAGTTGCTCAGTGTGCAGGGTGCTGTATCACCCTGAGGTGGCCTCCTCTCCTCTGTCTCCTGGGCCACAGTGGTCACAGTGGTCAAGCCTCAAACAGCCAGGATGTGGATAAAGAAATTTAACCAACCACACATCCAGGATCACGTTTCCCTTGTGCCAGCCTCAACTTTAGATAGATGGAAAACTAAATGTTCCTGAGTCTTTTTGTGGTTTTGAAACTGTTTAGCTGACAGATTGTTTTAACGGTGAAAAGTTGAACAGAGAAATAACACCAGCTTATCCTGCATTTATAGCTGGAAGTGGTAGACTGATGTTGAAGGTGGATAATGTGAAGTGTTGAGACTGCAATCAAACCAGACAAGGACAAAAGTCTTGAGACATAGCAGATAACAATGTTTTTGAAACACATGATGGCACAGTCGTATGCTGTTGTATCTGCTTGCACACAATAGTTTTCATGTGTTTTCTCAATCTATGTGCTGTGCACTGGGCTACAAGGCAAACGCTGCCACCTCAGCTGTTAAACAAGCCTGCACAGCAGAGGGAGAAGCATTTGTTTAGAACCGGGCTTTAGCTATCTTGCGGTCAGATTGCATACTTAATCAACGTGGTCATGGAAATTTCCAAAAAAGAAGTATGACTACACTCTTCTGCACTCTACTTTTGCTCTCGAATTGTTCTCTCTAGTGTTCCTCGAGTTTTTGTGTTTTCTTCATGCTCGTTGTCCGGATGACTTTTCAGTTTACAACAAAGTAATTACACGGAGCTGGTTTTGTTATCTAATAAAATTCTGTGCAATATGCTTCAATTTGCTTCATAAATTCAGTTTCAGAAACACTTTAAAAGAGAGAAACCACATGGAAGATTTAAATTTTAAAAAATACAATGGTTTCTTGTGTAGATCTTGCAGCCTTAAAAATGTGTGCAAACTTCCACACATTGAGGTGGCTAAAATCAATGTAAACACTGGCTTCGAAGTGGAACAATCATCTCCATTCATTCACGTCAACTCCAGATGAACAAGCTGAACTCTAAAGTGATGCTGGTTAATTTGTGCTCTCACTGCCAAGTTAGCGCCCCTCTACAGACTTTATATATTTATAACTAACCAAAGAGGTCTGAGAGAAGCTGTGCTCGCCGACTATCTGGGAGAGCGTAACGTATAAGATTATAAGAACTGTCTTTAGGTGCTCTTGTTCGCCCTTGTTTACATTCCAGAGCTGTGTTCAACAGAGCGGGATCCTCCCCCCTTCTTGTGTGGGCTCAGATTTTGTGTGGATGTGTGTGTGTGTGTGTGTGTGCGCACACGCAGCTTGTGCCCCGACATGTGGGTGACATAAACAGAGGGGTATAACTTTACAGAAATGAAGTACGTGTACAGTCAACTCTGCGAAGCTGCAGATGTTTTGTGCTTTTGGGTCAGTTAGGTTCTTCATTGACCTACGCAGACATTACAGTCCAGACCTACGTCCTCTACTTCCTCATTTTAATAACATCACAGATCCTTCAACTATATAACAAAAACCTCCCCCAAACAAAGAAACAAAAAACACACACATACACATCCTAATCACCAATTACACACACACCGTGGCCTCTGATCTTAGCTCTCCACACCATTTGACTCTACAGTGTATAAACCTTCTTTCCTTCATCAGTCCCCCTCCCCTCGCTCCCTCTTTCTCTTTGACTCTTTGATTGCTAGCGTATGTTGGCTGGCTGGTTGGCTGGATGAGGGGAGGAAGGGGGAGGAAAGGAGAGAGGATAGGGAGAAAGGGAACAGGGGAGAGGGAGGAGAGAAAGGGGGAAGGGACTGTGCCCTCTCATGCAGAGAGTCACATGGTGTCCCTGATTGGAGGAAAATGAGTAAAGACTGCAGCCCTGGCTGAAATGGCAACAGACAAAAACGCACAAAGGCTGAGCTGTTTAAAAACAAGTTGCACAACAAGGGAGCTTGAAGAGGAGGAGGGTGTGTGTGGGGTGAGCAGACACTGAGGAAAGGTGGATTGAGAGAGGAAGAGGAGGAGAGAGAGAGTGAGAGAGGAAAAAAGGGAAAGAGGAGAGGTGACGAAGGGGGGAAAAGGCAGTGCACAGAAGAGCCAAGAAAAGAGAGGCAAGAGGGAGATGAGCACTGTAGGAGTGCAGAAGTGGGAGGGAGTCAGAGTGGGTGAGACAGAGTGTGAGGAAGAGATCAGACTGTGTTTCTATGTTTTCTGCAAGAGTGAGCGCTGACGTGATTGGCTGGGGGCGGGGGGTGGGGGGGTGAGTCTGAGATCAGAGACAGACAAAATGGCTCCCAGAGAACAGAGAACGCAGCATCAGGGCACTGTCATCTCCGCTCACACATCTGTCAGCTGACTCCAGCTGCTGTCACGCACAAACACACTGGGACACACCAACAAAGCTGAGCTACTACTGCAAAAGTGCATGTGCGTATCTGTGTGTGTGTGTGTGGGGGGGGGGGTGTTGAAGTTGAGATGGCTAAGATGATGGACAGTAATCCTGATCATTCAGTTGCTTCAACAGATCCATGAAATTTATGTGCACTTTTTATAAATAAAGCAGAGATGATGCATATTAATGCAAAACTGTTTTGCATCCGAGTCGTTTTGGGATATAATTCCTGCACTCATTGGCTTGTTATAACATGTGACGCACTTGACAGTGAACTTCTCTTGTTGCGGTGCGTCTGCCAGAGAAAATCCTGAGTCCGGAATTCACCCAGTGGGTGAAAAATACTGTAGACAAGATGAAACAAGCACGCGGTGTCCACTAGAGGGCGATGTTATCACACGATCAACCTCAGGTCGGAGGTCAGAGACTTTGGCTCCTTTAATAAGGATAAAGAGTGAAATCCAGACTGTAAAGCACACGCAGAGCGATGCTTGTGTGCAAAGATATTACAATTTCATTTGCATACTGTTTAATTTGTAGTGCACATTTGCACAACAGTTTTGGATTATTACTCATTAAAATAACATTGCTGTGCTTTTATTTGTTCCTGCAAATAAACTGTATTTCTCAGAATAAGAGAGCGTTGGGGAAAAAACTATTGATTTTCTTAACCTAAGATGAAAAGAATAAAAAGAAATATGATGATGAATGTTTAGATCATACATTATCAGTTGAACATAGTCCTATATCAAAGTATTTATGACAGTTACGCCATAATAGTATTGTCCACAATATGGTAGGAGCCTACTGTAAATGTGCTGATTTTTTATTTTTTATTTTTGCAAAAAGTTAAAAGTTTAAAGATCTAGGGATGAAAAAACCTCTCAGGAATGCCAAAATTGAAGATACCTCTGACTGAAGACACTGTTGTTTAATCACTGGGTTGTGAAGAGGATGTTCAGTGTTGCCTATTATAGTTTTAAAGCTGCCCCAGAACAGTACTGACGTGAACGGTCAACGCATGGTTTAAGTTGCTCTCGGTAAAAGTGTAACAAACTTCTAAACACAAGCTCATCACAGAGACGCTAGAACATTACAAGTGCCAAAATCCACATATTTCAAAACATCTATCAAAGTAAATAACACTAGAGGTGGGCACGCCAACATTCAGTAATCCATTAAAAGGCAAGAGAGATTTCACTACAAAGTGCAAATCATGTAGAGTTGGGCTAGAGGTGTGGAATGAGCTATGATCTCGAGTGCAGCAGCATCTGTGAAATGTGCAGGAGCTGTGTGGTGGCACTGGCTTGGACGGTGTGCAGCGAGTGTTAGAAGCAGCCTGACGATTAGGGATAACATTGTGTGGTCAGATTCAGGCAAATGGAGCAAAGTTCATCTGACAGAGCTTCACAGCACGGATGGACAGTGATTTAAAACAAACTGAAAGAAGCCCAAGAGTTTTGGGATGTAAAGAAGTAGAAAATTCAGCAATGACTCAGTCAGTTACACCTCAAAGCAAAACATCTCAAAGCTGAAGGGCATACAGGCCCACCAACAAACGGATGAAGACAGCTGGAATGAGAACATGGTAAAATATCACAAATGAGAAAACTCCTTTGGTGATGTTTACAGGTCCAGAGTTCATGCAGTCATTGCCTGAAGCAAGATTCTTGACAAATTATTGCATTTAAACCCCTTAAAAAGATGGCTCTATTAAATTTATAAACCCTTCCTCCAGTTAGATTTGAATGTGTTTACCTTTTTTCAGTATCTGACATTAAATCAGACTAGACCTCTCCTGCGTTAGGTCAGTTAGGATTACCTAAAGTATTTCTGTTTGCTAAATGCCAGAATAATGAGGGATAATTTCTTTTTTTCCCTTTTTTTTAAAAAACCTTCTTCAACATCAGATGTTTACACATACTTCCTTAGTACTAGGAAGCATATCCTTTAAACTGTATGACTTGGGTCAAATGTTTTTGGGCATCCTTCTGCAAGCTTCTCACGATAGTTTGCTGGAACTTTGGCCCATTTCTCCTGACACGACTGGTGTCACTGAGTCGGGTTTCTGAGCTGCCTTGCTCACACACTCTATACGACTGAGCACAGGGCTGTCTGATGGAAACACTCCAAAACACTGACTTTATTGAACTTAAGCCATTTTGTAACTATTTAAAGGTTTGCTTAAGTCATTGTCCATTTGGAAGACTCATTTGTGCCCAAGCTTCAACTTCCTGGTTGATGTCTGGAGATGCTATTTCAGTATTTTTACATGATGTTGTTTCCTCATGATGCCATCTATTTTGTGAAGTTCCCCACTCCCTCCCACAACATGACGCTGCCTCCTCCTTTTCCCTCCAAATGTAGCAACTGTCATTATAGCAAGACGGTGCAATTTTAGTTTCATCAAACCACAGGACATGTCTCCAACATGTATGGTCTTTGTCTCTGTGCGAATGTGCAAATTCTAATCTGTCTTTTTTATGTTGCTTTTGGCTTCTTCCCTGCTGAGTGACCCTTCAGCCCATCGCTGTACAGGTCTCGTTTCACTGTGAATAATGACACTCTCTCATTAGCTGCAGCATCTTCACAAGTGCTTTAGCTTTTGTTCTGGGCAAAGGATGTTCATCTCTGAGACACAGAACCGGTGTCCTTCAAAAGTGGCATGATGTCCGAACATTCCCCTAGTTTTTTTTATATTTGTGTAAAAATGTTTGAACGTGGCACCTTCAGGCATCTGGAAATTGTATGTAAGGAGGAACCAGGTTTGTGGAGGTCCACAATTCTCTTCCTGATATCTTGGCTGATTTTTTTTTTTTAATTTTCCCATGATCACAAGGAAGTAATGTGTTTGAGGTGTCTAAAGGTTAATTGAGATGCTGTCAATTAATCTGTCTATCTAAAGCCGTGACATCCTCATCATCTAAGCTTCCCCACATTGTTTAAAGGCATAATAATCTCAGTGTATGTAAACTTCTAGTTTTGAAGAAAGTAATTTAAAAAAATTCTACAATAATTTAATTTTCTCACTATTCTGGTATTAAACAAATACAAACAATTTTAGTAATTCTGACTTAAAAAAGAAAATGTCAGTCTAATTTAACATCAAACAGTGAAAAAAGGTTAGATGTCTTTTCATACAGTTTATATAAATTTTGATTTCAACTGTGTACATATATCTGAAACAAAGTATATGCAAAACATCTATAATAATCATAAATATTTATGCAATTTATATAGTAATAAATATAAAACTCAAACATGTGTTCTGTTATGAAATCTTTATTATTAAAGTTAATAGTGGTTGATAGTTGTTCAGTCAAAGTAATGATATTTATAACATGATTATTTCAGCCTAAAGTAGCTAAAAGTGCTCATTTTAATACCTTTTAAATGTTTAATACAATTACTGAGATAGTATATTATTTTTTTCAACTACATTTTTGCATTTATTATATTGTGTTTGAATAACTTATTTATTTATTTAAAGTCTTATTTATATTTCCCATAAGACATGGGATGTTCATGTTGAGGTTACGTTTACTGATTTTATTTCCTGATGGAGTATTCATCATATTACAGTAATATTGTGTTGTCTCTGTGTTTGTCTTGAAATCATAAATCTGTAGAGTAAGTTTGCATGGCTGTTCTCCTTCTGCAGAAAAGCTGGAATGATTTTTCTTATTCACAGTCCTAATCAAAGATCTCTCTCTCATTTAAAACTCATTCCTCAAAAACTGAAAATGTGTCTTTTGGATGTTTTATTTGAGACGACTCTGAGAAGATCTTTGTCCCGCCATCTGATCCAGTAACAGAGTAAAGAGGCGGGGCCTACCAAATATGGCAGACAGTGACGGATGATCCCTTGTCACATGTAGATAGCTTATAAGTGGAGAAGTGGGAACAGTGTGTGCCACAATAGTGTTTAAAGTATTTATTTGGTCCCAAAAAAACAGGGGTAAAAGAAATGGCAGGCTTGTTGTTACACTTCGGGGAAGAAATGATGTGAATGCAATTCTCTTGGGTAGGAATGGTTCTGTTTTCATTCCTGTTTGGGGAAAAAAACGGAAAAAACAGCACTTAACTGGTGGCAGCTGGGATCAGTTTAGTCGTGCATTTTTCTGCCTTCATACCAACATGAGACTGTCCTCAGATCAGTGTTTGACACAGTGTTGAGGGGAGGGTGACTGGGATGCCTGTTATCAGAACGCTGGCAGATGCATGTACTGTTCAGCTTCCTGTTGACGAGTAAGTGGAAGTGGCATGCAGCACACATTTGCACATGTGCACGAGAGCACAAGCACACATACACATAAACACCCAGTGGCACTTGGACTGATACGCACGTACACACGTACTGTAGGCATCCTTCTTCCCCCTCCTCGTGCCCCTGAGCCTTACAGTCTGGACATGGGAGATATCACAGGGAGGGAGAGGCATGAAAAACAGAGTCTTAGAGTAAGATCAGCATATAGCTGTGAAAGTGCATTTGTAGGTGACAAAATGGCGATGTCAGAGCCGCTTGAATCTGAGGGAGGTAAGTTTTCCTTTTTAGTCTTTCTTGTGGCTGGTTTAGCAACAAAACCTCTACGGTCAAACAAAGCAACAGGAAAAAAAGTCAGATTTCTTCTGTTTTATGTACCTCTAATCTACACTGCTGTCCATAGAAATGTGGGACAAGTTCACCCTGGTCCACTCTTTTGCTGATTTTGACAAAGGCGAACTTTAACAGGTTGCACTTATTGCAAGTGAACACCACAGTGAGCAGTTCAGCAGGTTAGTTACTGGCAACACATGCCAGGTTTAATCACTTTGCGTACATGGATTTATGGCTTTAGGTGTGAATGAGCAACTAGAAGCTGGAAAATGAGGCTATCTGGTGAAATGAAGGTTAGGCAGAAGTGTGTGCCCACATGTGTGTGCGTGGCTTGCTGCTTGGGAGGCTGGTTGAAGATAAGGCCTGCCCTACGCCTGAGAGCAAAAGACACGGGGTGTGCAAACCCTTCAAGCCTTATCCCAACACACCTCCCATCCCCACCTCCTCTCCATCACCTCACTACATTCACACATGCACACACACACAGACAGGGGATTAACCCCATCATGTACCATTTCAATGGGCAAGCTTTACACACACACACACACACACACACACACACACACACACACACACACACACACACACACACACACACACACACACAGGATTAACTCTTGTGTGTCCATTTCCATGGTTGTTTCTTAGTCTCAGTGGTTGTGTCAGCATTGACTGCTCGTGTTGCCATGGTGACAGAGGCTAGTGAATGTAAGATAGGCAAATCCACATAAGTCACCCACAACAGACACTCTAAGCTACTATTGACTACACCTCCCCCTGGTGCTAGACACACAAAGATGCTGCCAAAAGACTGACAGGAGACTTGTGAGCTGTGAAGTGCTAATGAAACAGGCTTACTATGGTCAGAGCAATATACATAAACTCAGCCCGAGCATCTTTGCTGTTGGTCGGGTGAGAGACAAGCCTTAGAACAGATTATCCTCTATACATGTCTGGCACTGACTGTGCACTTCACTAAACTTCAAATTTCTTACAACAAAGTCTGCTAAGAAGTGAAATGTGTCTTTTTCTCTCTCAAAGCTCTAGAAAAGTTGAGTATTCATAGCAGTAAAGGATAATTACTCAGGAAAATATAACTTTTGTTTTCCTTTCTCAAAAACATGAGATCACAGCAAATATTGAAGTGAACTTTGTTCAGTCAATATAGTCAATTATATATA
>JAOWBL010000001.1:13767706-13780698 GCA_028564865.1 Zenarchopterus dispar
TATAGCAGTAATATCTATCTATCTATCTATCTATCTATCTATCTATCTATCTATCTATCTATCTATCTATCTATCTAGTATGCATAATTCCATTCAAAATAATTTATTATCAAAAGGGAAGTTAATTGATACAATAAGAGAGGAAGTACTGATGTCCTCAAATCAGATGCTAACCAGGTACGTTCTGTACAGACTGGTTCACACCACATGACACAAACAACTGACAGCTGATATAAAATTTGCATAGATTGTGTGCCTGCTCTTTCACGGCATTTAAGGATTAAACAGTTTCTTTGTCAAGAGGAGTGTTTAGTGAAAGGATCGAGTCTTTATGCATTTTCTACCTTTTCCAACTCTTGTTCATCACGTTTTTGTTGTAGGTGAACCTAGAATACCTGGAGTCCAAGCTGGAAAGTATAGATGGGGAGGAAGTCCAGTGTATTCAAGACAACATCAACTCTCTGTTTCACCACTGCGTTCAGGCTCTTGGAGAGGAACATCAGATCAAAGTGGTCAATGCCCTGCAGGTAGCTAAAGCTTAGTAGGGTCACCCATATTTGCTTTACTTTGTTCTTGTGATTGTCAAATTAGAAGCATTTTAAACATGTTGATAAATAATGAATTGTCTTATCTTGTCTGCTTCCAGTTTGATTTACATGTGATAAAAATGTGGCTAAGAATGCAAAAACTAAGTATGAGTGAAGAGGAGAAAAAGGCTGCTGTGATGCAAAGAAAAATAGGGAAGAAAGATTGCAGGTCAGCGGTTTTAACACGTGCTGATCTGCTTGGAGCTCAGAGCTTTTATTAACACTTATGAACAATCTGAGCTCATAGTAATATCCCAAATCACCATGATCTTCATTACAGTCATACTAGTACTATTTTGTATTTTTCATCATGAAACATTTAGCAACCTCTGTGCTCCCTGTCTGTTTTGCCAGACTCTCTGTGCACTTTTTCGGGGGGTTCACCAGAAAAACAAGTCAGCATCTGGCTTTGACATTATCAATATGCTCATGGGGTTTGACAAGGCAGAGCAAAGGATGAAGGTATGTAGGATGTTACCTTGAAAGAACTGAGGGAAGTTGGCTGGTGGAGCTTTTGGTTTTCATTTAGATACTTTCTTGTGTTGGTGTCCCCTGCAGGACCTGATGGAGAGACTGGACAGCCTTCTTTGTGGAGACGGCTCAGAGAGCCTTAAGAGCCTCTGCCTCAAACTGTTGCTGTGTTTGGTGACGGTGAGAAAGAACATGTGGAAACAAACAACTAGAAAGATGCTTTTGGTGAGGTTCAAAGTGTTAAATATCACATGTGGAACAATTTTATCTACAGGTAACGGACAATATTAGCCAGAACACCATACTGGAGTATGTAATGATAAATAGCATCTTTGAGGCCATTTTACAAGTAAGTGATTGGTCTGAACAATGTAATTCTGGCATTGTTGTTTTATTTCTATGTTGACTCTCTCTTCCTTTCTCAGATTCTTTCAGATGTATCCAGTAGAGGGCAGCATGGTTATGATGCTGTGGTACTCCTAGCCCTTCTCGTCAACTATAGAAAATATGAGGTGAGTGTTATGTTAATTTGGTAACTGGTGAAAGTTCTAGTTTTACTTTAACTGGCCAACGGTAGCAAAGTCTGCTTTACTAGGAATCTTTAAATAGATGCTGAATATGCACAGTTCTTTATACCAATGTAGAATCTGTTGCCTGTGTTCCCTGACTGTCCTGGCAGGAGGCTGGTGTGATTAATGAAATTGAATTTTAATACCTCCAAATGACAAAAAAAAAAAACAAAACAAACAAAACATGCCACATATTTTGACTCTTGTTCTGAATGACACAAGCACTTCAGACTCCACTTGTCCAAAGGTGGGGGATTTTGTCCTCCATTTTAAGTGTAACATGAAGTTATTTAAGTAACATAGAGGCCAAGCTGTTGTTTGTGGCCAAAAATGTTTAAATGCTTAAAAAGTCTGTGATGATTTCAGTGTTGGCCAAAACAATTGATTTTAGTTTTTTTCTCCCCAATAACTGTCAACAGAGATTAAAAAATGGGCAGTTCCTGCAGTTTCTAAGTGTGGTGGTGGTGTCTTGTCTCTCAGAAGTAGGCTTAATTATGGATTACATCATGTCCCAGAAAAACATTAAAAAAATTATAAGTAAGAATAAGAAAATGCTCAGTAAATGAATTGGCATCAACAGTAACAATGGGGTGGTTGTAAAGGGAACTCTAAGTTTGCTCCTTAAAAGCTTGGATTGTGTTATTTCATGTCTCAAAGTGAATTCTTGACATGAATCTTGATTCATAAACTGTGTGAAGACGATGGTATCTTTTCAGTGTGAACATAACAGCTGTATGCTATAGAGAGGAAATCAATGTCTGTGTAATCTTGGTGTACTCTTGGATTCAGACTTTCAAAGGACTTCCTGCTTCAGAAAACAAGGAAGTGCGCTGACATGTGTTTAGAAGCATTTTTGTTGTGGCCACAGGAAGAATCGCTTTGACCAATCACGGCACTGCAGTGTATTTATATCACCGTTAAGCATGGCCTGGGAATTCAGGCAGCACAAAAAAGGGCATCACAAGCTACTACCTAAAAAAAAAAAAAAACAAAACCAACCAAAAAAAAAAACAAGTAGTCATGTTGAGTTAAGCCACACCATACAATGCAAATGGACCATAAGATGCCCCTTAATATTATCAGTTGCTGTACGAAAGCTCTTTCTACTTAAAGATATAGTACAAGAGCCTCTTGAGATGTGCAGATAAAGGTTTTAATTTTGAATTGTTAATGACGTGTTAATGAACCGTGATTTTTGTGTCTTTGTCTGATTGTCTGTAAATTAGTCTGTGAATCCATACATTGTGAAACTGTCCATTGTGGATGACGAGCCTACTTTAGATGTGAGTATATTTTCTTACAACTTCATTGAGGCATAGTAATAAATAGCAATCAGCTTCTTATCAAATAGATTTTTTAAAGGTTTGATTAAAATACTGGATGTGTCCTTCACACTCCCACCCCCCAGGGAATGGGAATGGTCGTCCATCAAGCTCTGACGGAGTATAACAGGTGAACTCTTTAAATTTACACATGTTAAAAAAGTATGGTTTATGATGAAGTGTTTGGTCTGCTGAGGCGGCTGGCGTCATCCTTTTAGTTTGTCTATTGAAAATATTCTATTTTTATTTTCATGTGGAAAAAAAAGCACACTCCCTTTTATCGTTTGGTTATTTATATCTGACACTTTTCTCCGGCAGTCTAATTTTTTATTTTTATTTTTTTTGGTGAGGCGAGTATGGAAATTAAAATGCAGTTTATGTAGGAGATCGTCTCTGTGTGCACGCATAGACAGACACATCAAAGTGATGGATGATGGCTTAATAGAGCTCATTGTTTCTGTGTATAAATTGAATACCCTGTAGAAGATAAATTGGAGGGAGTAGAAGGAGGTTTTAGTTGAATGTGTGGTAGTAAACAAGTGCTGTGTTTGAATGAAAACATTAATCTGCTGCTGGAGTGTGGCTTAGATCTCTTTGATTTATTTGTTTCTCTCTTCGCTTTTTTATGACTTTCTGTCTATCCTGTCTTCTTCTTTTCTTGTTCTGTTACCTTTTAGACAGTACAAAGATAAAGAGGAGGAGAACCAGGGTGGGTTCTTCTCCACCCTCACGAGTATGGTAAGATCCAGTTTCATATATTTACAGATCAGAGGGTTTTTTCCCCACTCAGCTATTTCCATAATAGCCTGATTCTTCTGTTCTTAGGTGGGCAGCATGTTTATAGCGGATGCTGATGAGAAGCTGTCTGTACAGTAAGTGCAAATTAAGATCAATTCAAACCCATTTGATAGCTACATCGTTCTCTGTATAGATTGTTTAGGCCTTTAGAGAAATGCGAAACCAGTATCCATACACCACCAGTGTTGTTTTATGTCAAATTAAAAACAAAAATGGATAAACAAACATGGAAAGCTTCAAGCAAACTGTTTTCTGTAGCTCTTACGCTGAGTGGCTGCAGCCCATCAGTGCTAGTATAGAAGTCCCAACAGATGTGGCCTGCTGAGACAGACGTTCCTCTGATGGGTTGTTTCTCTGCAGATGACTTTTCAAGCTCATTTACACAGACTGTTAAGTTCTCTCAGACAAGAACTTTTTTGCTTGCTCATTGAGTTTGGAAGGATGGCTACAGATGGAAGAGTTATGCCAAAAACCTTGCATTTCAGTCTTAGTTATGATATGTAAGTGAGTGTATATATAACTTAATAGGTAAATGTGCAAACTCTTCACTTGTTTTTCATTTCAAGGACTAACGAGGCTATTCTGCTGGCACTTTATGAGGCTGTGCACCTAAACAGGAACTTCATCACTGTATTGGCACAGGTGAGATACAGAACTTTTTGGTGTAAGTGTGCACTCACTTTCTTTGAGGGCTTTCAGAAGTTTGAAAGCCCTCTTTTTGTCTTAAAAAATAGATATACTGGCAGTATATATATACATATATTACTTATTATATCTATAAAGGGATGCTATACCCCCGAAATATATATTATAAGGAGCATACCATCTCCCTTTTTTGTTGTTAAAAAAAAGGGAATGCTATGGATCAACTCAGGTTTTGTATTTCGTTTGCTGACAAGAGGTTTGCGTGTTTGATGTGGGGGCTCTCTAAGATAAGAGATTGTCAAAAGTTAGGTGTATGAATTAGCAGTGTCCAGACTTCCCCCTTACTCACTATGTAGCACACTGGAAAGTGTAGTCACTGTTTGGTAGTACTGTGCAAACATGTAGTAAGAATTATTCCAATATAGTTCACTCAGTGTATCCCATCATGCATCATGAAAAGTAGTGTACAACCATTGACGTTTCATCTGTGCAACAGTAATGTACGCTGACAAAAGCAATAGTATCTGAAGGTCCACTTTCCTGATGAGTTTGTTTGATCATTCCCTCCTGAGAGCCCCCCCTACATAGTGACTGTAGAGTATTGCAGTTTCCAGTGAGAAGCGGGTGAGTTCAGATTAAACCATTTTTTAAAAAGCTTCATGGATAACTGATCATTTGCAATACAGACTTTCTGTATTGGATGACATGAGCTAGTATTTGGACAGCTCAGTTGGTCTTCTGTAATATACCATATTTTAAAATCCTCGATGAATATTAAAAATGTTACCAGTCTTCAACAGATTGGCACAGGGATGTCTAATCTTTTGCTGCTAAACCCATTGAGACCTGATGTAATATATGCATACTTTCAATCTCAATTTGACGTCAGTGTCATATCAAATTTTTTTAGTGGAGACGTCTTATTCCCTTTTATCGAAAGTTGTCAGAATTTCCTAATATCTTATTTAATATCTGCACCAATACTTTGGGTAAGATAAAACAGGATTACAGTATAGAAGCACCCTGTTTCAATCTCCTGTGTGTGTGTGTGATAAACTAGGTCTGAGTGTGCCACTCGATACGACCACCTCCCTCTGTGGGGCGTGTCTTGTTTAAAATCTTTTATTTGGATTCTTTTTGTTAAAATGCTCGAATTACCCAGACATTGCAGGTGGTGAAATGAAGTAGTGAATGGCAGCTACACGATGCCTCAGGAGGAGCACTTTCTTACAGATGTGCTGCTAATTATATTGTTGGGTTGTTTTACTTTTTTTTTTTTTTTTTTTTACTTTTACAAATGAAAATGAATATTAAAGGAACAGTAATGTATCATTTTGTAATAGTTTTGCACACCCCAAAGTAAATTGTCCAGCGTTGTGTTTCTTTAAACCTTACTTTTACACACTTTGCTTTTTAGTTCTTAATATGAACAACTCGCCACAAGTTGTTCAACATGGCACATTAAGTTTTTGAATATTAGTGATTGTGGTTTTTGTTTGTTTTCTGGTCTCTCACCAGAGCCACCCTGAGATTGACATTGCAGCCACACCCACCAACCCCGCTCCAACCACTCCAACAACGCCACTTGGCACGACTCCACCCTCACTAGACAGTAAGCGAGACCATTTTTCATATTGTTTTGTGCGCAGGCGTAGACCTAGTCAGTACATGGTGTTATTAGTCGAGTTTTCTTCAGTGTTTCTAACTTTGTCAGTTTCATAGTATCTTTTGCTTCTGACGTGGGTTTGTTTTTGACATTTACGGAGTGAAAAAAGCTTATACACATGAGGAAGGAGGGCAACTAAATAAATTATGTAGCAGAAGCAGATGTTTTGGGAGTTAGGTGGTCTGGAGCTCTCAGATATGTGTTAACAGGAAGGAAAAGAGATCAGCAATGATCTTAGACAATGATTGGGTTTGAAACCAGTTTTGACAGCAGATCTTGTTTCCCAAAAGATCTTTTTATGCAGCAGGCGAAAAAGGGTGTTTTACCCTTAAAATGTCTCATTGGAACCGTTTTCACTGCAGTTTGCTTTTGCCATGGTGTTGAAGGTGAAGATGCCACCATTAACTGCTTCGGGAACCCCTCCTCATTTAGCTAACGGCAGCACTGTGAGGATCACGTTCTTTGATTTCATCCCTGTAAACCTCAGACTCACGGTGCTACTCAGCCCATGAATAGTCAGATGACTCTGCAGGTATGCGGTGTGTCAGTGGTGGACGGGAGGCTGAGTACACAGAACTGGTGGACTGTTTTGTGTCCATAGTGTGGGAACCTCCCCTCGTCTTGAACGCGAGGAGGAAAATGATTGATTTTTACAAAGACCAGGAATAAGCTGAACATTGTTTCCATCCTGGGAGAAGTGGATTTGGTAGAGGAGTGTAGGCCCTGGTTGTTCACGTGCACAGCCGATTGGACTGGTATATAACAAGGGATGGAGCAGACTGTCCTTCCTGTATAGGGTTTGGCTCTATTTGGTTTCAACAGATAATCTGTCTTTTATAAGTGTGCTGTGGTGAGTGCACTTTATCTCCAGTCATCTGTTGCTGCACCAGTATCGGAGCAAGTGACTCAAAGAAACCAATCAAACTGATAATAAAACCTTGTTCAATGCCTGGGACCCCTGTGGACCCACTGGAGCTTGTTGCCCAAGTTGCAGAACATAACAGTGATGTGTTTTGGGTGATAAATTTCTTCAGGCTCTTTGCAAGTTAGACTGATACAGGATATAAACCCTGCTCAAAACTCTCAGCTTCTTCACTGACTCTTTATTGTGACTTTATAATACTGACCAGTGATTTATCGTAACAGTAAAAGTTCCCTTTGGGCTTAATAAGTTACGGTGGAATTGCATTGTTGTTAATATTAAATCAGCATGATGACCATCCAGTGCGTTCGATGTGCATTTAACTTTGTTTTTGCTTATCTGATGGTTGCCTAACAAGTGAGGCAAGTTGCATATGTGCCCTAGAAGACTCGAGTGTCACGCATCAGCTGTGCACGCTGTGATCTGTTCATGTGAGCTGAAGTGGAAATCATGAAGTCTTTAAAGGTCTCAGCCTCTTTCCTTCTATTTGGTCCTCACTCCTTTTTTCCTTTCTTTTTTTTTTTTTTTTTAACATTTTGCAACACTCAGCCCCTAAACTTGCCATTTCTCACAAACTTCTGCCTCAGGCAGTCGTACTCAAAACCACAGACGCCAGTAATGTTTTCAAAAGTGATACTTGTCGAAGTAAATTATTTATGTACCGCAAATAGTGCCTCTAATGGTGGTTTATCACTTCTGCATAATCAGACTTTACATGAATCTCAAGTACTCACTAATCTGGCTTTGAAAACGAGTGTATAGCTGTCGCTTTAGGTTTTGTTGTTGCCAGGGAAAGCTGGTCATTTATTGTGCAAAAGTGCTGTAAATTTTACAAGTTCTCCGTTTCTATCTCTGGGTAGTTTTCCCTCCATTGCTTCAAATGCAGGAGTTTTTTTTTCTGTATAAAATATTTACTTCTTGCTTCAAACAGCGATGTGTCACTTGCGGGCTGCTTTATGCCATTTCGAGGCAGCTTGAACTCGCATACTCTTTACCTAGAATAGACACACTTGCACACACTTGCTTTTTAATCGCTTGTTACGCATTTCTCTCCATGATAAACCCCCACGTGACGGTCTGTTGCTTCGCTGTATGAAATTCATATTTACCTCCAGGCCTGCAGTGATGTGAGAAGGAAACGAACAGAAGAAGGTTTGGTGGAGAGGAGGGAAGTGTAGGGCTCATAATTTATCCATGAAACAAGCAGTGTGTTACAGAGAGCAGAGATGTTTAATGGATGAAGATGCTTGTCTAGACACAGTTGCAAACAGTAGCTACAGTAATAGGACAAAGATGTATGCATGTAGCCTTTAAGGTTAGTTTCAGTTTTTTGCAGTTATTTATTTTTAAAATAACTTGTTCTGCACTGGTTAAACAGTTAGACTTTTAGTGACGGTTTTGTCTTTTATTTTTTTTATAATGATGACAGTAAAGAAACGATAAATACTTGAAGTTTTTAGTGATTTTAACCACAGTTAATTGAAGGTTAATTTTCATATTTACTGTACAGTGATGAACAACCCAGAACTGCCTTTGGATCCTAACCTGCAGACCAGCAACCTTCTCATTACTTTCCTCAAGTATGCTTCTATTGTAATGCAAGACACTAAAGGTAAACAGAAAACTTGAGGCCCTGCAACTTTAATCTTTAATCTACCCTTGTTATGATTCTAATTTGTAGCAGTCTTTTAAAAATCTGTTAAGAGGTTTGCTTGTGTTTGCAGACGAACACCGACTCAACAGTGCCAGACTGTGCCTGATCATCCTCACTTGCATAGCTGAGGTATGAGCTTCTGCAAACTCTGCAGATTTTATAACGATTGCATCTCTTCCCTTTCTCCATCAGTTTGAGAGTCTTTTGATTTCTTTATCTGACAGGACCAGTATGCTGATGCCTTTCTTCATGATGACAATATGAACTTCAGAGTCAGTCTCCACAGAATGGTACATTTTTTTTAAATTTTTATTTATTTTTTGGTGGCAATAGCGAGGACAGTAATGCAATATATTAAGAGGTTTTATTTTAGTCTTTCAGTGACGGAAACACAAGAATGTGCTGATTTTCCCAGCCTGTCGATTTATATCAAGATTTTGACATTCATTACTTGTGGATGCAGAGACTTTTAGCTGTCACTTTTTTAGGTGTCTGTGGTGTGATTGTGACCATGATACATTTCAGCAATCACACGGCTGTAATAAATTAGACTATTAAGCTTGAGAGTGTTAATTATTAAAAAGGGACGTTGGTCAGTTATGGTAGATAAGACTCTTTCCTACATTTGCAGATTAATAAATGCATGGATATATACAGTAAATACACACTCTATATTAATGTTCCTTTTCTTTCTTTTTTTCTTTAGCCCATGAGACATAGGAAAAAAGCAGTGGGCAAAAACATTCCTTCACGGCCTCTGGTTTGTGCAGTTCTAGGTATGAAAAGTTTTACAATTGTCTTATCTTAAACCTTAGTCATAACGTCTGATTCAGCTAATGTTTTTCTTAATTTCCCCAGTTTTAAATATATCTAATTTTTTTGTCTTTTCTTTGTATCTTCGTGTAGACCTCATGGTGGAGTTCATTGTCACTCATATGATGAAGGATTTCCCCTTTGATTTGTACTTGTGAGTATATATTAAATTATATATCATAATGACTCAGCCACCATCTTACTTCGTTGACCTCAGTTTAAATTATTTCTCATGCAGGCGCTGTGTGCAGATCATCCACAAACTACTCTGTTACCAGAAGAAATGCAGAATCCGATTACACTACACCTGGAGGGAGCTTTGGTCAGGTAAAGTTGAGCCATGTTCCAGTACGTTTATGAATTAAGCCCTGTTTAAATGAATTTCATTCCTCTGTATGTAGTGAGCTGTTGTTAAGAATGAAATGCTCACAAGTGCATAATTTTGAGTGGAATATTGACCATCTCCATCATCTTTTCTAGTTTAGGCACTTCCAAAGTTTAAAAATGTAATAGAATAGTTTATCGTTGTTACGTAATTGATATTCTCTCTCGAACCTAATCCATTCACACCTGATGCAAAACTGATTTTTGACGTTACCTTTGAAAGCCAGAGAGGTTTGTACCGAGAACTTTGAAGAATTCTAGTAACAGGATGCAAAGTGAAGCTCAGGAAAGAAATATTGACGCTCTGTGTAAACTCAGAGTCAGGGAGTGAGGCAGGACAGGACAGGGGGCTTTAAAATCTATTGATCCCCAATGGGAAGGTCATTAGTGTACAGCTTATGTGGCTAAGACTTTTAAATGCAGTAGGTCCCCCTTTATGCCACAATACTTCTCACATTTAAAAGAACATACTGTAGACATAACCAAAAATCTTTCTGATTTGCAGGGCATCACTTCAGGAGTTTAGTAAATAGTTACTTCTGGCAAAACAAAGCCATTTCCTTTTAAAGTCACTGAGCCTGTTGTTTTGGAAGCGCATTGCTTCATTGAGATTGGATAACGAGCCTCTAAAGAAAGAACAAATCATCCTGGCGGCCTTGTTTTTAGCTTGGTCAACACACAATAGGATAACACTTCAGCTTTTAATGGGACACCACACTGGGTCTCATTGGAATAGAGATTCCTCTAATCAGATCGACGATCGCATTAATTCCCTGAATAACACAGACTTTCTCCTCTTGGTGATAATGGCATTTCATGAAATAAACCGGAAGAGAAAAAAGATAGCCAAATTAAAGCAGTAGATGCATTTATCTTCTTTGAGTGTTGCTGTGCCAACTGGTGTTGGTGCTGTTTTGAAGAAATGTTCATGTTTTGTTTCCTTTATGGGTTTTGTTTTCTTTGGTAAACGCTTGCAAACAGGTTTGATTTGGCGTTAAAGGGTTTCCCCCCCTTCTGCGTTTCCATTATCTAGCTTAATTTAGATGTCTAAGAAAAGCAGACTGCTGCCATATGCCTCTGCTGGTAGACGATAATCAGCCCTCCACATAATTTCTTTAATGCAAGCGTGCTTTCCTCTCTGCAGCGCTCATCAACTTGCTGAAGTTCCTGCTGTCAAATGAGACCACGCTGCTGGCCAAGCACAACATCTTTCATCTGGCCTTGCTGGTGAGAAGCGCACACACTCACACCAGAGACGGGAACTTCACAACACTGTTAATAGTGGAAATTCACAGAGACTGGATGGTAGTGATGTTATAGTAAGAGGAGAGACAAAAACTGTAAAATTGGACACTTGAAGATCACTTGTGGGAATGTTTAATGGATCAAAGTTTAAACCCTCATTATTTATAGTATAAAGCACAGATAAGCTGCATCTGGAGAGACCAGTTTCACTATGACTTTAATTTGCCTTTGAAATCTTTGTTTTGATCTGTGTCTTCTTGTTTCATTGGCCTTGACATCGCCCTCTGGGCAAACTACTAATGTTTTACTTTCCCAATATCTCAACTTGCACGTCCTGAATGTGGGTAGAGTCAAAAACAAACAAAGAAGACAGTGATTTGGCCAGTCATTATATTGGATAAATGTATAAAACAAATTGTGATTGTGATTTTTTTTTTTTTTAACAAGTGAAGTGTTTTGAAATATGATTATTAACATGAACATATGAGATTTAGGGATTCATAAAACCTTTATCAGTCCAGAGAGACAAAACACTAGAAAGACATTTTGGTGAAAAGGGAGTGGTTGTCTTATTCTTTTTCTGTTTTTCCCCTTTATGGTCAAAACACAGACTTGTAAAGTGGTTTTGGAAGCAAAAACAGATTTTTGTCCAGTTTTATCTTTATTCATCTATACTCATGTATCTCCTCGTCTGCATGGCAACATGAGAAACCTTTCTGACCGACTCTGTTGAAATTTTCTTTGTTGATTTGTTTCATACTTACATTGTGCTGCTCCTGTAGCACCCATTAGTTCTACTTTAGGGTTAGAGTTATAATAGGCTTTTTTTTTTTCAAGGAATTTGGTCAAGCCAATGTGCTTGACAGAATATTTTACAGCAATATGCAATGAATCCAAGGTGCATTGTGTTTGATATTGTCAATACCACAACAATAGTTGGGACTTTTGCCCCACAGTTTGTGATTAGTAGACAGACTTCATGTTGGACAGTTTCTGGACTTCTTAATAACAACAATACTGTTTTGATTGAGATGAAAGCATCATATTTGTTCTCACTGACCAGACTGGACAAATACATGAAACTTTCCATTTGTCCAAATGCGGAGTTTGTGGTTGCATTGGCAACTATTAGTGTTGAGTACTTGTTCATCGTTTCCTTTAAAACGTAACCTAATCTAATTTGCTACTGTTTTTCCAGGTCGTGAACCTGTTTAACATGTTCATAACCTACGGTGACACTTTCCTGCCCACCTCCAACAGCTATGATGAGCTGTATTATGAAATTGTACGAATGCACCAGGTCTTTGACAACCTCTACTGTATGGGTATGTTTGAAAACATTTATTTAAAAAAAACACTTAATTGAAGGACAGCATGGCTATTCCTATCTATGCCAAATAAATCACATTTAAAATCCCACCAGATGATAATTAAAGAGACGACAAGAGGCATTTACAGGTGTATCTAACTGTGTTTCTGTTGTTTTCCTGCAGTTTTAAGAGTATCCACCAACACAGGCCAGTGGAAGGAAGCAGCCAGCAAAGTCACACATGCCCTCGTCAACATTAGGTAATAAGATAAACTTTGTAGGAATCCATTACTTCTTTATCCCAAGAATGAGAAATGAATCATCCTGGACTGGAGTTAACATAAAGCAAGGAAATGTGTGAAAATTGTTTACTGTGAAATTATTGAATTAAATAGAATAAATAATGTTTATCCTATTTTTATTAGGACATGACCATTCACTCACAGGATATTGGGGATTTGCACGCATATTGTCATTTTCAGCATATAACAAATCAACAGCATGCATGAGTACCACAGTATTATTGAAATACTCATCCATCCATCCATCCATCCATCCATCCATCCATCCATCCATCCATCCATCCATCCATCCATCCATCCATCCA
>JAOWBL010000001.1:13788700-13879777 GCA_028564865.1 Zenarchopterus dispar
CCATCCATCCATCCATCCATCCATCCATCCATCCATCCATCCATCCATCCATCCATCCATCCATCCATCCATCCTTTATAGTAAAATGCTGAAAAAGTGATTATATATTTTATATATTTTCCCATCATAGCTTGGTCATCTCATTATTTATATTAATGGCAGTTATGTGCTTTCGTATTTGCTTTTTGATGAACATTTGTTACCTGGCTGGACACTTGCTTGAGCTCTCTCTTCTATGGAGGCTGTCACTGATTCTCAGCCAACTTTTATCTGAATTTAACTCAACATTACCCTCTAGTGGCACTAAAGAGCCACAAACCTGTGGAGAGGCACTGGAGTTATTTGAACTTATCTTTAAACGTTTATACTTCAGAGTTACAAACATCTCCTCTTTATCATTGCTTATAGATATGAACGAAAAGACAGATAAAGAACCAGCTTTTCAAGCTTTAATCCCTTATAGTGAGGAGGGATGTTGCTGTTGTGACACAAATCAACAACAGTTTGAAATGTTGCCACAAAACAAGTACAGTTGCGAAAGTGAAGCAAATAAGGTCAAATAAAGTCTGTGTGAACATGAAAAAAACAAAAGCAACATTTCACCTCACCCCACTTTATATATTTTGTTTGATTTAAAAAAAAAAAACACTGACCAACCAACCAACCAAACAAGCCATCAGAAACTCCAGGATCATTTAAACCACACATGCTACACTGAATAACTTGATCATTTTCTAAACAGGGAACCAAAGTTGACTTCTTTATACTTGTGAAAATAATAAAAAGAGATATGAAAAAAAGAAAACTTGGAAGACGCTGCTTTCCCTCTGTCAGTTTTCTTTCTTTATATTGTCCCTCTTTTCCTTTTGGATGTCTGGACTTTTGCTTTTTCTTGGTGCTGCAGCATCAGTGACAGGGTGCAGGTGAACCTGAGGTGAACTAAACCGTTTTGCTCAAAACTGCTGGGTATGGGAGAGAGACTCAGCAATTTTTCCACCCCTAAAATTCTCCTTTTTTCTGTTATTATCGTTGTTTTTAAACCATTCCCCCTTTTTTTTTGACAGCTAGACCAGTGAAGTCAGCAGGTGTGGAGCATCTTGTTTGGTGGTACTTTGTCAAGCTTCTAGTGTAGTCATCTAAGTTCAAGTTTGTTTTGGAGGGGACCTTTTTCCTGCCAGCATGTTGAAGCCCTGCTCAATCGGATCATTTGAAGGGATTAAATCCTAAAAATGATTTAATATTTGGTAGTTTTGAGCAGAAGTGTGGTGGTTAACAGATTTGTGCAGAAAAAAACAATGATTTCATAGCAGTTTTCTTGTGTACCTTTTCGGCTTGATTTTTCCCTAGAGTGTGCAAATGATGTCAGAAGTGTATAAAAGGTCTGTAAGGCTAAGTTACGTTAGACTAATTTAAACACATATATATATATTATAAGAGAAACATTCTTGCCAAAATTCATGCCATAAGCTGTAACACCGCCATAATTATTACCAATCAAAAAAGGACAAAAATGGCCTAAGGGGTCATGGTTTAGTTTCTTATTATTGGTTTGAACATCTGACTAAATAGATAAATTCTGATAAAATTAAGTTAAAAAAAAGAGAATAAACCAAACAAACAAACAAAAAAGAAAATCTTGCTATATTTGACACCAAATAAGTGAGACTAAACGAAAGAAGACCCAGACATGTGTCGCTTCGTCTCTGTCCTCTCCTGCTGGATCATCTCCAAGCAGCTCTTATCTGTGGGGTCACTCTTGGTCAAAGCCAAGTCTTCACACTAATCTATTCACACCACGTGGCACAGACAAGTGGTTGCAAGCATCTGAGTGAACTGGAGCCAATATTTGATCCTTTTGACACTATGTGGGCTCTGAGAGCTGCTCGATCAGCCTCTTAACTGTGCTCTGATTGGTTGTTTTCAGGTAATCCTCCATCCAAAGCCAATAAAAAGACCATAAAGCAGCGATTCCTCAAACTGCTGCCCTGCTGCCGCTCTGCCTCCAGTCCATCAATCTCTCAAAGTGAGTGTCAGGAAACACTCTTTATCGCTACAGAATAGACTTTTCCTCCCTTTGTTTGTTTGTTTACCTGTCGGCGTTCTCGTGGTAGTACACTACTAGGTACATCTCAGGGAGTAATATATTCCTTCTTTTCCATTCCTCCACACAGGAAGTAGCACTGATGAGGGCGAACTGTCGACGGTGTGTTACAGACCTGAGGGGCTCGACCGCCTCGTTCAGCAAACCAAGTTCAGCAAGAAGGAGCTGCAGGTCCTCTACCGAGGATTCAAAAATGTCAGTTTGATAGTCCTGGAAATGACTGATTCTTTAAATATCCACCTACAGTTCTTTGAGTCACACATATGTACCCGTGGCTCCAACTATGCATTTCTCTCATGTGCGTGAGAAAGTATTTGTGAGAGTATTTGTGAAACCTCCTCATTTCTGCAGGAGTGTCCGAGCTGCATTGTGAACGAGGAGACTTTCAAAAGCATCTACTCCCAGTTTTTCCCTCAGGGAGGTCAGTCCCACTCTGCTGCTTTCACTACATGTTTTGGATCGATTTAGATCAGGATTCAGCAGGTCGTTTTGAATGGTCTAAGAAATTAGAGCGGTGGTCAAAGATAAATATCAAGGCCCTTGTGCTGTTTATCCTCCTTAAATAACTTGTGAAAATGGTTTGTGTGAGAAACTGAAGTAACTTGCAATTTCGTGATGAAGATGAAGCCACACGTGGAACTATGGAGGACCAGGATCGCCATGAAAATGGTAATAGGACATTTTCATAATCATTTATTTATTGGGAAATAAAACAAAATACATACAACTAAATTGGATACCAAATGAGGTAATAAATATAGAAATATTGTAATTTCTCAAGTGTTTTCTTTTTGAATCTTGAAATTAGCTTTCCGTAAAGGGGATTCCGTAATTAATATTAAATTATTTATAATTGGTCATTTTAAAATCTTTTTATAAAATGCATTTTCAAATAGAGAAATGAATAACTGAATTCAAAAACTCATTTAGAAATACAGCACTAACCAGGCATTTAAAAAGGTAATTCTGTCTTCCATTGCCGTTTTCTTTTTCCCACTCTATTTTCAAGACCTTTTTGAAATTGCATTTTCTAAATTTATTACCTTTTCCACTTAGCCCCTCCTTATTTAGTTATTTATTTCTCTATTTGAAAAGGCACTTTCAGAAAGATTTTTAAATTACACTGTTTGATAATTAATTCATTAGAGAATTCATTTTATGAAAAGCTCATTAAAATATCCAATAAGAAAAGTGTTTATAATTATGCTATTTGTTTACATATACACTAATATTTTTATTTCGTAATGAATAAATAATTATGAAAATGTCTTTTTACCGTTTTCATGGTCCTCCAAATGAAACAACTGATAACAAGCACACAAAAAACAAGGCGTTGCTATATTTAAGTTGAGAGATTATTCTGGAAACACAGAGACCCCTGTACAATGCAGAAAATAGAATCAACATGAATATTTAAGTAATAATAAATAAACAGATAAAACGGGTGGGATGTGGGGGTTGGAGGATCCTGTGATCACAGTGGTGGTGCCATCACCACTTTTACTTGTAACTTATCGTTTACGATAGATATTTGGCAAATACGTGTACATAACTGTAACTTCCCTGACACAGACATTACAGTGACAGGTTAGTTAAGGCATGAAAGGTTCTCTGATGTCCTGATTTTACAGCTGGAGTGAGTCATTTGAAATGCTGGGATATTTATGTTTGTATTTGACAGATTCAAGCACGTACGCACATTTCCTGTTTGAAGCCTTTGATACTCACAACAACGGATCCGTCAGCTTCGAAGTGAGACCCAAACTTTTCTCCTCACTAGGTTTATCAGGTTCATTTTGTCTTCTATGACACAGTTATTTTCCTTTCACTATTTAGGAAAATATTCCTTCTTTTTCAGAATATTTTTGCTTTTCATTTTTCCTCACTATTTGCTTACTTGTCTTTTTGTTTGACTTTTCTTTACAATACAAGCCATTAAACATGTAAAGCTCTCTCTTTCAGATTTTGAAAATGTTACCTAAATCTGCTTATTTTTTGAACTGATTTCCATCTGATAGTTGGAGGGACCATATGAGTATCCAGACTTGATATTACTTGTTTTTCCTGTTGTATTCTTGTGTATTTTACTTTCCTGACCTCAGTTTTCCTCTCCTTGCTGCAGGACTTTGTTGTGAGTCTTTCCATCATCCTGAGAGGCTCCGTCACTGATAAACTCAGCTGGGCCTTTAATCTGTACGATATCAACAAGGATGGCTGTATCACCAGAGAGGTACTTCAGCATCCCTGTCTCCTTGATTTAGTCTTTAACTGACTAACTGACATCTCTTTTTTAAATTTTAATTTTCCAGGAGATGACAGATATAATGCACTCCATCTATGACATGATGGGGAAGCACACCTACCCCAGCATGAAGGACAGCGCTCCAAAGGAGCACGTTGACAGCTTCTTCCAGGTACAGCTCACAAATAATCAAACCAAACTCTCACCAACCACCACCAACACTAAACTCAGAGGGTGTTAAAACATTTGTGGGAATTGATTGCTGAAACTCAGCTTTCTGCCTGGAGCTGCCGGGATGCTCCTCAGTGTGAGGAGCGCGTCAGAACCGAGGTCAAACGGGCAAATCTGTTACTTCACTGGCAATCATTTCAAAAATGAAGTCTCTTTTGTCCAAGATCCCTGTCGAAGTGTTGTGTGCATAGTTCACAGGAAAATCACATTTATCAGGATTTATGATGTTGAAAAAAATGGATCACACATAATAATGCACATTTTATTTACATTTCGGATCAGGAACAAGTACATCAGAGGGGTGGCACATGTTAGATGTTTGGAGATAAAGTCAGAGAGGCCAGACTGAGATGGTTTGGACATGTGCAGAGGAGGGATATTGAATTTATTGGAAGAAGGATGTTAAGGTGGGAACTGCCAGGCAGGAGGCCTCCAGGAAGACCAAAGAGGAGGTACATGGGTGTAGTGAAGGAGGACATGAGGGTGGTTGGTGTTAGAGAGGAGGATACAGAGGACACGGTTAGATGGAGATGGGTGACTTGCTGTGGTGACCCTTGAAGGAGCATGATTAAAACATCAAGTACTGAAAGTGTGAGAGTTACCATTTAAATATAAAGTGCATATGGATATAACATAAATAGAAGGATAAATATAAAGTAGAGACAGTTGTAGACTGTTCTGGTTTATGTTGGAGCTTTCACAGCTCTGGAGAAGAAAGTGTTTATTGGTCCTTCTGTCCTTGCTCTTCTGACCCTGAGCCTGCGAGAGGGACTGAGTCGTCCAGGGTGATCACAGTCACTCCTGATTTTTTTTCCAGCTCTGCTTCACACCTGCTCTGGTAGATGGGATCATGGGGTGGAAGTGGGGAGCTGATTATCTTTTCTGGAGTCTTGGTGATCCGTTCTGGATCCCGTCTCTCCTCAGAGGTGCATCTGTAGAAGAGGACACTCTCTACGATTCACTTGTAGAAGCTGGTGAGGAATTTCTACAGAAGCCACAATTTCTGAGCCTTTCTGCTTTATCTCATTGAGAGTCTAATATTTTAACCAATTTAACCAATTGTTAGAAGGGTTAAAGTCAGGGGATGAACGAGGCCAGGCGATCATGGTCCCATCTCAGTGAGCTACTTATGAATCTAATTCAGTCATGTAGGTGTTTCAGCCTTCTTCAGGTTGGCCATTTCTATAAACACTTAATACCACACACTTCTAGTAGCTGCAGTTTCTAAAATGCCACTAAAGCTTCAGTAATTTGTTTGAATCTTTATCTAGCAGGTACAATGATGGAGGAAGTTATTTTCAGGGTATTCTAGCTGAATATTAGATTTGAGCTGTTTTAACAGTTCCTGGTGCTGGTTTTTCTGAGTCTCAATGGGAGCAAGATCCAGATTTCAGGCAGCCAAGTACACACTCTCCATCTATGAAGCTGTGCTGCTGTAAGTCATGCACAATCATGTCTGGCATTCATTCCCCTAAAAAAAACACCAGCCTGCCAAGAAAAGACCTTATCTGATGGCTGCATGTGTCTCTCTAAAATATCAGCACCCATCTTCATCAGTTCCCACAGATGTGGGTCCGTCATACCCAGAGTATCATGATCAAAGCACTAGTTAACTACTTCATCTTTAACACATGGCTATGTTAACTTTTTTTTAAACTACAAGCAAGGAGAAACATGGACTCTTACTTTACGTTCTTCCTGCACATATGAAATGAACTAGTTTCCAGAGCAGTCAGGTGCTGTGTTGATAAATGGCTTCCTCTCTGGGATGTACAGTTTCAGGCTAATTTCCTGGAAACAGCTGCAGACTTTGTCGAGTGGCAAAAGTTTTCCAACATACTCCTGAATTCACAGTTGATTGATAAACCTCTGAGTTGGACACAAAGTGGGAATCCATGAACCATCCCTGCTGCTCCCTTCAAACCGGTCCCAATACTCAGCTGATAACGTATCTGCGGACCTGCAGAATCTCCCAGAATTCCTGGTTTTTTTTTGCCTTTTTTTGCCTCTTTCCTAGCATTATTCTGAGTGCGTTACATCAAAATCCAGTCATTTACATTTTCAGGATCTTAAAGGGTGGTCACTGAGGACAGCAAAAAAAAAAAAAAAAAAAAAAAATCTATTCTTGTCTTTTGAATAGTTTTGGATATCTTTGCCAAATATTTTTTGCATTTTGGTTCCCATAATTGCTTCTTTTATGCACATTTTTACAAGTTTTTAATCACTTAGGGCCAGACCCCCACATAAGACAAATATACACACAAATGATTGAATCCAGTAATTACTTAAGCTTATGTGGTTTTGAGATGGAAAGTAATAAAAGAACTAGCCTGTCTGACAATTTTGCAAGCTGCTGTTTAGCTTCAGCTGAGAGAATACAGCTCATTATTATACATTGAAAAACAAGTATTTTAAGTGTTTTGTGTGTGTTTTTAGGTGACAGTATCACGTAGATGAATACAGCAGTGTTGCATCTTTTGTATGAAAACACATCGCGTCACTTGCCTTTAAAATGCATCTTTGTGCACATACATAATAAGATGTCATCAAGCCCGGGGCTTTATTTAGCCAACCGCACTAATGAGGTAATCTCGTGCTATTTCACACTCAGTTGACCATGGCTTTCTTCATTATTGGCACGAAGAATGGTTTATGTTCATTTTTTAAATTAGTTTACATTTTTTAAACAAGCTATGTGACACCTTTAAGTTACCCTGTGAGTATGTGTGACTTTTTCTCCCCAGAAAATGGACAAGAACAATGATGGAGTGGTCACCATAGAGGAATTTTTGGACACGTGCCAGAGGGTAATTTCACACTTAATTTTTTCTTCGCAAATTACTCTGCAAATTCCCAAAATAATCTTAATGTTGCCTCCTTGCTTCTCCGTCCAGGATGAGAACATCATGCAGTCCATGCACATGTTTGACAACGTGATCTGAACACCCACAACTTGAAGATCACAGATTTCCCACCTGCCTGGAGAGGAACGGCAGTATCACAGTACCCAGCTGGAGTGTGTGGTGCTCCTGAGCCTAAGGAGCATTGTTTCATGATGATGACCTGAAGATAACTACTCGAAACCCGGTTTTCTAAATCTGTTTTAGTGAACAACTTGAACAAGTCTGACTTGTATACAATGTGGATTTTAGATTTTTGTTCACACTCTTTAACATGTTGGAGGTTAATTTCAGAGGTAGCTGGAGATTCAAGACCGTCACTAATATCATGAATTTCTCTTCGTGTAAATGATACAACTGAAAGTGAATGTGTACCAGCATGAAACAAACAGAATAATGCTCAAAATACTGTAAAGCACACTTTCTAAAGTCACACTTATCCTATGATGGTGGAGGGCTCCAAGTTCAAATGAAGCAATAATCTTCCAGTAACCATCCTTGCTGTTCTTGTGAAGGTCACCACTCACATTTATTATAATGTATATTGTCTCTGCATGAATTTATTTTGAACTGGCCACTGGACTATTAAGTGAGAGTGTTACAGTGATATATTTTCTAAGTGTAGATACTAATGATGGAAAAAGAAAAAAAAAAAATCAAATAAACACAGATGCTATGCAAAAGCACGAAGTTCATTATTCACATGCTTCAATTTAAAGACAACTTTTCTTTCATTACTGCAGATAATGCATCATTTTGTAGACCACATATGTAAACTGGGAGTCGCTCTAACCCAGAGTTGGGGTGACAAAAGTGCTGATTATGTCTCTTCTTTATTCCTCAATTAAGATTTTACAATCCACTGCTTTAATACATGTCAATGCCATTGAGTTAGTTTCAAATGAGGATAAACTTTACAATTTTAAAGCAGTTCAGCTGTACATGTTGGGTGTATACTGTAATCCATTTTCTTATGAGCTTCCCAGTCATCCCTTTAATATGCTGATCTGGTGCAGATCAACTTTAGGTCTTTGTTTTATGTATGTAGAATGATCAGAACAAAGAAGAAGAAAAAAGTTTAATAATTTCATAGATGTCCTTATGACTAAAGTACAACATTTCCAGTCTATAACTGAACAAACACAACCACCATAACATGTTTAATATATCCTTTATTTTTATTAAACAAATTTCAGTAAAAACTCTTACGAAATAGAAAGACAAACGTCCCTGTCAGTAGTTTGATGTGGCTGAAGGGCCATCCCGACTGTACTCTCTCACGTGCCGACTAATCAACTGGACACTGCTGCACAAATGTGCCAAACTGATTTAAGCATGTTGTTGTCCTTTATCTGCAGCCTCATACGATCTTCTCTTTAAAATTGACTTTAAAATTATAGACATCCCCTTTAATATTCTGGCAGGTAAGGTGAACTTCTCCAAATGAATAACTTTTAAAAGATGAGCACGAATCATAAAAATAAACACTGCTCTTGCTCACCCTCCCTCTGTGGAACAACCATCAGCTGATGACATGAGTGGGAAATACTCATGCACCGTCCCCTTAAAGACTTCCACGCCTTTGCTGCCTGAAACCAAACCGACTCTTGTTGCACAGCGAGGGAAAGTTGACAGTACATAGTGCCAAAGCTACACTAGCACAAAGACAGTGGTGTCTGTTAAAAAGGCATTAAATTGGAGCATTGAGTAGGTGCACCGTGCATGTTGAATCACCTCTGGCAGTGTTTTCAACTATTATTCTTGTCTTGTTTCTTTTTCTTATTAAAAAACAAAATAAGGAAGCTACATGATTATTATCGGAAAATAAAATCTCTTTGGCATAGAACACCCACCCAAAAGCATAAACACACGTACTCACATGAACACACTCTTAAAAAGGTTCTCTAACAGAAACCTACAAGCATCATCAATGTCATTATTATAACCAGCAAAATTATTGTATAAAACATACGCTGAGCCCTGTTAAGATTATGAGTCCCATACTCTGTGATACTTGCATATTTTACATCAGGTGGGGAGCAGAGGGAATGGTGTCTACACGGGACTATATTCTCCTTTTCTTTATCCAGCTGCATTCCACTTTCGCTTCTCTGCTTCCTCTTCTTTCTTGTGCTCTGCATGATTGGAAGAAAAAAAATGTGATGAACAAAAAAAAAAAAGGAAAAAAAAACTGAGCTGAAGTATTTGAGGATACTTCTGCAGGAGTGTGAAAACTGAATTCATATCTAAAGTTTCATGGCATGCACTACTTGCACCATATTTCAAAACACTTGTGTGGATCGTGAATGCCGTTGTGGAATTTTACTGGTAAATAATTTTTAAGTGTATGATGCCATACAGTACGCTTGACTGGGTGGTGTAGCATTAGTACATACTGACCATTGATAATGTTCATTATACTGCCTCTCGTACATCCCAGGTGGAAAATCAGAATGCATCATATTTCCATCCATGTCGTCGAGGGGCATGTCAGCCGCATATCCTCCAAAGCTTTGAAAATTGTCTATCTCTGTAAGTAGCAACAATATTTGTTTCCTATTAGTCACACAACAAGATCACACACTGTTTACAGTCACTTTTTAACTGCTGTTGTCTCAATAATTACACAAAAAGGGAAACTTGCTCTACATTTCAGCTGATTTTCTTAAAGAAGTGTTTCCACCCTTTTGTCTTTCCCAGAGTCCCTCCACTCAGAGCACAAGACAGAAAATACTTGGACCATATAAGGAAAAAAAAAAAAAAAAGGGGTTGTGAGGGAAAGGATGGGGATTGAGTGAAAAATGCTAACAAAGATAAGCAAACCCAAAGATGGAGGTCAATGGAAGGAAAACTTTTTAAAGAGACTGATAAAATAGTCAGTGAGTGGCTTGAAGGACTGCATGGACTTGGAACATGTAGGTAAAACAAAAGAAAAACATTTAAAAAAACAAAGATAAAGTCTGGAAATAAATGGTCAGACACGTGAAAGTAGGAAGTAAAAGCAGAAGCTAGAAAAGTAATGCTAAACTTTTCCCTTTGAGAATCCACACAGACATTTACAATAACAATCATGCTTTCTTATTTAAATAATAATAATTCTCATAGCTGACAAATGACTGAACAGTCAGCGTGCAGCCAATGGGATTTGAAATATCTGTTTACTGCTGTGGCTGCTCCCTGTGGTGGAGAGATCGGCTGCTGAAGAATGCGCTGCATGTGCACATTTACTCACCGTCTGGATAGACGCCTTCCTTGGGAATTGTGTTATGAGCCTGTTGACGGATGACAAGAAGGCAAAGGCCAAACACAATCAGACTTTTACCGGGTAAGGTTATTTAAAATGCTTCAAGTATGATTCGCGGTTTTAAAAAAAACAAAACAAAAAACAGCTAATTAACTTTTTTAACATTTACATATTACAATAAAAAAAAACAAAACAAGCAAAAACCAAAACCAGATAAAAAACAAAAAGCAACCTTATGAGAATGAAGATTATTGTTCAGGTGTTACATCCAGGCAGCAGAGGGCGCCACATACTCACCCTCTCCCAGGTAGCTGGGTCATGCTTGAACAGAGAGTGTGTGAGCTCCACAGACACACGCTTCTTGTAGTCTGAGGTCTTGTCCTCAGAGATGCGGAAAAGCACGGCTGCAGCGTAAGTTGCTGGTGGAAAACAAGAAGCAAACGTACATCAGATCTTTTTTTTATCTGGTAAGACCTGAAACAACATCTGAGTTCGCTTGTACCCAAGTTCACAGTGCACCTCGTGTCATGATGGGTTAATAATATGCTGCGATGTGGATGTGTTGATTCCAGCTTTAGTAACTCCTGTCAATGCTAGAGTAAACTAGAAAACATCAGATATATCTATACCTGTCTAGTATTTGAACAATTATGTATTTGAACAATAATGTTTTTCTTTTTTGAAGTATATTACTGTCCAATAGGTCTAAAAATCAGTTAAAAAGGATCTGTGGGTTTTGGTGAGACAAAACACACACACATCTCAACTTTGGTTTTCAAAAGTAAATGGTTCCATGCATATTTGCAAGAGGTCAAACAAAATCTTTACACTTAACAGTTTACATAAAATCCTCTACACAGGACTACCTGAACCCACTGAAGTGAGTGGGCAGCTTGTATCTTTGCTTTGATACTCATGCATGTCGTCACTGCAGTACCTGCAGGTCCCATCATCCAAGTGGTTTATTAGTTTTGCAAGTCTATAACATTTAGTTTCCAAATTCTATATCTTTATTATTGTGTATTTTGTATTCTAACTGAATCTTGGTTCTTTTGCTTTTTCACTTTATGCAGGCTTTATTAATGCCATCTCGTAGAAGATTAACATTATCGTGTTCAGTGGAAACACTCTTCCAGTAAGTACAGTACTCGAGAAAACTGACTTGGTTGCTTTCCGTCTGTGACTTAATTGCTGCATTACGGTAAGATAAATGCCCTGAATTATGTGGTTGTCCTACCGATGCCCTCGTTATTGGAGTGCAGCAACTCCATCAGTGGAGGCGATGCTCCCTCCGCGTCGATTTTCTCAGCTGATGACTTATCCAGAGCCAGCTCGCACAGTAGACCAGCTGCAGCGCGCTTTATGTTGTCCACTGGAGAGTACAGAAGCTGCACGAGACAGAATGAAAATAAGAACATAAAAGGTGCAACAACATGAAGGTTAACCATCAAGACAAGAGTCTCTCTCCTCTAGTCTCTCCGGTTTGTTACCTGGACATTTAGAGGAATTGTGTCTAGGTCGGTGATCTCTGCTCTGTTGACAGGATCCCTGGCCAGGATATGGCAAGCTCCTGTGACACCCTCCACAATCTCCTCCATCCTTACTCCATCCTGAAATTAAAGGAATAAAGATTATTCTACTGAAAGAAAAAAAACATGGTACATCCTCTGATAGCGGTCCACCACCCACCAGGTATGCATGCTGGTTGGATGAGCCATGTTTCTGGGCGTCCTGGTGTGATTTCACTAGCAGGTTGACCAGACGAGGGATGACTCCTGCATCTCTCAGAGGCGCCTGGTTCTCCCAACACAGAGCCAGGTTACGGATCAGGCCAACTGCAGCCTTGAAGTGGGGAAAAGAAAGACAGAACCATGACCCAGGTCCTCTGCAACTGCTCAGCAAGTAAAAACAAAGATTACAAACAACTTCTGGATTATAGAAAAACCAAAGAAGCGGTCCCTAGTCCATCTTTATACTTCTCAGTGGGTTTTGCCCAGTTCTTTGTTCTCTTAAACAAGCACCCAGCTTGCAGTTTTTGACTTTTCTCTCTAGAATCAAATTTCCCACCATTTTCCTTGAAGCACCACATTTAAGGAGAAGCACATTTTTTCCCTCATTTATCCCTTGAGTCTACCTTGATGACAGGCCAGTGGTAGGGCTGGTTAAGCAGCTTGACAATGGCAGGGATGCCATAGGATGTCCTCACTGCATTCTGCGCCATGTCAGCAAGCTGGTGGCGTGAGGTCAGATGTCGGAGAGCGCAAACAGCAGGTTCAGTGACATCCTCCTTCTCTCCGGCACGCAGTATGGCGTTGATTAGTGACTCCACGCCGTTGCTTTCGGTGACCAGAGACTTATTGTGGGCATTGTTGCATGTTAGGTTAGACAAGATGCCCGTGGCGCAGGTCAGCATGTTGATGTCATCTGAGCCCAGTAGATTAACCAGCACCTGCAGCAGGTTGTCCACTCCCTCCTGGAGAAAAAGAAGTAATTGATTTCAGATGAGTTAATCAATGTTGAAATATGGGGAATAAAGAGGCAGATATTGAATGAATCAGTAAATTTGGACCTGCTTGGTGGCAGCATCGGACAGGTTTCGGAGTGTCCACAGGCAATTCTGCATCAGACGCTGGGTGGTGCCCGTTAGGTGTTTACCCAGAGCCTGCATCCCACCTGCAAGGAAAGAGAAATAAACCCACTCAGCTCTCAGCAACATCTCATAAATCATGCCACCCTATATTGGTAGAGTTGACAAGGAACCACAGTTCACATATATTTAAAAAAAAAATGCTTACACACCTGTATGACTACCTAGTACAAACAGGTGTGTTCTTTCATTTGAAACATACGCACATACCTGCTTCAACAATGGCTGGTTTGTTGCTGGGGCACACAGAAAGGACTTTGAGTACACGACTTGTGGTCCACAGCAACTTCTCGTAATTGTAGTTTCTCATGATGTGGACAAGACCCTCAGGACCCCCGTTGGCCAGGATGATCAGCTGTTAAACAGATTCTGTGTGAGTATGCACTGCTTTACAAAGTCCACCTTTAAATCATCAGGAACTGCTTAAACACATTGTTTAGCATCACAATACCCCAACTTGCCTGGGCAGATTAGCAACTCTTAATCCCCACTCATTTTACTATTCAGAAAAAAACGACACCCACACCTTCACTGTTCAGAACTTGAACCACTCTGTTCACATGCCGCACCCAACTCCAACACATGCACACACAAGTACCCGATTACAATACTTGGCTGCTGCACTGCTTACCCGTCTTACATGCACAACATGTAACTGATGATACTACACACGTGTATACACACCTTGCTCTCTTGGTTACCATACGACAGCAGCTGCAAACAGTCTGTGGTAATAGCCAGGAACTTGGGGTTGGTCTTTTTAAGGAGGGGAACCATCCTCTGCAGTCCATCTGCCAGACGCACAGCCATCTTGGCTCCTTCCTGGTGCAGCAGCAGGTTGTGGAGCGTGGTGATGGCATAGAAGAGTACAGACTCCATGGGCGAGCTGAGGAACGGATCGGACATGTTTCATGGTGTCCACGTGCACTAATACCCTCACTCGTGACTTTTCAAGTGATGCTTTATTGTTTTGGCTCATTCATTTCTACTAGAATCTAAAGCATATCATTAGCAGGAAAAAGGTCTTGGTATTGTTGTTCACCAACAAGACAAAGTAATCCAGATAAGTCTCGAATGACAGTGTACTTGTTCCATCCTTGCATATCACTTTACCAGTTTAGCATATTTCAACCAGCACATGATAAACATCAACTAGTTTTGCGGTACTGTAGGGCTGATGCATTCTTTTAAATGTCTACTATTAAAAGTAGTACACTGACCAATCTTTTCTACAGTGGTACAGTGAGTGATTAGAGTTTAAAACATAAATACAATACCTGAGCATGCGCACGAGAGCGGGAATCCCTCCTGACTTGAAGATGGCGAGCAGGCCCTCCCTCTGATGGGACAGGTTGTGCAGGATGCTGGCTGTGGCCCTTGCTGTCTCCATGTCACTGGTGTTCTGCATGGCCCGCACCACTGCTGCAACCATCTGAGGAGACTGCATCAGCGCGTGCCGCGATGCCTCCTTGCGGGTGAGCTGGTTGACAATCTGCGCTGCCTTGCTTACCACCACCTGTTGACAGATAAAGTAGGAATAACATTAAATCATGTATTTATTTCTCTTGAATATCTCACTTCTGTACATGAAGGACATCAGCTAGATATGTTTCTAAAATCATGAATTCACGATGGAATTGGAAACCACTTTATTATTTGTCTGACAAATGTTCAAAGACATCCATATTATTACATTTTTAAAATCTTAGAGGAGTTTAAAGAGCAAATATGAGAAGTTTGTGGGCATGAACTATTGATGCAATATAAATCTGTAACAAGGATATCACTTTATTGCCACGAATTAGAAAATGTTACTGTCCACCATAATGTATGTATCTTCTCATTCATCACCTGATCTTCATCATTGAGCAGTTTAGTGAGCTCAGGCACGGCACGTGTGGCCAGCTCAGCATCGTCCTGGTAGTTGATCAGATGGATGATGGCTGTTTTGAGCATCTGAGAGGGCTCGGCCAGTTTCTGAACGTTGGTCATCTGAGCTGGATCTGTCTGAGTTGACAGGATGGTGGTGCTCGTCTCCAGCGTCTCAGGGTACATTGCAGCTCTTACCCGCTGGGCTCTGGTCATTGCGTACTGAGTCTCCAAGTCTATTAAGAAAGGAGATGATGATGAGGATGAAGAACAAGGCTGGATTCAAGTGTGAGCTGTTTATATCATGCCCTTTGAGCATTGCTTTGTCTTACCAGGCTCCCCTGATGTCACAGTGGTGGTCATGGTGTATTGTGCGGAGGTCATGTAATCCCTGTCGTCCTCTCTGATTGAGGTGGCTCCGGACTGGATGCCTGAGTCGTGGCCATACATCGTCTGCTGCCACTCTGCCACCTTCACCATGCCACCCTCAATCTCACCCACTACGGAGTAGGAAGACAAAAAAAATTGAAGAACAAATCTCCTAAAGATTGTGTGAGACATTTGAAAAGTGTTGCAGCATCTTTGTGATGTGAACAAATGTGCTACATCAAATACAGAAACCTGTTTAAAGAAGGAACCTCTAGACCTCCAACTGTCATTTGTATGAAGGAAGTAACCTTGATACAAAAGCATGAAAACAATAACTAGAAATCTGAAAGGTCACGTGTCTGGCACAAATGTTACTTTCAAGTTATTTTAGAATGAGGTGATACACAGACATGAAATCAAGATACTGTTAAAATGTCAGTAAAATTTCTACAAAACTAAAAACCTTATAAGCTACTGGGTACTAAGTGATCATCTAAAAGACAGTTCAAGAAACAGCTGATCAAATTTACACTTACAGGGGGTAATTTGGGGGTTCAAAAAAGCTTACAAGAGTGGATGAGACTTTCAACAAGAAAAAAAACAACAACAAAACAAGGAAAAAAAAGCAGTTTGAGTTGTAAGATACACAGTGATTCACGGCATGTGAAATTGATTACATTATGGTCAATTACCACATTTTTAAAGCAAAATGTGCAGAAAAGCCAGAGGAATGTGATCTTTAAAAAAAAAAAAAAGGCACTGAATGACTTACTTTGCATTGCCATCCTTGACTCCTGTTATCAAAGCAACAATGATGGGGCAAACCTGTAATAAAAAAAGAAAGACCGAGTCAGGATTTTGCCAACTTGCCCTTCTGCAAATGAAGAAGATGCATTTGACTTCACATCCATCTCTTCTCGTCATGAATTACTAAACAGTCTGTGGCGTGCTCTCTGCCTCCTTACACAACACTGTCATTTTCCTTTCTCATCTGCCAGTATGACAGCTCCCAAGTTGGACCCTCCTACCCTGCAGCTATGCACCCTGACCTGAAAATGACAACACAGAGCAGCAGCACCAAAAACGGGGGCGGCTTCGGGGCGAGGGAGGCATAAGTGAGTGGAGAGACAGCTGCAAGTCAGATATTCAAAGGGTGACTTTTAACCTCAGGTCCCCACCCATACAACCATGTGAGCAGCCTGCTGCTGCTGATGTGTGGAAATCAGGAACTCGCTTGTCAGGTTTGGATTTTATGGGTGAGCATGTGTGCAAGTACAGACAACAATGAACACACGCCTCATCACACGCAAGGAAAATGCCTGAAACTTGATTTGACTTTTCAAATTTCACCTGTAGCACCAGCTTTCTGAGCCTGGCTGAATTTTTCCCTGACAATCCTATACATGCTTGTAACTGTTCTGATTATATAGTTTAATATGAACAGTATTTTTTATTTTTTTAAATAACTGAATGACGCTCCAGATTGCGTAACCAACATGCTTGTTGATGCAAGTTTGTTCTGCGCCCTTGGCATCATCTCACCCCCACCCACCCCAAAAACAAACAAACAAAAAAAATCATCTTTCACGCTACATGATCAACGGTACTTAAATAAAACAGGTCTTAACATCAGTGGGCTCTGTACAAATTTGATAAGGTTTATTATTTTTAAAAAAAAGAGACATGGGCAAAATTGTCAACAATAGGTTGTACATGTGCACTGCAAATTTTCTTAAAATTGTACAAATGATTAGAACAGCAATATTGGACTGTATGAAGCATGTTGTGTGTAAAATTTAACATCAGGTTTCTATTGTGTACGAGGATCCTCGTGTGACACCCTTTACTTTTGTTTAAACAAAGACCACTCACGTTAAACGGGTTAATCTCTGATGAGACTTTGCAAATCCAGAATAAATGGCGACTGTCAGAACATGGGTGGATATTTTTGCCACATTTTTCCAACTTGAATGTCATTCAGCATAGACGCAGTCTACCGCATAACAAAAAAAAAATCTGAATTTATAATAGCTGCCTGCCACTGCTTGTGACATGTGACAATACACTCACTGTGCTGCTTTCAAGTGATTTCAGATGTTTGGCAGTTACAAAATTCTTTGTTGAGCACATGGATGGGCCACATTGTGTGCATGTAGATATTCAGCAGGCACTGAAGACGTACTGGAGATACGAGGCTTCAATAAACGTACCAAAGGAAAAAAAAAAAAAAAAAAAAAAAAAGGTCCCTGAAGCCTTTTTGTATGACAGATGGTTATACAAATTCCATGAAATAACTACATTCACCGTTCACCTTTATTATCAAACAAGTTCAGGCAAAAAGATAAAATGTCAAGCTCCTGTGTTGGTATGGAAAAACCTATAAACCTTCAAGTCAGTACCTGTACTTATATAGCAACAAAGTACTGTAATTATGGTTTATCAACGTAGTTACAGATGCATTTGGCACAAATGTGCTGCATTCTCTCTTTGCTTTTCACAGATCATGTATGCACTAACTATGGGTTAAAATAAAAACATCCATACTCCACTTTGTCCTTTGATTCGGATCAAAATATTTCACCACTAACCATCTTAATCCTGTTTTTCTCCATAACACATCACACTGTGTGTTTGCACTGCTTTATGTGTGTGCATGACTGCGTATATTTTGTGGGGTTTTAGCTTGTCCCTTTACCTCAGTTCACATTTCCTGAGAGCAGCAGCTCACTTAGTTTAAGCTGTAGTAGGTCTGGCATGAGATCCCGTAGGACCAGACCCTGAAGGACTGTCTGTACATGCAGTTACACGCTGCCTTAGATATTATGCACCGACTAATCAAAACACTGACAACTGTGCTTGCTGTCATAGAACATTCTTATCTTTCCAACTAAACAAGGTTGGGTTTACTGTTCGATAAAACAAACAAAAACGTGAGTTTGTCTCTCTTCCGTCAACAAATTCATTAACGTCAAGATAAAGGGAATCATTTGACAGGTATCAGTCATAGCTTTGCTTAGTGCTTTCCAGAGGCTTACATTGTCCTTTTAATTCACTGTTAAGACACACACAAAAAAAACCCCTGTATGATTTTAGTTCGAGCAAAACCTCCGTCCGTGTTCAAACAGAAGTTTCATGTTCTCCATAAATCAGGGACAGTGTTTGTGTAGTCTTTGTTTTCCTGGGCGAGGCGGCGGGTTCAGCCAACTGTTGCAATGCTGTGACACGCCCTGACTGTTGTCTAGGTTACCCTCAGCCACTGTACTGTGAGGGTTTAATCTCTTGACCCATCAGATGTTTGAAACTACGGGCACTTGTTTTGTTGATAACTGCTGTTACCACTCTGGCTTCATCAATGTTTCTTCTTTTTTTTTTTTTTAAATTTTTTTTCCAATGATGATAATGGCTTAGACAAAACAAACAAACAAATATACAACAGATCAATACACAGCAGAAAGAAAACAATCAAGTGAAAATAGAGTGGGAAATAAATTACAGCGAGTATCAATTATTATCAGCCAATCCCTTCTGCAGTGCTGACAAAAGTTGTAATGTGTGTACTTTAAACTGGACTTTGGTCCCTTCCAGTTAATGAGTGATGCCTCTTTTCACTCTCAGTGTACCCTGATCTTTCAGTGTGATTTCCACCACCATTCATCCACATAAACAGAGAAACAGTAACGCCGAGGTCGTATTTCAAGAAAAAAAAAAAATATCACACTCGTCACCTCCCACCATCTTGTTGAGCAACAGCCTTCAAGCAGCTTCTTCCAAAAAAACAGCCTCCGCAGCAAAACCAGGAATTCATATCAGCAGACGCTGCCAGCGAGCAAGCTGCAACAGAAAACCAGACGTGGACGCGCTCCAGCGCCTGACGCTGAAACACTGGTGTGACATTCCACACTAACCTCGTATATTCCATTTGTCCTGTGTCCAAATGTAAACCTTGTGCTGACAAAAAGTTTGCAAGCTTACACTATTCTAAATCCAACTTCTTCTGAATCCCTGACTCACCCGTAAATTCTCTGCTGCTGTAACTAACAGAAACCATGAGGGCATGGTGATTGTGACGAAGGATGAGTAACTCCTGTCGGTAATGAGAATACACAACCCTGTCCTCCTCCACAGGCATGTCAGATAGGGAGCGTCTCACCAGTGGTGACAGGCTTCTCAATAAGGGTGTGGCAGAAGATTGCGTGGGTGAGGTCGAGTACACCTCAAAGGAATCTTTCATTTCGTGCTCCTCAGTGTCCTCCGATTTATTAATAAGCTTGGCAGTTGCAAACTGAGCGCAGTAATGAAAAACATTCTAGCAGAGCAGATTTCAACTTTGCCGGCCTAAGCTCTTCGTTGTATCGCAGCAGGAATGAATCAGGTCAAGGAAGAGGCCCAGGGGACCTGAGATGAACTCTCGTCATATTCCATCCTTATTCAACAAGCTCCTAACATGCTCCGCAGAGACTGCAGGGATTTCTTATTTAGGTATATGCCTGTTTGACAGGAAGGTGTTCAAACAAAGTTTCTTTAGCAGTGGTCTCATCTCGGCTAGACTTTAAAATGCTCTTTTGACAACACTGAGCCTACACAAACACCATATAAAAGAATGGCTTTCATAAATATGTTCTCATTATGCCATTTTTACTCAAAGCTTTGCCAAACTAAACGTCTCTCAGTAACACTGACAGGAGTGGTGCCCACTTTCTCATCTAATTTCAGACAAGAACGCAAACATGCAACGCAGATTATTATGGCTTGGTTGTAGAAACTCTAATCACATTTGGTGTAAATGTGACTTCTAAAAGACTTACTAGTCTTGTGTTTCGTCTGACAAGCAAATAAAGCAGATTATGCTAGCACACATCTGTAAAGCTTCTTGCACCATCTGGACAGATGAGCTATTTGACATGTAGGTCACCCCCCCCGCCCCGCCCCGATACAAACACCTCGTCATATATGTGCCCCCTGATATGCAACACACACTCCCCACGCTATTAGCAGGTTCCCACGGGACTTTAACACGCATCATGCAATTCCACTGTCTTCAATACTGTATATACCCAGACTGACCAGCTGAGTCTCTGCTTCGACCTTTTTTTGTTTCAAACCTGAGGTCCATTTGTCCCAGTGGGGTGACGTTTAACATGCCTGATCCCCACACCAAAGGGTTTCTCATTCTCCATTTGTAACACAATAGCTGTTCTGGCAGCAGGGTATAAATGGACAGTAGTTTCTTATAAATCAATAAGAGAGGATGTGAAGTGATGCACAACTAATGGATTAATTGTGGTGGGTGACAGGAAGTGGTGGTCAACATTATCTGACACACCAATGCTGCCGGGCTGTTGGATTAGAGAGAGGAAGTTCATTTGGAGAAGCTGTACTCTCCCAGCTGTTCTGAAATACTATGAAGCATCTAAAAAAAATGACGGTGACAAGGGTTTAGCATCTGTTAACTGATCATAGCGGGCAGCTGATAAAAGCCAGACCCTAGAAACGTTACCATGAGGGCTCTCGGACCAGGAACAGCTAACGGCATGTTACTGGTGTGCACTTGTGCAGCACACGAAATGAGTTTGTCTAAACGTGACAGTTAAAGCTCAGAGTGCTGCTCCTCTTTACCCATTCTGGAGTTGTTCCAAACAACACAGTCGACCACTGCCAACTAATAAAAAAAGCAGCAGAATAGCTACGGGCCCTTGTTCTGTCAGTTGAGTCCCAGCCGCTACATTAATGAGCCAAATTAGGCCAGTGGATGCAGTACGGTGGCTGTAAACTGAAGCGTAGCTGTGTACTCCCTCTGGGATCTCACACTGTGAATCAAAGGAAATGTGAGCGGTCTCGGAGGTGCCTGAATGCACACCAGAATCACATTACACAAAACTGATAGAGGAGGAGGGAATGAGTAAAGAGTGGTGTAGCCAAGTAGCAATAAATGTTCACTTGCACAGAAACAAAGTTCATAAAAACAGTTGATTATAAATCAGATACGGCAGGCAGAACAGATGTACTGCATTTTCACAGATTGTCCTCTGTTACAGGAGTTACAACACATTGTAAAAGAAGTGAAAATAAAAATGTTTGAGTTTTCTTGAACATAAAAATCTAAGTATTCACCTATTTAATAAACAGTTAACGTCTGATTCAAGGAAATGCCTTTAGGATACCTATTTTTCTGTCTGGACATAAAAGAAGACGGATATGCCCCCCTGAATGTTGTTCGGTTGATGGTAGGAAGGAAGAGGATGAACCAAGTCAGATAGCACAGAGTGTATGTGCTACTTTGTATGGGGTAGAGAAGGAAAGAGTAGCCTCATTGTCCCACCAACTGCTGTTACAGTGAAAAGGAAACCACTCTCAAGTGTCCCCACTGAATGCAACCAGAAAGGACTGAAGCACATCAAGATGGCTCGGTGTGTTCATGTGCCAAGATTGTTGGCGAGAGCTGCATCCAAACATCCAAAGCCCAGTTTAAAAACTGGCCGGGGTGTTTATTTTATTTATTTAGTTTCAGAGCTGCCATTGGTGGGAATCAGTGCGCAGCTCAGCATTGAGGAGATGTGACAGGTGATTAATTTTTCAGGGAGATTAGAGGCATCGGGGAACAGGAGGGGGCTGCTTGAGAGAACACAGCAAAAATCTGAAGAGACCCAAAAAAAGTTCAGCACGTTTTCCTGGCAAGTTGAAGTTTAGTGTTGTTTATCTACAACAAAACAGTGAAACAAACAAAAATGCATTACTAAGGAATATGGGATTCATTTTGGTGTAGTTCAGAGGAAAAACTTTAACTATTATTAGTATGAACAACAACTATCAAAATAAACAACATTGCAGGATCACAAAAAAAGAGAAAAGAGCCACAAACTTAACTCACTCAAACACCCATGATTTTTTTTTTTGTTTTGTTTTTTTCCCCCAATGCTTCCAGTGTTTGTGGTGCCTGGTTTACGTGGCTTAAACAGTCAATGACGGCATGAAATCCTTCAAAAGCCAGGAACAAAGAAATAAAAACACTGCTTCAAACAATTTTAACCAAACAAACGCAGGACTTAGCTAGACCTTGACATTCTTCATGATGCTTATCTATCAAGTCAAGCGTTCCTGCTGATTTACTTTCTGTCTCAACCACGCCCTGCTGTTCTCGTTTTCCTCAATCTCTCATAGAAGTGTAATTAAGGGACGGGGAGGAGGCGAAGAAAAACAGACAGCACAGGACTCGGTTTCTATGCTGAGAAGTACAACTCTGCCAAAACATCCAACTGTGAAAACTCTCTCTTTTCAGTCAGTGCTGTAATCTAGTTCAGACTCTGCTTGCCTAGATAATGAAAAAATGATCAATGGTAATGTATTCAAAAAGGAAAAAGTAGGACTAAGCTATTTCCAGAATGCCGTTAGACCACTGTGTGGGACTTTTGGACAGCTTTGATAAGAGCTGACTTGAAGTGACCAACCTGGCAGAACTCTCATACAGCGTTTAAACGTGCCAGTGACTGGGAGAAACCGCCATTATGCCTTTGACATTTTAGGTAAAAGGGCTTTTTCTTGCCCTTGTTTGATCCAACCAAGAATATAGCTAAAGTTAAATAATTAACTCTGAGGACTGCTATACAGGGCTCAGCCGGGCAATGCCAGCCATATGTGCTCACCATTATGCCACTTCTCACATCCAGACGTACTGGAACTTAATGTTTTGATGACGACAGCAGAAATCACTTGCATGACTGAGTGGTTTTGGTCAATGCGGCAAGATATATATATATATATATATATATATATATATATATATATATATATATATATATAAAAATAAAAAACTGATTGTTTTTCCCATAATCGCAAGAAAAAAAAGTTTTTGCTTTACCAACTGAAACTAATGTCTTCCATTTGAAGACATATTAATAACCCACTTCTTCCTGGTTTTAGTAAATCATGGTATATTAATAAACCATGATGAAAGCATTAAAGGTCTGAGAGTTGCAGCTTGAATAAATCTAATTTGAGCCTTGATAGTGGCAATGTGAGATGAATATTTCCTCTGGAAGATAACCTTGTGGCACCACTTCACCTAAGTGTTCAACTGCAGAGACTACGTTGAACTTTATCTTTGTGCGTTCCCTTTATCATGCGAGAAGTAAAACACAATAGCAGGGTGATAGCCAACCACTAAGGAGGTCACTAAAATTGCATGACAACTGGCTGTAACTAAATCTTTGGAAAGTACTCAGTCAGGCACCACTAAACAGAGACGGTAGAGGCAAGACAATGAATCCAAGGGGGGAAAATACACCAAGAGGTTAGTATATGTGTCAGACATTAATCCCCTTGTAAAAGTGTAGATCCATTTGTGTACTGAAGGATGTGCTGGCCTCTTGCTCTGCTAATGTAGGACAGTATCAGGGAATTAAGAATTGGGGGGTTGAGGATTAGCACCGCGCCATCACAGCTGTAGCTGCAAAATCTACTGTAGTCACCCCCACTGCTATCCCACAACCCATCAACCCACTTCCTCTTTAAGAGAGACAGAGAGAAAAAAACAGAAAAAAAAACAAAAACAAAAACCAGTTTCTTCTTTTGGATGAAGAGCCAAATTGGCACAAGGCGCGGCCCCCATGTCCCATTCAACTCAAAACTCATTCAGCACCCTCAGCTGGAAGCAGTGGTCTCGAAGCAAACTGAATAACAAACTTTTTTTGGGACTGCCCCGCATACTTTGTGGTGCTAAGTGAGAATTCAAACTGGGGAATAATAGAAAATATAACTAGGATTTATAGCTCAGTTTAACTTTTCACCCTGCTCATTTGTCAAAGAAAAGATCTTGAAGTTGGCAGCAGAAAACGTCACAAATCACTTCATCACACGAAAGGAGAAGCTGATTTTAACTAGACACCAACTTCAATGGATCCACTTGTGAAATGAAAATAATTTTGGGCTATAAGGGACCCTTATCCTGACGTCACATCCGAAGCTTCTGCAGAGGTGATCCCATCAGGAAAACCTGGGTGCATCTCTGTTGGCCTGAATGTGACAGCTGATGGCAGCTCGAGACGTCGTGGTGAATTACAGGCGTGCGTGCCCAGACTCTTCAGCACAGTTACCTCAGCTACTTTTGTCTGAGCTTTAAATTTAAGGACGTGAACAAAAAGATCCGTTTCAGGAGGAGAACTGATTCATGGCTGGTCTTTACTTCACTAGGACATTCAATTAATTATCTAATTATTTCCCGTGAATACGCGATAATAAGCCGCGTGGAAAAAATGACGTGACAGAAACGACGTTACTTTGACTTTTCTTTAACGAGTCAGATCAGCCTCTTCCTCTCTATACTTCCCACGTTTACACGTCGTACGGTGGAGTCTGTGGAATAGAACCCCACTCCACCTTCACCTGCCACGCTCGCACGCGCACACAAACAACAGCGCAATATCGCACATAGACCACCGCAGCGCGTGGGGGTAAACACAAGCAATGCCACAATAAAAACGTCCAGTTCCGGTGGTAAAAAAAAGTGTTTATGACAAGTCAGAAACAGATTTCTGAGATTCTGGACCGTAAAAACACTTCTGGTGACGACACGCACGACCTGAGCTCAGTCGCGAGGAACTCCGTGGCAACAGCAAGAAGTGGCCAGTAGTTTGAGGCATGCGGAAATGAAAACCAAACACAAAGCTCGATTTTTAACCTGCTGTCAGCGAAAAACGTCAACAAACACAGTTCCGGGCAGATAATGTTTCTAAAAGATGGCGAGAGAGGATTTAAATTAGCCGACACAAATAAATATTGAGGAAAAAAAACATAAGTGGCAGAAACATTATGGGCCGTTTAAAGGCAGTGAAACAAGTCGGAAAAGGCTCAGTGAACCTTACCACAGTAAAACACGCGGGAGCTTCGTGGATAATTCCAGGTCAGTGTTTTTTCTTCCGTGTGGGACCTTTCTCCGTTTTTCTCCTCACTTCACTCCACGCTCTCCCCCACCTCTGGTTCTGGTCGACAGTCGTGAACAAAAATGAGTAAAAGGAGCGTCGCCTGAGCCGTGACTCCGCCCCACGCACGCCCCACCCGGACTGCTCTCCCACTCACACAGGCTTGTTTTATTGTTCAGAGATGTGACTGAACACGGCTACATTTTTAATAAGAAGAAAGCATTGCTTAATGGAGTCTAATGTTGTTATTCGTCATTGTGTATTCTCGGAGCACAACTGATTTAATGCAACAAAACCCATTTTTAACCCTGTTATTGTTGCTTAATATGAACGGGCATTTTAATGGACTGAAACTGAAAAAATGTCTTCAAGCCAATAATGGTACAGATTAAGTACAAAATATACAACTTGTGAACACATATTCTGCAAAAGAAAACGATAATGTCAACGTTTAATGTTTTTAAAAATCTAATATCCGAGTCAAAAACAACGCTGTCGCCCTCAGGCAAATCATTCACCTGAATGACGTCACGATCATTGGCCACACCTTTAACGAAACCAGACAGATGAGTCACTGTAGCCGGAAAACCACACGCAATTTCTCTAACAAGCAGATATCATCGATTATGTGTTACTTGACTCATGTGCACGTAAAATTACAGTTTATTTTATGCTGCGGCGTGTGGGAAAAATATGCAAAAAGGAGGGGGAAATACTTTTACTAAATATTTGTTTTAATCGTCATGTTTCCATGTGTTTGTGGTATGTCGAGGCTTCTGTCTAGGGTATTTACAATACAAGTGGCCTTTGAGATCAACAAAAACAAAGGCATTTTTATAGACCTCTTTTTTTTTAGCAGTGGTTTGGTGTGAAACTCAGATGTCTGAAAATGGCAGCTTTCTGAAAACTTTTAAAACCAGTTTGCAGTGGTGGACAGTACTCAATTACTCAAGCATTTCAGCATATTATAAACACCTCCGGAATATTTCAGACTTAAATATTTTACATAATTTTACACTTCAGTTATCTGACTGATTTAGTAATAACATAATTACATACCAACTGTTGACTTGATGGCTTAATAAAAACTGTGTATCTTCTACTTAAATTTTACATGAATGCAATAAATACTAAAATATTCTGATGTTTTGATGAAAACTGTTGATCAGAGAGAAAGTCCAATAAATGAAAACAGAAGAGTGAATTCAAAGATTGTTATTCCTCGAATTTCTTCTACCACCAATTCTTAAAACCATTCATTTGTCTCCCAACCTTCTTATCATTCTTACATCTCTGAGATGTATGCAAAGAAGTTGCTCCATGTCTGCCAGCTACAGCAGGAGGATAACAAGCAGCAGGCTTGGTTGTGCAGTGACCTTTATAGTTTGCATATGTTGTTGATATACAGTAATGCCATACAGTACTGTGCATAAGCCAGAACTATTGGTCCTCTTGTTTTACTAAAGCTTATATGGCCATCTCTATTTATTTTTCAGTATCTTAAAGATACAAATGGAAAACACGGTGGTAATATAAGAAGTTGGCTGATTAATCAGTTGGCTAATTATTGTCCATTTTTTAAGAATCAGCATCAGCCTGACAAAAAAAAAAACCCAAAACAAAAACAAAAACAAAACAAAAAACAATAATAGTCAGTCTGTAGATAGTATGTAAACAAAATAAAGCCACAGAAGAAAATAACTTTATAATCAAAATTCAGCTCAGAGTATCATGTTCCCATACAGGTTTTTGCAGTGATATTACTCTGTTTAGGTGTAAAAGAGCTCCTGTATTATCTGTCTTTAGCTTAAAGAGAAAGGAAAATAAATATAAAGCTTAGACAAAACAACAAAACTGGGTGTGCCAAAAACCTTTCTTTACACTACTGTGCAAAAATTTGTTTCTATTTGCATTAATTTTTAATTAAAAAAAAATTTTTTTTTTTACAATATTGTACTGGTCCTTAACTTTGTAGTAACATTTCTGAATACTTCTTCCACCACTACTAAGTTTTTCTTATTCAAAATATTTATTTTATCAGAACAACAATGTGATACCTGTTTTTAAAAGTTACAAACTGACTTTAACTCATTTTAGGCTGAGAAATGTATTAATTATTATTATAGTTGTCATACTTATTTTAAGTTGGCTATTTTTGTAAATGAATTTAATTCCTGCTTGTGTACTTTAAAACATTTGGGAAGAAGATAAGCTCTCTGTTTTTGCTAATATATCTATAGTAATACATACGCTTGGTATATAGCTTACACATATATATATAAAGAAGCTAAACATGAAAAAAAATGATGTTTTATTTGAAGATATATAATAAAACCCGAGGGTACGTCAATCCAGCCAGAACTGACTATTCCTGCACAACCAGATCATCGCATGCAAACAAACTGTGAAAACAAGAGTCCATGGCACTGCTCAGAAGTAGTAATTGTCAAAAAGAATGACAAAATATGTTAAAGTTACCAAACACTGCAAAATCTGTCACCACAGTGTGCACAGCAGCATCTCTGACTGTCTGCATGACACAGTGAGCCTCGGTGAAAGAGTCAGATAGGTCAGGCTGTTCTCTGTGTCCTGCCTCGGGGTGTATCATCGCTGCTCGCTCCTATGCGACCATTGTGACAGTCCTCATCTGTGCCTCTCAGGATGAAAGAGACAGTGGCAGAGCGGCAGAAGGCATGCTGGGTCACTACTGGTTATTTAGGTCATTATATTTGTCAGAGAGGATGCGTGGAGTTTTTAAAATTGGCTTCAGGCTTAATTGACACTCTTGGATTTTAATGTATCGCTAGAGGGGCTTGATGATTATTAGACGGTTCACTGACTGGAATAGTGCCTCCATGTTGCCAGACCTGACCGACTGAATCTACAATATACTCTCAAAATGGACTGGGTTTGACTTTTGCTTCCTCAGATATCCCTGAATAGTGGACACAGGGGCTGCAGGGACATGAATGGTCCCATTGTTTTAACACAGCAGCCTCTTTATTTTGAAATTGAGCCAGGAGTTAAAGGAGAGGGATTCATGTGGGACTGCAGTTCATGCTGACTCTGCCGAAAAATGCCTTTTAGGTTTTAACACTGATGCAGTGTTCAGTTCAGTTCGAGTGTTCTTTCATTTATGAAACACAAAATTACATGGAGTGTATAATTACTTAATAGGCTTTGTGCATTTATTAATCAGTCTCATATGTCTATCATGTATATTTCGATATTACAATACATCAAAGATATACAATCTCTGAAACAAAGGAAAATGTTTTTGAGATAGATTTTATTTACATCCTTTTGGCAGAGATCAAAACGATATCTGACTGCTTGTCTTGGCTCCAGTTTCGCCTTGTAACCCACCAGCAAACAAAGCATGAATCTCACTGCACAGCCAAGTCTGCCTCTCGTCCCAGCAGCAAGACACGGTGATATGATGTCTCAGCTTTACAATGGTCGACTGTGTCAGTGTCTCTTGTACTCGGCTTCGCACCCCACAGGAAATGGCCCCATTGTCCCTGGGAGAGGAAGTGGCTAGGAGCAGACCACCACCTCACTGGTTGATGGAGACTGTGGTAAATTATTAATCATCACCGACAAATGCAAGGCTCACAGGCCCTGCAGCGCTGGGCCGTCCCTCAGGAATACTCTGGAACAATGAACAGTGCAGCTGAACACCTGTATCGATGTAGAGCTAGTCTGAGCACAGAATCAGGCTTAGAGACTTGAACCCATCTATGTGTATTTTTGACATTAAATTGCTTCCCTTTTTCCTCTATCTTTTTTGCTACTTCTGCAAATTTCATTTAAGTCCTCTTTTGTGTGGCCGTAGTTGTATGTCTGTCTTTCTTTGTGTTGTGTAATTTAGTTCTGTTTTAGAATAAAAATGTTCTCTAGCGTACCTATTTATGTATTATCACAAAAATGTAGAGTTTTAAAAGTACTCAGTAAGGAAAAATCTTTCAGATGGCCCTGTGGTACTGGCTAAAGTTAATGCTTAACTCGCAGGTTTGGTTTACATAGAAGATGATCATTTCGTTGAAAATTCTTTGTTTTGCCACTAGAGGTCGTCAGAGACTCATCCTCTGCGGTGCCCCAGGCGCCTGTTTGGTGCTCATATCTTCTGGCTCAGCCTGTCAGGGTGAAAATAGCTCAAGTCACATGTGGGAGTCCTTATTAGTTTGATCCTGGTAACGAGTGGCAGCTAAAATTACCATTTACAGATGTTCTTTAGGAGGCACATGCAACAACCAGAGAAAGAGAGACAGAGGTCAGCTATAAGAGGATGCAGGTGCTAACACGCCTGTGTTTTTGGAATAAGCTCAGGAAATCATGTAAATTATTTCCTTTGTCAATTACAGAATAACCGTACATGCAACTGACTGTAATATTAATACTGGCAGAAAGTTTCTTACCTGTCACACACGTGATGTGCAAGATAGGTAACTAAAAAAATTGCGAACGATCTTATCCGATTTCACTGGCTTGAAATACTTTGTGACTTGTAGCTCATAAAGAATTGATTTGAACATTATTGCATGCAGTAGGATAAGTGTAGTTAGAGTGACGAAGCGCTTACGTAAATCTAAATCTAACAACTGTAGTTTTTGACCATTTGACACTGTCAGGGGTTATGGTTTATCATTAGAAGATCTTAATGTTACATCTTGCACAATTGTTTATTGATGTATTAGGGCAGAAAGGAGCGTTTCCATGAACAAAACTACATGACCCATAATTCCATGCGTTCATGATGACCAACAGCAGACCAGCCGCAGTGACAGCTGAGCTCCAAGTTTACTGAGGAAACTGTCAGAAACGAAAATGACCTTGAGGAGAAACCAGTGAATTTAAATGTAAGTTTGACTTGTTGCCTTTTGTCCACGCATACACAACAGTTTATAGACGCATCTGTCGCCGTCCTGTCGCTTTGGTGTTTGTTTGTGAACTGTCCGAACACGGGAGGGGAAATTTCCACAGCGCCGTGGTGGGAGGGTGGGATGATATTCTTCTATGGCAGGAAGTGTTGATGCTGCGATTCTAGTTTACAGATTTTCTTAACATTTAAACTAACATGCTACCTTTACGTATTCGTGCAATGGCATTCAAATGCCAATGAAACATTTAAATACTTAAACCTCTGTATTTCAGGCAACAAGTTGATTTTTCAGGAGCATATGGATATACATATACTGGTATACCGGGGGTAAACACATATACGTCATACAAAAAAAGAAAAGAAAACAAACAAACAGTAAAAAAAAAAAGATTTGACATTTAACAACAGTTGGGACTTGTTGGTCCCAACTGTTGAATCCTGGGGTGTGTTTATTTTTTCACATCAGAACCCATTTTTAGCTTAGTTTGTAAATAATTACATGGTTAATGTATGTTGTTATTCTGATATTGTATTCTTCCAAATAAATTTGAACCCTTAGAGCTCAAAGAGGGTGTACTGTCTTTAGTTCATCCATCCATCTGACATGCATACCCACTGAAAAAGTTGAGCTTTTGTTCAGAAGGCGGTCTTGGAGCGACAACAGCTCCTGTACACATCTTAGTTCTGCAGTGGAGTCAGACTCGCACAAGGTGGTACCTCTGTACACAAACTGATGGCACATGAATGGAGCTGTTGTGTGAAAACCATTTTTCTCTCAGCGGTGTTGACTGACACACAGAATACAGGTATTAACAAAGGCAGAATGAAACGACGCTCCGCTTTCCCAGGTCTAGGTTTTGGTGTGGAACATGAAATAACACACGGGATTGGTCATTATATCAGACATTGTGGAGGAAGTGTAATTAATCTGTTTAGTCTTCTCTCTAGGTTTTTAGGTTAAGTTCTAATCCTCAAACAGCTTTTCACATTTGCATAGTTGTGATTTTAAAAGAACACTGCAAAACAGTTGTAAAATGCACTTTACAAATAACACCATTTATTTTACACATTTATCAAACAGTATGTATTAAACATCACAACTAACACACAGCATTAAAACATGTAGATAGTTTAGTTTTGTGGTGGCCTTTGTTCAGTACCACATAAAGTAACCAACATGCCATTATTTAGTGTACTCAAGGAAATAAATAAACAAAACATAACAATATTAGACATTGCTTTGTTATTGCATGTGTCAAGTAACCTTATTTGCTTTTTAATTTTTTTTTTTTCTGAACCAGTACTACTATTTTGTTGCCAGGATTAACTGGAGGCAGATTTAATAAAGAGTGTTGAGATGTATGTTAAACTAGTTATGGTACATACGACTTCTGTTGAGGAAGCATTTTGTTGTGTTTGTTGTCCAGATGTCAAGAACATGGAGATGTCTGTCAAAGGTAAACCTACAAAATGAATTCAAATCCTAAGATCAAAGTAGACCCTTTAAGGAATGCCCTTGTTATATTTAAGCGACAGAGGTATCCACAAGTCATATATGAAGCAGAGAGAGGATAAGACTGATCAGTTAGCAAATGTTGTAGAAAGTGGGTAATTAATCAGAGGTTACTTTCTCTGTAAATCAGTGATCAGCAGTGCTTGGAAACAGACTTGCATTGTTGTAATGATAAAAGCTGAACCAGCTGATATGATCTAATTTGAATAATTTGGTTGAGAGCAGAACTTGAGCTTGTTTGGTGTTTCACTCATGCAAATGTTTTCTACCCATTGGAAAAAATATCACAGGATCTGAACACGGGGAAGCCGACGAGCTCCAGTCTTTTGCCTCTTTTAAGCTACTGCTGTCTGTCCATTGTGTCTCCAGCACACACCCATGATAAAGCAGCAAGCCTTTTCTCTGGACGTCCCTCCTCCTCCCTCTGCCGTTCCCTTGTCAGCCCCACCTCCACCCGGCCTCTCTGCTGCTTTCTCTTTGGCAGGACACACTCGGGTAGGGCAAAATCCAGCCGGTAAAGCAGCACTTGCTGTAGAAAGCCTGTATTTTGATGGGAATATACTGAAGGAGGCAGTACCAATCCTGCATTGAACATCTAACAAAGTTAACTACTTCAGTAAGTCTTTTTTTTTACTCTTTTCTAATGTGTTATGTGGCTATGAGCTTGTCTGGTGTTTGCTGTCAGTTTTGTTGGTTAGACTCAGCACCAAAGCATTAACCTCTCTGTTTACCCTCTTTTGCTTCTTTTTATGTTAAGCATGACTAAACTAGTCAAGCTAGTCTGCTTAAGCAGCTCATTCATACACAACAAAACACTGATCAAAGTGATGACTATTAAAATAAACTAAATCAAGTAGTGTTTTGTGATGTATTTTGAAATAGTTGAATCAGTTAGGGTAATTCAAAAATGTAAGTATTGAAGTTGTAGGACATGTGAAGTGAAGTAGTCTTCTGTTTTTGTCATCTGGTAAATAATCCCAAACAGATTTGCCCTGAAGTTCATGAACAAGTCTTACAACTTCAAGGTTTAGCTTTTACAGTTTCTTAAATAAGCTTGGCTTCATAGTGCTGTGTAATACAATGAATACAGTACAGCATGGCAAATATAACCTGGTATGGCTTTGCTTTTAGTTTCTCATTTAAATAATTTTATTCATCGTGTGGAAAGTCAGCTCTGTAACTTATTTCTACAAGAAAAATATTTACATTTCATGCAAACAGAAGTCATTAAGATGCTTTTTCCTCCCCAAAAAGTAAATTTGATTATTTTGTGCAATATATTTGAGGTAGACTGATAAAAGTGTTTTGGTGTGTACCATGACTCTGAAATACCCTGTTGTTGTTTTGCTTTTGCAAAATACCAGCCTTCTTTAATCCTTGCAGATCTAGGATAAAAGTGGTCTAAAACCTGAGGGTTTTCTGGGAACTAAAAGTTAATTTTCTAAAATTTGGTGAAAAATAAGTGTGTTGTACAAAGGTTCAAACTTAAAAACACACATTTTGCATCAAATCTGGTTTACTATTTGAGCCTGAACTTTGGATACCAGAGACGTTACTGTGTGAATTAATTATTACAGCTTTGTCTTTTAAGCTGGCTGTTTCATAACTACTTTTAAGGTCATACTAGCCCTGTTATGTTCTAAAGTAATATTTAATTTTTAGTCAAACACTTTATCTTTGCCACAATCTCCCAGCTCAACAAGGAGTTCCAGCAGGTTAGGGAGATAAATTTTGAGTGCTCTTTACTGCTTTAATGGACCTCATGTTGCGGTAACCAGAGCAGATTTCGCTTTAGAAGAGTGAATGTTTGGTATTTGGGTTTTTGTGACCACTTTTTTTTCATGTGGAGTTGCTGTCCAGATATAGCTCTTCCAGTTGTCAGTGTGACATTCTTCCTCACAGTAAAACACCCTGTTGTTTTCCGTGCACCTATTCTCATTATTATTATTATTATTATTATTATTATTATTATTATTATTATTATTATTATTATTATTATTATTATTATTATTATTCATTTAATCTAACTTTTATTTCATAGACTAATGATCTATTTTAACTGATGTGATCTTCAGCTCAGACATTAAATTATTTATTGTTACAAATTCATGATTGTTATTCAAAATGGCTGATAATTGCAGTCCCAATCTCTTGCCATCTCACCACTTCTCAGCCCTTTCCATTGCTCTTTATTACAACAGTTATTTGTTTTTATTTTAGTATCTGGCATCACTGTATGTATTTTTTAAAAATGATGTTTGCTTAGTTTGCTTGCATTGCGTTGCCGTATGCATGACATTTTCAATCAAAGATTTCTGTAATAATCAAACACAGCAGCGTGGATATAACTGGACAACATATAAACCTGGTCTATGACCATGTGACAGTTCTCAGTCTCCTGGAAGACTGATATCTCGAAATGACTAATAATTGTGTCCTGCTGGGAACTGGGTAAAGTAAGTATGGGATTATATTTGCTAATGATTAACCAGACGATTCTCATAATTCAAAGCCTTTGTGGAGATAAATGGCTCAAGCAATTACAATTTCCTCTACTGTCTACACAAGGACTTTTATAGGATTATTTCAGTCAAACCACTCCTATCACTGTAGATTTTTATTATTTTATCCTTACAGCTTTAAATTAATTGTAGCAGATTTAAATCAGCGGGAATTTAAATTCTGTATGAGTATCATGTATATTATGTTGGGTGGCAACAGAAAAAAGTCTGCATCTACTGTCAAACATCATTCTGTAGTTTTAATTGGACCATAAATGTCTCATGACTGTGTGTGTGTGTGTGTATCTAAATGTAAGCAGGTTGTTTATTCTGCTCTGGTTGTGAGCTGATGCACGTCCTCCTGTGCCATATAACATATTGTAGGTTGTGCATCATACTAACTTATAGTTCAAAGTTTTAATCCAGCCGGATGTTTATATATTGAATCATTTTAACAGATATGTGAAGTCAAAGTTATATGTTTAGAGGAATCCTTGAATTATACCAACTGATTTTAAATTGGTTGATTTTCTGTTGTGTTTTAATGCCAAAAGTTGTAGGGTGTCAAATGTAAACTTTAGTAGAAAATATCTCATTTTGCACAAAGTATATATATCTTCTTAGGTAAGCTTCAACACCTCAGAATCATTAAGTAGCAAAATATATCCAGCGCATCTGTATATATTGTATGTAACGTGCAAGACTTCCAGTATGTGGTGAGATGCCTGCTGGAGTTAAGGGAATTTTACATTCCAAGTAATTTTAAATATTTCATGTGTGCTTTCTGGTTACTTTTACCTTAAGTCTACAGTTTTAAAAAAAACATTTTATATGTAAATAGTTCTGATGAAAGGGGAAAAAAATCCAAAGCAGGACATTGCCCATGTGGTTTGAGTGAGGGCAGAATTAGCTTTTACTCTTCTTTTATGTAAGTTTTGCTCTATAACTAAATTAACATGAAGTTTAACAAACAGAAATCTAAAATCCATGTTTGGTGGGGCCACTTTTTGCCTTTTTCACAGCATCAAATCCTCCAAGGTTCACTTCAACACAGCTTATAAAGGTAATTATATGCCAGAATGGAGATTGTCATGACAACTTTTTTGTTGGACATTTCCAGCTATCATTTCAGTAAGTGATATCCCAGGACTTATGAAAGTTTTATGCCACTGATATAGCAGTAAGGTATGGCCATTTAATTAAAGGGTGGTATTTTAACTGTGAGAACCTTTTCCAGGAACTAGGGTCTTTTAGGATTTATTGCCTCCTTCTCCTACATTATATAAGGTTTTTGAGGAACCAGGTGCTAAACAGAGTTCATGGGGAACTCACTGAAAATGGCCCTGGCTAGGAGCCTACCAAGAACCTTTTAAATGGTTCTTGGGAGGCTGAACATTTCTGACTAGTTGGATGTTCTGAGCTTCACATTTATTTTGGTCTCTGTCATCTTACAGACCCTTTAATTTTAAGTAATACTTCAGGAATAATATTTGCCATTTTTCAAGCTGCTTGAAAGGCATCAACAAAATAATTATTGAGCAGTAAAGCTAAAAGTTTTATTTCACAGGGGATGAAGTCTGAGGCAAAAATAAAATAAAAAAGACCAATAACTTATAGAAAATGTGGCATTAAGAGATTTTGAGTTCATTCTGCTAGAACCAGGTTTACAACACAAGGTTTGGTGGCAGTTTTTTTTTTTTTTTTTTTGTCTCAGACAAATTTTTGAGGTTGCAAAGAAATACCAGAGATTGGAGGCAAATTCAGTCCGTAGTTCACCAATCCCTGTGTTTGAACACTTTAAAGATGTTTTTTGTGAGGCTCACAGATGTATCACAGACTACAGCCAAAAATATCTTACCTGACACCTGTGGACATGTTGTAGAAGTTAGTGGCTCCTAAAACATGTCTACAGGTATGGAGCTGAAGGTGGAACTGATGGATGAAGCTCAATTCAGTTTGCAACATTGGTACCCATATCCGGTGTATTGTTGTTGTTGTTTCGCTCTGTAATTAGACTTCCAAACCCTGCTTGGATGTGTGGGTTCTCAATTGTGGTTCTGTAGGTAGCAGTGCTGAGTTTCCTTTATGTACTTCAGATATGGTGACTTAAACATAGTCGATTCTGTGAGTTGGAGTTGATAAATGTTAAACAATGCTTGCTTTTTCTGAAATTACAGCAGTCTGTCTGATCTGAAAACGATAGAGATGTAATAACTGGAGCTATGCAGCAGGACATACATTGCTCCAAGTGGACCAATCACAGTTGTCGCAGTTTGTGTCACCGTGACATATTTGCATTTCTGAGAAGGTGCATGTCAGGTACGTTGTAGGTATGTTGTACCTATGCTGTAGCTACAACAGCAAACCCACACAGAAGCATAAACTTCCCATGAGGGGGTCACAACATTAACCGATGAGGGGGAAAGAGACGAGGTGAGGAGACACGAGGAGGAAACAACGTAGAGGATGTACACAAAAATAGATTAAACATTGCAGAGAGAGGGGCTAAGAAAGTATAGCTCTCTTGGAGTCACAGAGTTCGGTTTATCTTTGTCAAGAACAATCACGCCAAGATCAGAACAGATTTGAGAGCGACAAAGTGAAGAAACACAGCCAGTTCTCTTGAACTGAGGAGTCTGGGTTTGAGTTCAGTCACCTCAGTGGAAAGATCCGGGGTAAAATAATGTCTTATATGAACCCAGAAGTTTATGAGTTCCGGTTGTTTGTTCAGTCAAAATGTGCTTTAAAAATACATTTTTGCCCTTTCAAAAACAATGAACCCTTTAATTCTTAAAAGTATAAGAATTAGCTTTATTTGCCGAGAATGTTAAAACACCCAAGGGATTTGGTTTTAGATATTAATAAACATTGTATGGATAATTTATTTAGACAATTGGGATGTTGAAAAATGTCAAATTCCTTATATAACTAAATCATGAATTGTTCTCATTCTACCTACGCAGTTGTCACCCGTCTCTAACTGATGGTATTCCTTCAAGTAATGCCATCGTTAGCCTTGTTAAAGATTAAACCAGCGATACTAAACCTTTTTGGCTCCTGACCAGATGTGATAGTAGGCCGGAAAAGCCCTGAGCTATATGTTCCCGTAAAATTTTCTTTGACTGGGTGGACTTCTGGTTAGAGACGAGAGCCTCTACCCATTCAGAACCCGTCACAGCAGTTCTTTCAACCAGAAAACACAGCTGCTAGCTTCATGCCACTTTAAACAGCCCTTTCTCTCCGTTAACTTCTTCTATGTTGTTCTGAATTATTTCTGAATTGCCAAACTCTGTCATAATCTTCAATTACGTTTAGAGTTTATAGTGATTGTTAGCGTCTGCCAGCGCACTGCTGCTGATATGATTATCTCCAGTCCTGTCGGGCTTTGGCATGCAGACCTTTACAGCATCTTTACAACATCTCCCAGGCACCGTCTTCAATTACAAACATTTTATTTACCGTGCTATTACTGCTAATTTGTACTCCCTTCACTCCAACAGATAACATGATCACATGTTGGCTCACCAGCGATTACATAAAACATCATCTGAGGTTATTTCTGACCAACTTCATGGTTGGCCTTCTCTGGAGTTTACTAGCTGTACAAGCCCTCTGAATCCTGCTGCAAAACCGTTTCCATCAACACTGAAACTATTAACAGCAGAAAAACTGAAACAAGAACAGATTGCAGATTATGAATAATTATATAAATTTAATATTAACAAACACAGACTAGAGCATGCTGGGAAACTACACTTAACCCGACATGGTGCATTATTTAATACTCAGTTATTTATTTAGATGCAACATACTAAGATAATTAACCGCGATAGCGCGTCAGCTTGTGACAGCTCGCAAACAAAACAGTTTGGCCAAATAGACACAATTTTTTTTTGTAGAAAATTTCAAAAATGTCAATATTAGGAAAAAGTAAGAAAAAAAGTATGTATTTTTGTGGCCAACCTTTTCTGTTTATTTTTTACTTGCACATACCATTGACAAAGTGAAATATGTTGGAGAGAAGAGCAACACTAAATACTGACATGTTAAAATCATTAAAATGTTTAATAAAGCCAGTTTTACATTGACTGACTCACTGACTTCTAATGTCTACCATTTTAGCGCAGTGTTAAAGTTTTCAGCATTTTAAAGACTCTGCAGTAATTGTGGGTATGTTTTGTCTCTGGCTCCGATTGGCATTGATGGGAAGATGACTCGTTGCAATACTACAGTTTTCATTGAACTTGCTGCGCATACAGTAGTCAACATTTAAAGTGGATCAAAACATTTAATCAAAGTTGTCCTAAGATGAGAATGGATATTATTCAAGGTTCTAGCGTGTTTTTGATCCACTTCAGATGGAGATTCTCATACTGTCAACAACAGCTAATGTACCAAAGAGAAAAGAGTGAGAACCTGGCATCTCTTTTTTAGTCTAGGGAAGTCAGAGCTGGGCATCAGTGCGATGCTGACTTCTCTGGTTCAGGAAAAAGTAATAAATGAATTACCTCAGAAAGTCATTCTGGTTTACCGCAGTCTTTAAATTAATTAAAGATGCTTATAACCTTATTGGTTAGAGTGTTTTGGGTAGAAGCAATACTCAAAAGAAAAAACACTTCTTTGTTACTAAACACAACAGCAATTTAAGACTTTATGAATATCTACCTAATATTTCCTTCTAATGCTATCAAAAGGAGTTAGTGGGGGCTGAGCAGAGAACATCTGATGTTCTCCTCACCGAAGGTGTCCCAGATAGTAGTATTAGAGCCTTTGAGCTCTGTGGTTTTGGTTTTTTTTTTTGTTGAATTGGGCTTTCTATCTACAGAACACCATTAGAACCCATCAGATTGCATCAGGATGCATGTTTTCCCAATAGAAAGTAAAAATATGAGCTCAGTTATTAATTTAACCTGTCAGTTGTTTTATTTTCTTGGGACAGGGGGTGGTGTATTTATCAATTATGTGCATGTTGGACTAAAAAAAAAAAAAAAAAGAACTTTTAAGCCATCAGGCCAAACATTAATACTGAGCTGAAACAATCCTATCAGCCTGGCAGGCTGGCAGTTGGGGAAAAGAGTTAACAGTGTTAGACAAACCCTTATTAGGTACTGTGGTCTAACTGCAGAAAATAGTAGCAATGGACACTTCAGAGTACATGACTTTCAAGGTCAGTGGAGAGCTGTGAGCCTCGTGGAAGACTGTGTAGTCAGACGATCAGTTCAGCTAAGATAAGAATAGTCTGTTACCGTTGTACTGGCATTTAGAGTATCATTGAACTCGTAAGCTCAGTGGTCAGAAAACCCATCTGCTGGTTCGGTTAACTATGCCTGTGATTTGCTTTAGATTTGTGATTGTGAGAGATGAGGGGACTTTTGTTTTTGCTTCGTGTGTGTTGAGAGAACGAGGAGAAAGCATGATTCTGAGAGCAGAGCTAAAATGGCCAATTGCTTACTGCTTTGGATTTGTCTTTTTGACCCTGGCTAGGGCTCACAGTGGTCTGTCAACTGCCGTTAATAAATGTTCAGCAAAACTAGATCATGTATCACTTTTTCTTAAAACGGGGCAGAGCTACAGTGTTAACTATGAAACGTACTGATTAAATGTTACAGTGACTGTGGACACTTTGGACTTTACTGTAAGAGAAACTCGCCGGCAGTTTTTGTCGTTAACTAATTGAAAGTAAGTTCACCATTGCATATCCCTTTGACTACTCAGAGCAGATCAAATGTTGAGAGGCTTTCAGGCTCCAGGGAGGTTGTGGCTAAAATTTTCACTGATAAGCTGAATAAAAAGTGTTAGTGATCTTTTTTATGTTTCATCCAACTCCTCATTACTTCAAATACACCCCTCTTCAAAAACCTTGAATGCAGGCATCCTTTCTCTCTTCCCTCCCCCCTCTGACTCTGTCTACTGGTGTCCTGTGTGCCTCGGCTCACGTACACACCCTCCTGGAAAGGCATTGTTTGCACATTGAGCACTAATGTAGAGCTCAGCTCCAATCTATGTCTCAAGGTCAAAAGCACGCTTTTCAGCTTGAATTGCACTGCTTAGCTTCTGATATGACCTAAAGCCAGTACCAGGATACACTAGCCTTTTCTACTATAGTTCTTGTGGTTTGAGTTTTACTAGGTCATGATATTAGATGTTTTGCCTATTCTTCTTGTGAATACGCTTTCTAAAATCCCTGATGGCATTTTAAGTCTGTTTTTCTGTTGCTGTTTTAGGTTGCCGCATTAATCTTCTCTGCAGCTCCATTATGTTCTGCTTGAAAGATGACCTAGCCCATTGCTCAGCTGACTTGAGTTTTTCCTTTGCTGGCATCCTTCCTTGAACAGTGAAAGACACAAATTCAAACGAAGGGAAGATGGCTAATAACCCTGTCCTTTATTGTTACCCCTAACTGGCTGACAGGCCGGCGTCTCGCTTGGTTGCGTGTTTAACCAACCACTAGAGTACTTCAGCCAAGGATAAATTGGAAGTGACCTTGTGTTGAATTGTCATATTGTGAAAATAAGATGTTTAATAGTTGTGGCGTCTGAGTCCTGCTCCACTGTGGAAGTATGTGAATGAAGCTCTGTTTTCTTCATATTACATAGATTTATTTGCAGAAATAAGCTTATTTAAATGCTTAAGTCTAGAAGTGTGGTGTGACTTGTTTGAGGTCTCTAACAGAGACAGGATTTATGGTGACATGTTGGCCTGCAACCAGAACACTCAGCTGATTGGATGGACTGTGGAGCAGAGGACTGAGGAGGCCAACAGGGATAAAGGGGCCTCTGCTGGAGGTAGCAGTAGTGATACTTGTTAAGGTGGGTTAATTCCGGTCAAATTAACCATGTGTGTTATTTTGGCACATGCACCTCATTTGTCATGTATGTACTGTGTATGTGCTGTATTTGCGTGGTTGCATTGCTCCTGTTGCTTTAATTGGGCCTTTGCCCTCTGGTCGGCTTGTTTTATTGAGTGCAATAACTGCGACGAGGTATCAGGTGTCCTTTTGTTACCAGCGTGGGCAAAATAATCGAGCCTTTATGTGAATTCACTCAATGGAGAGCTGTCACTTCACCAATACCTCAGAGCTGAATACATAGTCATTGAAACTTGTTTGAATATGGACTTTATCTTTTAGAAAGTGTTTGCACAGTTTTTTCAGTTTTGTGCCTCAGTCAGAAAAGTTCAGTACACAGAATGAGAGAGGTTAAGTCTTAAGAGATGAGATCTTTTCATATTGTCCAGCAAGAGCAGCATGTTTTAACTTGAAGAGCATGTATTAGTATTCATATCTGCAAGTTAATTTAAAAAATAATAATATAAATAATTAATAATAAATAATAAATGTATTGTGGTGTAATATCACAATTAATACACAAAAAAGCAAAAAACTTTGACAAAGTTCATATCTAAACACACACTATCCTTAAAAATCCAAATGCAGATAATATGCTGTTGTATATTGTAATGCTAAGCGTTAATTGTATATCTTAAATTCTTCATTACCATGGGTGTAATTGGCACATGCTTTATGATGTGTTATGTCACAGTTAAGTGAAACACTCACAGGGAGGTGTGACACTCTAGACTAGCATTTTGTGACAGTGTATAATTTATATAATGTGCTCCATCCCTTGTTTTGTTTATAGGGGTGTAATGTTTTGTTGAAGAACATGATCTGTGTGTACCTCCATGCTGTTGTAACATTATCTTTGTGACCCTAAAAGACAGACGGTAGGCCAGGTTAATAGTTAAAGACTTTTTAATCCAACAGAAGGTTTAATTCTGGAGAGCTCACATCTTTTATGAAATAATTCCTTCACATCATAAGATGAATCAGAAACTGCAGCCCAGGCCTATTAACTTCTTTGCAATTATGTTAGTTTCCTGTATTTCTTTATTTGCTAGAGTTGAATGCAAAAATACTTAGCAAGAAGTCTAACTTGAAGAGGAAAAATAGATATAAGAAGAAGAAAGAAGAAACTAAGTGATACTTACAGTTCATAATGTCTCTCAGTTGTTGGGCTCTATAAGTATCAAACTTGTCATTGGGGCACATTATTGGTATTTTTTTTGTTATTATTATAAACCATCTCAGTTTTCTAATTTGATAAAGTCACAATCAACATTCAGAGTTGTGGTGTACTTTGTTTTCTGAGCAGTTGTGTTTCCTTAAAGTAAGAAAAAAAATCCAGACGTTGTATTCCTACAGACTGTATATTAGACAACACTATTTCAATTTCTTTTGTTGGAATAAAGCATTAAAGAGTCTCACTGAGTGCTTTCTCAACTAATAATGGTTTTTTGTATTAAATTGTAAAGTTCTTGAGCATGCTATATTAAGTGTGTTGATTTATATGTTGAATGCTGTAAAATTAAATTAAAAAAAACAACAACCCAGACCTATCATCAAACCATATTGAAGTTTAGGCATGCAGTAATGTCTTCAGCACTATAAAGCACCAATATTGATACAAACACTGATGTGCAACCTTACACAAACATATGTGCACATTGATCTTTAAATGGGATTTTAAAAAAAGATTCATTTTATTCTCACTTCTCACTCTGCTTTTTGTATTTTCCTCTCTAGTCGTCACCAGCAGGTCCAAGGAGAAACTGATGCCCTGGGAACTTTCATTTTTGTCCCTGAGCCACTAGGGGGCGCCCAGATTTGAGTCAGTCTTCACCCTGAACCCACTACTCCCAGACAAGCTGTCCCACCCTGCATCCTCTCCACCCTCTTCTTCTCCCAGAGCCTGGCTTTCTCTTCCCTCCTGGCACCCACGGGCCCATCTGGACTCCAAGTCAGCCCTCTCCCTCCATGAGGGGCAGAGGGAGGCCCTGGGGGCCGTGGACAAGGACCCCCAGCCTCTTCAGCATGCTTCACAGGGGAACCTTAGTAACCCAGGGGAACAGTCCCATCATGATGCATCTACTCTTACCGGTAAGCTGCTTTTTTCATGGCTGCATATCTAAATATACAAATAAAAATACTGATGACAAGTAATTGAAAGCATTGTAGTTGCAGTCATTTATCAGCAGAGGGCAGTGGAGTATCAGATGTAAACTATAACCCTGGCTGTGTTTAAGTGCTGCTTTCTTTTTCTTTTCTCTTTCTTAAACTTTTACACACATAAATACACAAACACTCTCAGACCTTTGTTCAAACCTGCCAGAGCTGGAGATAGTGAGTCTTCTATCAGAAGGTCAACCTAATTACACTCTTCGAGCAGACAGTGTGTTTGGGTATGACAACGATGATTGGCTGCACACCCCTCTGCTGCCACCAGAAGTCGTTCTGGGCCTCACACACGAGCAGATTGATGAGACATTCAAGTACTTCTGTGAGTACAGCTTCATTCCCTTTTGCTGTGTACTGGAGATGTGTAATCGGTATAAGGTGCTGTGCAGTTAATTAAATTAGTCCCTTTGAGCCTTTGAGTTGAAGCATCTTATGGAAGTAAATGTAATAAAATGTAGCTGGTTTTCCCAACAAATGCTGAACAGTCAGGTCAGGTTTGTTGAAAGCTGACCTGTGATTAATGATGGAGTGTAAGTAGGAGAGTAAGGGTACTGTTAGTAAAGTGGCTCACACGAAATATTGCAGCAGCATTTTGTCACATTTCGCTTCAAACAATATTTAAAAAGGTGACCTGAATTTTTGAAAGTCACATTTATTGCAGATTTGTAATGACATTTGTTAACTTAGAAATGTATTGAATGTTTAGATCTACATTTTTTAAGTTGGACCTAAATGTAAAATATAAATCCTACTTCTAAATGTAAATATTCATTCTACAAATTAATGTTCAATCTAAATGGTAAATATAGATCCATAACCAGAGTTGCCAAAATAAAAGGGTGGGGAAGAGGAGGGAGATAGGAAAAAAGGATGAAGATCAGAGAGAGGAGAGGCACAAATGTATTATCAATATAATATAAGAGAAGATATATTAGTAGCCAATATCTGTTAGCTGGATGTACGTATGACTGATTCATGATTAGTTGGTGTACTACAGAGACGACTATAAACAGGTGTAGACAGTCAGATGGTTGGACTACAGGTCAGGAGGTCAGTAGATGTCCTGCAGAGACATCTATATAGACAGGTAAAGGTAAACATACAGTATGTAGATTTATGTATGTAATATCTAGGTTTAGATTTAGCATTTAGAGTTAGCTATTTATTACATTTCCAAGTTAACAAACATTGATGTAAATGTGCAAAAAAGTGGCTTTCAGAAATTCACACCACTCCTTTTTAAACATTGAAGCTAAATGTGGCAAAAGTTGCTGTTATTTTCAGCATAACCTGCTTTACAAACATAAGAGAGTCCTCACACTTAAAATGAAAACAGGTATTTCCTTGGTAATGGTGAGTTACAGACCTGCTCTTAATGTCTTTTTTTTATCATCTGACTACAAAAGCTTTCTTATGTTCTTTCCACTAACAGAATATTGATTATCAATAGGAGATAACATGTGACTTGTGGGATGCACTGCTGTATTGATTGTCTTTAGTGTTGATTCCGATAAAACATTGATTGATAAACCAACCAGAAATCTTACTACATACCTTTAGCTTCACATTCATGAGAAGATAGAATATGTATTTCTACATTTATAAAGAACTTCAGTGTGTGCACTCTTTTGTTTGTATTTTTAATGTGAAGGCAAAGCTTCTCCATTTTCTCCACCCTCCACACATTTTCAGATTAAATATCTCAATTATCAGGATGTCAAAAGCCATCAAGCCAATAACCCTTTTGTGGCTCAGCATCTTTAAGAGTTAATCTAAAGGTCAGTATCCTGGTGGGCGCTCTGACATCCCGTTGACTATATTTTCAACCTGCAAAGACTTTATTCTTAGATTGTCAAGTACCACACTAAGTCTAGGTTGTCAAGACTTTGTTTAGTGATGGAAGGGTGTGAGCTGATGAGTGAGCTGCTGAAGTCCTGCTCTGGAGTCATTTGAACACACTGAGCTCCATCTTTGACAAGAGTTGTTTTGATTGTTACAGTTGAAGGATCTTACATTATTACACATTAACTTTGTGCAAAGCCAGATATGTAAATTACTGAACTATTAACCATGAAGTGATACTTGCGTAAGGTTTTATTCTCTTTCTGACTGATAATCTCTTTTATTTTGATTTTTCTGCTGGCTTCTGTTCAGCATTGTTGAACAAGTAAATAATGAGCATGTTTAAAGTTTAAACCACTTCTGAAGGAAAGATCTGACCAGGCCAAGATTTGTATAAAGACACTGTCTGACAAACACTGCAGGTCAGTCTGGTGCCAAGCCACATATTGCCGTTAAGAACAGAACAGACTAACCTGATTCATGCAGATTGTGTCATGCTGAGCCACACTGCAGTCGCTTTGGCAGGTGGCATATGGTGTTGTTTGTCAGGGTGCCTTACTGTAACTGGATGCTTCATCGGCTGCTCCGTTTCTCAGTGTTTGTCTATGACGACTTCTGTTAGTTGTTGAAATTATTTTTTTTCTACTTCTTTGTACATTGGAGGGTTTGATAAGTCATAAATATGAACCTCTCATTAGGGAATTGACGCACATTTCAGTACTGTGAATATTTTTGTGGTACACTCAGAGTTTGGCATTAAACAGAGCTGTAAACTATTACCCTGCTTTCTTTATCCCTGCAGCTTCGCTGCTTTGGTTCACTGTCCCTGCATCAGGATAATTTCCACATGCAGCAAGCAGCTGCCAGCAAAAAAATCTAAATGGCTGGACTGCACACCATCTCCATTAAAGAGACAAAGTCAGTAACCGAGTTTAATATTTGCTACGTAAAGAGTTGCTTTCTAAAAATGTGAATGAATTGCATTAAAGCATGTTAAATGTGGTTTTCTAAACTGAGCCCTGGCTGGAGGTCTTGAACGACACCGCTCAAGTGGCAGCCCATTGCAGCTGCTGTGTCAAAGCTGCTTACTGAGCTTTTTTCAGATAAAACTATAATTTTTAAACATTTTCCCATGCTGGTTAGGGTGGAGGATTTAAACAGTTAATTCTGGCATTTTTTATCATTTGTTATGATGAGTAGCCATGTCAATAGGAAGTTGATTACACATGGAAGCAATGGATTTGCTCGACCAGCTAGTGATCGGAAAAAGGCCTCAAATGCAGATGTGTTGAAGAGGAGAAGTCAAGAATGTTGAACATGAGAAATATTGAGAGCAAAAAGGAAGAAGTTTGACTGTTTCATCCATGCTGTCGACGCCACACGTGACATTGTCATTACAGTTGTTGGCAGACAACCCCCCAATACTCCAATACAGTCTTTTATAATTCACATTTTTAAACTTTCTTTATATGTGTGTGTGTGTGTGTGTGTGTATATATGTGTATGTATATGTATATATATATATATATGTGTGTGTGTGTGTGTCTGTATTCTAAGTAATTTACGCAACTCAATTTTCGTTTGGGGATGAATTATTATTCAGATCAAGTTAAGTAAAGTCAAATCAATAAACCCCAAACACAATTACTGAATCTAGAAAGCATTTGACCAGTTTTTAAACCTCAGCAGAAATAAAATTAATGATCATGGCAACCTTCTGATCAACATAGAGTACAAGGGAAAGACCTACAGAGAAGCCCCAGTTCAGCAGAGGAGCCTCGGTGCTCTGGTTAAGATGCTGAGCTCATCCTGTAGAGTGTGTTGCTTTAATATTTGGGAGTAAAGAAACTGCAGTTGGAACATTCTGTTCTTTAACAATTAATAATTAGTAATATATTAAATCTGATTTAGCCACTGGGGTTTGTCTTTGTGCTCTAGATTCCCCAGACAAACTAACCAGTGACCTTCCATTGTTTTTCCCTTCACAAATATTTTTCGATGATATCAGACCTATTTTATAACTTCTGGCAGTAAAGTAGAGCTGTTAAGCATTAATTTATCTTTCCATTTTAAAAATTAATATGTGTTTTGAATAAACATTTAACATTTACAGAAAATGCTATAAATAGTTGTGAATGTTTGTTTTAATAGTTCTTGATAATCTCTATTTGACAAGGGGAGTTCTGCAGGAAGGCTTTGCCCTGTATGGACTAACTAGTTTGTTAATGCCACAGACAGTTGTCTTTTTCGCCAGTATTGGTCCTGCAAAGTGTGACTTTGTGATTAAAAAATGAATGAGGAGGTTAATATTTGATTGCAAGGAACGTCTGTGTCTGGTGTAATAGCTGCAAGGGCTCAAGGTGGGCAGACTGAACGATAAATGATATCTTTAAATCTACCCTGCTGTATCAGTCATTTTGGATACAATTTTCATGTAAATATTGATTGATCCTTGTATGTCTGTGCGGGCCGATGCCTTCATCAGACCCCTGTGGGTGTGGCTTTGTCTGCAGCAGTATTGCGCAGAGCCCTCCCTCTCTTTATCTGCTGTTACGTATGTGTGGCGAAAAGAGCAGCGCTTGGCTTTGGCAGGACATACCATCTCTCTCAGAGGGGTGGCTGGGCTTAGTGGAGCTTCCTTTTCAACATCATCCCAATCCAAACTATTGTTTTCAGTTACAGCTACACATTTAACCCTTTTCTGTGACTGAAAAACATCAGTAAAATTAATAACCGCTTTTGGAGCTTAAGGTTTAGATTTTTTCCCCTCCTTCGCCCCTCCTCCCCTCCTCCTTCTGTTTTCTTACCCGGTAGTCCAACGTGGCCAGGTGAACGGAGGCAGGCATGACGACAGATGGCCCGTACTGTCTGAGGGATTATAAATTAACTCCAGGCAGCTCAGATTCTCCTGCACACACACACACACAAATACTGGCACACACGCAGCATCACATAGACTAGTGGATGCTGTCTTCCACACACAGAGACACCGTTCGAGTCATGCCAGAGACAGAAACGGCTCGTTACAGGACAGCCAGCAAACAGTAGAATCAGAAAATACAGGGGTTTAACCCATGAACGGAGACACGGAGGACAGCTTTTCTCCCGTTACCATGGAGGTGTGGAGCTCCTCAGCTTCTGAAGAGGAGGAAGATGAGAGAAGTGCTTCCAGCTTTGTGGATGAAATAGTGCAAGAGGAGAGAAAATGCTCCAATAATAACAATAACAACAACAATAACAACAACAATGACAGCCTTTGCAACGAGGTGACACAAGGTGAGATATAGAAGTGTGTGACGTGACAGAGAATAGAGAAAGGCAGGTGGCATGCACATCTGCAGAGCCCAAGCTTACTGCAGAAAATGTTGAAGTACAACAATGTGAAAGGTCAATGTGCTTGTTCTGTCCTGTAATCAGATTTTACTGTACAGAGACCACTTTAATACGCTGCACTATCAAACTGTTACTTGATCACTTCATAGTGTACTCCACATAGATCAAGGTGCAGTGATTTAATTACACCAAACATATGAAGCCTGACATTCAACGGAGCTTGACCCTAAGATATTTCAAGATTTTAAGATATATTAAAAGTATGTTTCTCTTTAGTGTTTGACTCGGTGAAGGTCACTGAGACAAAATGACTGGTGTGTGAGTGTGCTCATAATTGGTGTCTACAGTCAAGCGCTGACTTCATCTAAATAGCTGTCATTAGCTGCTTTTTAAATGTCTAGTTTGTGATGCATCACTGCTTTTAATATGTGGGTCTCAGTGCAGCAGAATGATCAAATTTTATATTCAAGCTTAAATTATTTGTTTATATGCTGTGATAAGTGCATGTATAACTGGATTGGTCAAATTGATAGTTTGTAGGGAAAAAAAAGCAGGTAAATTACATTTGCTGCTATCCTAGTCTTTGCTTTTTTAAATCCTGATTCTTTTATTCAAGATATGTTGGTTTCTAGGTTAGTTTGTATTAGATTTATTTGATGTTTCTTTTGGCTATTTCTTTAAATGAAAGCATGCATTTAGATTTTAATGTCCATCTGTCTGATATTTTACTTGAATAGAGTGTTGAATGTCAGCAGGAAGTCATCTTTTTTGTGTGAATGGGCATGTGGCTGCCAGCTACCAGAATACTGCGACACGGCATCTTTCCAGAAAGCAGGAGACACTCGATATTTGCACCCTTCCAGTTTATTAGGCCTTATACATATATCTTCAGTGTATTGTTTAGATCTCTATTAAATTTGTATCATAAGCAAGAAGTAATGAAGCCGAATCCCATTTCAAAGTTCATAGATGTACGTATGCAAATGTCCTTGTACTGACATCCAGCTTTTGATATTGTTTCTAATATCTCATCACACAATAATGCCTCACACACATACAAAAACAAAACAAGCCATGAAGATGTTCTTAAAGATCAATTTTAGCTCCTTCCAGTCTTGTAAATTGGTCAGCTTGGGAACAATCGATTACCATAGTCTCATTGACAGTCTTATTCCTGGAGCTCATCCTTTTCTGTCTGATCCTCACAATACAACAGACGTCATAAGTCTGCCTAAGTCAATGGGGTTTATCCGCAGGAACAGTATTAGGGTAGAAGTTCATAGTGCCTCCCTGGATTTATCTTCCCCCAGACTCCAGCTTGTGCAGCAGGACCTTCTCCGTGATCTGGTGTGTCAATCAGGTCAAGAGGGAACTGGTCAGACATTTTGCCTGGTGAGGTCGAAAGGGACGATCACTTTGTTTCCTGCCGGTTCCACTTATTAAAGAATAAATAAAATAACATTGGATGCTATGTGATATCATAACTTAATCCCTAAATGACTGTTCTACTACACATACAGCATAAATATTGTAAATAACATGAAGCAGATCTTTCGCGGTCAACCTGTTGTAAAAATAATAAAATATAATGCACGGTAGACAGATATTATTCTATTTTTTTCTTTTAAATGAATTAATGCTGCAGTGTTGACGACAATTTATTGGCTTTCTTGTGAGCTGAAACAAATTTTAAATGTGTGGGTTTAGTTGGGAAGCTGCCAACAGTCTGCTCAAGACTTTGTTTTTGTCCAACTGGAGTACAAAAAGATTTCAGGAACAATTATTTTATTAACTTTTGTTAAATTATATAATCTAAACGATTGTCTGCTTCAAAGCTTAGAGTTCAAGAAAACTAGTTTGTGATCCCAGTCATGTATAATTTAGTATTGTTGTTTGTTGTGTATGTTTATTTTGGAAAAAAAACCAAATCATTATTAGCAGGATAATGAACATTTCTTCCTTATTTTCCCTTAAGTTCTCAAGGTGCAACAATGTCATATTATCATTGTCACCTACAGAGGGAGGTTGTCTGGTTTCTGTAGAAACTGATGTGTTTTCCGTCTTTTCTTTTAACACTTAGATATGTTTTTAAGTTAAATTTTGTATTTGTTCCCTACTTTCACGCTTATCAACCGTGTCAGGTTCATCTTTTTGTTGGACACTGAGAGGTCAGGTACAGTCGCTCTGCCGCATTGTCCTTGAGAGAAAAATCTGCTGCTGCCAGCTGGTCGGTTATACGGTCAAACGAGAACGCATTTACTTATTTAGAGCGTTCTTGACATCATTGTCCTGGATGTGACTTTAGTAAAAGTGATTTTGTCGCAGTCACAATCGGTAAAAACATTTTCTTTTCCAGATGTTTTTTTCTGCATTAAAACGTCATTGTCACACTTTAAAGTCACATTTTTTTAAATCTTTACCTTGCAAAGACAGCAGTCCATCCAACAGTAAATCACCTTGGCCTGTTGTAGTTTTATATAAGTCTTGCTGTGCGCCTCAAGCTTAGGTTTTTTCTTTTCCATTAGGCTGATTAGATACTGATACACCTATCCAGTCACTGTGTTCGAAGGCCAAAGACATCAGCCTAGTTACTGTGCTGTGGATCAACCTTTCATCTCTTTGGCTAAAGTAAGATTGCTGGCTGATTTTAATGTAAAAGTGGCCTTTGTACACTGTACAGTTGAGAGCCGTACACTACTCCACGCAAATTCATTACATCCTGAAACAGCTTCAAATTCAGTGTGGAGAGTTTTCATGTGTTACTCCCTGACAGAAACCAGGCAGTAATTAAATAGCAGAATAAAGAAAAACAAAAAAAGATGAATTACAAAATAAAAAAGCATGCAGTGGGCTCAACCAAGGGTTTCAACTCTTTTTTGAGCCATAAAGGAACTATTTGATCTCATAGCCACCTTTCTAGGTCAGAGTTACAATTTCTATTTAAGACACAGACACTAAGACACTTAGAAAGCGTTGTGGTTTTAAAAAGGCATTTGAGTTATATTGTAAACATTTACAGCTGAGATTTTATCAACAAAAATAAGGACAATAATAAGATAATAAATAATAAATAAGAATTTGACAACTTTATGTTTTTTAACTAACAAAATGCACTTAGGCATTTAAAATATATCTCCTAGCTGTATGTGTGTGCGTGTGTACAAACATACGTGTGTGTGTATCTATTTATGTGTGTGTGTATACATAGGTGAACAGAATGAAAACACTGTCCAGGAAGTAAACAAAGCGTCAGGTTGTCTGGGATGTACGTGTGCTGCTGATGTGAACACAGTTCAGCCCTGCAGCTTCTCCCACTGAGCTATATTGGTGTCCACGAGAACCAGGTCTTCATTGGAGTCTTATCTGGACTAAAAAGGATCAAGTTAAGAGGATTGATAACCTGTTGACCACATGGAGATGTTTTGGTCAGTAGCTACTAAAAATTCAGTCAGTGTGCTCCCTACAGGTCAATAGCATTTATGTGAGCCTCATTAGAGTAACTTGTCTAGCCTCAGTCAGTTAAGGAACCTATTAATAATCCATGCTGAGGATGTTCAGAGATGCAGCCAACTATAATAGTAATGTAGAAGTGATTTGGTCAGTTGTTTTCATGTCTAACATGGGCTTGCTCAGGAGGTTTTGGGAGTTGTGTTTTTCTTTTTCAGTAAAAAGCAGAGACTGATTAAAATGATTACTTTTACTTAATTACCTGATTATTATTCATAAATAATTTCTTGGCACACAGTTAGCAAAGATGATTTCTTACATTACATATTAAATTCCGTATGTGTCTGAAATGACAACCACTTCAAAATCTTTGACATTACACCACCCTTTGTCTGTGTTTTGGGGTTATCTAGATGTGAAAATGTGTCATTCATGAGGTCTTTCACCACCCAGCTTCACATCAGTCTGCACTTGCTGTACCTTGAAAGTGGGTAGTGCAAAGCTGTATGACAGATCTCAGAAATGGACACACTTTGGAAATGGCAGTGAAGTGTAACTGAGTGTCTGACTGCAGCCCTTAAAACACCTAAAAACATAACTGGAAAAGCATCGTTGAAAAGTGAGCTGCTGTACTGTAACTCTGTGATATTTTGATCAAGGAATGTCATCAAATATCTTATAAAGATGCAAAAAAAAAAAGATGTCAACTTGTTTTACGAAAAAGGCATAATATGTCTACTTTCAATGTCTTTTCTGCACCGTTGTCTGCTCTTCCTCCATAAGTTAATGTCCTATTTCTCCTCCTTCAGTGTTGTCCTCAGACAGAGTGGGCCAGGTCACCAAGACGTATCATGACATCAAAGCAGTCACCCACCTTCTGGAGGAGGTAAGAAAGAGGCACAGCAGATGTAGCGGATCAAAGAGGATTAACATGTGCCTTACTGACCATTACAGTTGCCCCCTTTTAGGACTCTTGTTTCTATCATAGAGGTCAGATAAAAGTAGTATAGCTTTGGTCAAAAACTGTGATTTCCTTTATAAACTGTGATTCTGCAGCATGGAGAAGAATAAGTGAAACCTGTATTTATTCATGATTGCAGAAAGAGCGGGATCTGGAGTTAGCGGCCCGTATTGGTCAGTCCCTTCTGAAGCGAAACCAAGAACTAACAGAACGCAATGAAATGCTGGATGAACAGCTTGAAATTGCAAAGGAAGAGGTATGAGCAATCCCCATGATGCATGCTTGTGGAGTTAAACTGAAACGTGTAGTTTGCTGAGCTCAAGAGATCATCGTTACCTTCCAGATCGCTCAACTTCGCCATGAGCTCTCGATGCGAGATGACCTCCTTCAGTTCTATGCAAGCACTGAGGAGATAGAGAACGCTCAGGCTCACTCACCGTGAGTCCACACACACACACACACACACACACACACACACACACACACACACAAATGCACTAAATATGCGGTGTCTTGAACAAAGGCTGATGAATGATGTAGTGGATTAACTCGGTGTTAGGAATACCAAGCAGTATTTTATTTTGTGTTACATTTCAACAGAGGTTAGGTTTGTAACTTTGTTGGTATAATAAACATTTGCTTTACTACAGAAAACTTTACCACTCGTGGTATATGTGAAAAGAACATACTATCACAGGCTGCTTCCACTTGCTAATACTTTGCAAAGTAATTTAAAAGTAACCCTTATCCACTATTAAGCAATATTACAGAGATCCCTCTGTGTTAATGTTCTGAAATATCCACTGTGTGGAGGATCCTGCTGCTCACCAAGCATGTGTGTGAGTAAGCATACGTCAGAGCATCTCCACTGATCCTCTCAATGTTTCCAGCTAAGCTCTCTGGAAAGCTCCTCCTCATCAGCACTTAATCATATTTACCGTTCATTGTTGTTCCCTTGCTACTAAGTTTAGATTTAATCCTTTGCTACAGCAAGTGATGTTCATTTAAGTGCAGTTTTTGATCATACACCGTCATTAATAAAAAAAAAGTGTGGGTGTAAAAACAAAAATCATAAACCAAAAGTATTTTTTGCTACTTTTTAATTAGATGGAACATAATAGTTAAAATGTATTTCATTTTAGTATTAAAATAAAGCCTTTGTTTGTGGTTTACTGTTTATGTTTCATTCTAGATAAGGTCCATTTTATTTAAATGCATTTAGTTGAAATTAGGGCGGAAAGGGCTTTTTCTTTAATGGAGACATGTTTTTTTCTTTTTGCAGAATCAAAAGGAATGAATCAAGCAGTTCCCTCAGCAACTTTGTACATTATGACTTTTTGCAGCAGAAACTGAAGAGTTTAGAGGAAGAGAACCGCAAACTGAGATTGGAGGTATGCAACAAGTACCACACTTACTGGACTTACAGTGAATTAAAAAGGCTGTCTTGTAAATAACAGAGTTAAATAACTAGATGAATTTTCAGTCTTTATAGTATTGTTTGCAGCTTTATTTGTCGGTAGGATGCCCAGTGTAAACGCTGTTCTTCTCACAGGCCAGTGAGCTCTCAACGGAGACAACCAACTACGAGGAACAAGAACAGGAGCTGATGATGGTGTGTGTGGAAGAGCTCTGTAAGTGTTGCCTGCTTGTTTCCAGAAATTAAATTGGTCTAAATGCAACAGAAGAGCAGGCTCTTTATGGATCTTGTGTCTTTCAGCGACGGCCAACAAACAGGTGGTTGACCTCTCGGAAGAGCTGGCAAGAAAAGTAGAGGATACTCTCCGACAGCAGGAAGAGATCAGCTCATTGCTTGCGCAGATTGTTGACCTACAGGCTCGCTGCAAAGGGGTGAGGGGATCACGGATATACAAACACTCGACTGAAAATGTTACATAGGAGTCTAAATAGACTCCTATGTAGCATTTCTGAAAAGCTCTCAGTTTTGTATATCTGACTATGTTATGCTATGTTTTCTCTTATTCATTTATAACTATCTGATGGGGTTTTTGATATAATTGTGCGTTTTGTAACTCATCCCTTTTTCCTGTAGCTTACCCACGAGAACGAGGAGCTGAACCAACACCTGAGTGCCTCCCGTGAGAGCGAGTTAAAACTTAAATCAAAGGCAAGTGATTTTTTTGTTGGACATTTGGACTTATTTTCCAGTGCATCAAACTGATACTTGCACTCAGAGATTAAGTTTATTTACATCTATTTTCAAGGTTAAAAAATGTAGTTGGGAGTTGTAAGGCCATGCATAACGCTTCCTCTGCCTCATGATACACACCTGATGATGAGCAGGAGCATAACAATGGCTCAATATATTTGTCTTCCTCTTGCAGCTCAAGGACTTGCAGGACAAGTACTCAGAGTGTGAGGACATGCTCCACGAGGCACGAAAGGATATTAAAAATCTGCGGAACAAGAGTCTGCCCAACAGCACGGTGCAGCGGTACACAGCACTGGCCTCTGTGCTTCCCATGGACAGCCTGGCAGCAGAGATAGAGGGCACCTTCCGCAAAGGCCTGGACACCCCAGCTCCGTCGGAGTACAAGTGAGTCTTTCACAACTAACAATCTCTGCTTTTCGCTGGAAATGATTATAATGGTGTTACACACAGCAGGTACGCTTGTGTGAGACCAGTAAACCAGATGCAGGGTTCTGAATCACATAAACGGTACAAAGATGCTCTTTGTTTGCAGTCTGTTGGACAGAGTTAAAACATGATGTAAAATGGGAGCCAGGGCAAATTTCCACTGCAGATGAAACAGTCTGGTAGCACTGAAAGCCCTCATTTACTGTGTATAAGACCATGCTTGAGGGAGAGATGAAGTTTTGTTGAACCATTTTTGATGTGTAGAATATACATCATCTACATATACAGAAATATAAAAGATAATTTCAAGCTATTTTCAAGGATCTTTTTTCTAGATAAAAGATGTGGGGCTTTAATGGGAAACAAACTTGGTCAAAAACATTCTATTTTTCAAAGATTTATCAAATGTTACATTTATATGATAAAAGTATTAACTATTTACCAGTGTGTATCATTCATGATGTCATATACACTGTTTACATGGTTTACCATTGTTTTCACTTTTGATCCATTCCCAGAAGAGAAATAATAAAATAAATAAGTAAACTTTAGTGTCATCATAGCAGAAACTCATAAACTGACTCTAGGTGCTAGATTTGGGGCTACTCATTAGACCTTTTTTTGATTGAATTGTTGAAGTGGACATAAGTGACAGCAGGTGGTCGGACAGTAGCATCTTTGAGCTGTCATCTACACACTCTTTCAAAGATGCTGTTTTTCTGTATTTGACTGAAAATCTGTGTAGTTTTTCTTTCTTTTTGGGAGCACACTCCTAGATGGGAAAAAATAATCCATTTTAATCAGGGTATGAAAGTCTGAACAAGCTTCAACAGGTTGGGATGTTATCTTTTCTCAGCGACAATATGACCAGTGTTCATGAAAATTAAACGGCTTACCAGCTCATCCATTCTCACTGAGGCTGACCTCCAGAGCATCACTCTTCATTTCCCACATTCTCTTGGTCTTATCATATTTTGCTTTTTTTGTAAGAGCAAGAATTTCCCTCTTGAAACTTCTGAGCTGTTTTCCCCTTTTCATTCAGGTAGAAATATTGTAGAGTGTAACGGAGAATGATGGAAAGGACTCTGAGTGGTTTTAGTGACAGCTGAGCTGGAGTCAGCTGTAAATGAAAACTCTGGTGGCGTTCTGTTTGTTCTGGCAGGAACCACCCGTGGCGTGTGTTTGAAACAGTGAAGCTGGTGAACAAGGCTGGGAAGTCGAGGTCTCAGTGCCACTCACCAGGGCTGCCGGGTTCCAGCCCAGTGTCTGCACGCTCCAGCTGTACCAGCACCCCCCGAACCAGCTACTATGGCTCCGATAATGCCAGCTTCACCCTGGAGGAAAAGCCCAGCTCAACACCTGCTTTAAAAGAGGACAACAGGTAAGTGTGCAGAGTGATATCAGGCTGCAAGCTCTTCATTTATCTTTCATCATTTCATACACTTTTTTCTTTGTGTGTAACATGGCATAGGTGGTGTTATAGGGAACTCCACACCTTAACATTGAAGCAATATTGTTGCATCTGTCCCCCTGCAGTGTTAGTGGGCCAAAACGCCTGGGTCAGCCAGGTACACCTGGAGGCCAGGACCTCGAAGCTGCCCTGCGCAGCCTCTCTGCGCGCCAGAAGAACCACTCCTCTGACCGGCCTTTCTTTGACGTGGAGCGGGAACGTAAACTCCGTGCCTTAGCGGCAAACTGTGAGGAAGGCGACAGCTCCAGTGGCTTTCCGACACCAAATTACAGCCTTGTCTCCAGCCCAGCAGCATCGACGAGCACCAACTACTCCAACGGCAGTTCACGGCACTCTTGTGGGTCCTCTGGAGGATCCAGGTCCTACCTGCCCGACCGTCTGCAGATTGTTAAGCCTCTGGAAGGTAAAATCAATTGCTGTAGTGTCAGCGTAGAGGATAAACAGCCAAGATTACCACATAATGCTGAATTACTGACGTTAGTTTTTGGTTCTGAGTAAATACCAGAGATGAAAAACTGCTTGTTACATAATTTATTTTTAACATGGCAAAAATGCTCTGAGCAATTTCTAAAAACTATTCTGCTTCTGTTTTATTTCTAAGGGTTATATAAGCCTATCACACAGGATTAGAATGAAGAGTCCCACAAAAATAATAATTTAAAAAAAACCAAAGGAAGAAAAAATCAGTTAAGAATAAAAAAGTAAATGAGCTTTTTTTTCCAAACGCATCCAAATGGCATCATCACACTTTAACAACAGCCTCTTCTGGTTCTCGTTGCCAGGTTCGGTGACCCTGCACCATTGGCAGCAGTTGGCCAAACCAAATCTGGGGGGCATCCTCCACCCCCGTCCAGGTGTCCTGACTAAAGACTTTAAAGAGCTTGAGGTGGACATTCAGCATGTCTACAGCCTAAATGACCTGGAGGAGGACGAGCCTGACCTGTCACAGCTCTCTGGAGCTCATGGTTTGGGTAAGACCACACACACACTTACTTCATCTTTATTTTATTCACTGTTTAATTCATGTTTTATTTCATTCCTTGAAAATTTCACATTCACTGGTGCAAATATCTCCCCATTATTCATGATGATTGTACAAAACTAGTAATAGCATCTCCACAGCCTCCTTAGTGCCTCACAGGATGTGTGTGTTCTTACCATGTGAAGTTTAATGTGCATCTCTCCCTCCATGACCTCACAGCCTCTCCATCAGGACCCAACCTCCCTCAGACCTCTCCCACACATACCATTACCACCTGCAAAGCCCTCCAACCCTCCCCTCTCATCCCCTCCTTCTCCACTAGGTAAGAACTGACATCCTGTATGGATGGCAATCACATAAAAAGGGTGTGTTTTTAAAAAAAATTGCATTAATTTAAGAGGTGCTTTTATCCGAGCTACCTACAAGTGAGGATGACCGCTCTACCTGCTAAGCATCAGCCCTGACCAAACAGTTTTTCATTTTGGATAACAATGTTAAATTTCAACTTGAGTTGCTGCTCAAAAGAAATAAATTCACCCTTCATTTGGAGTTTCACTTCCATTAAATGAGTATGGATATGCCAGATATCCTTTCTTCTACCCTACTAGTTTGACCCCTTGACCTTTGCTCTTTGCCCCTCCATCAGCAGAAAACATCTGTCGAGGCTCTTTCTCCAACTCTAGAAGGAGTATTCAGGGAAAAGTAAGAACAGGGCATAAAGGATGCCCTTTGAATGCTTGATCGATGCCTTGAATATTGACAACAGGGGCACATTGTGTTTTTTTTTTTTTTTTTAAATCAAAATGACAACTCTAATGTAAACTCTGTTGTAAATCTTCAGAAAATCCTGGAATTGATGGTATCTATGACCTGATCATAGATTGTGGTCTGACAATCATTTGAGTCAATCTGAATTTTCTGAAAACTGCTGAGCTTCTTTTCATATCTGTATTTAACTTTGATATACCAGAGACGGTTCAGATAATGTTGTGACCTTTGGAAACAGCTTCTGTGAAATGTCCCCCTGTGATTTGTTTGTTAGAGGTGCACAGCAACGAGGAACAATGTTCCTGTCACCCCCTAGTTCAACAGCTATCTTGATTTTTTTTTTCTGAATCATTTGTTGTTGATTTACTTGTGTTGTTATTTTGGCACATCGCCAGAGTCTCCCGTAATCTTCTGGTGCTGGACTGCTGTCCTTACATTCTCATTGTTAGAAAACATTTTGACTTATGGATAAATTTGTCCTTCAGTGATTTCCTGATACTCAGGCTCTGAGTTGACAGAGAAGCTGCTATCTTTGATGGTCTGTCCATCCTGCTTCTCAGCTGGAATAAAAATTTTGTCATAATGAGGGATTGCATTTTGTCTTCCAAACAACGTTGGACATTTTTATCCAAACATTTCTGTCAGAGTTGTGTATCATCTCTGTACACAATATTATTGTCATTATTTTTTATTAAACATTACTCTTATAGATGAACAAAGATTTTTGCAGGTTGTAGACACTTTTGCTAGTGAAAAGTTTTATTACCTTTGTGATCTTTCACTTTTTTACGTTGAGGTTAAACGTTGTCTTGGTGTGATCTTTTCGGGATGCTGCAGTCCTGAATTTTGTCAGGGCTGCAGCTACAAATTTGTACATGTTTTTTCTTGTTGTTTATTTTGATTAACATCTTTGTTTTTGTAAGCTCTTTTCATAGCCTCTTCATCTCTGTAAAAGTCTAAAACGCCTCTTCTGATACTCTCGGAGCACATGCAGGTCTTATGCTGAGTGAACCATCTCAGAAAGTGGACTCTTTTGTGTTTACATACATAGTGATGGCTCCATTCTTCCAATCTCACTTCCTTTAACTGAAAAACCCAACTCTAAGGAGCTTTTTGAAGAATCCAAGGTTCATTTATGTTTTTTTTCAGCCTGGACTGTGTTCCTTAAAGATATTAAAAATCAGCTGTTTGTGTACTGGACAGGTTGTCTGTAATCGTGACTTGGATGAAGAGCAGACCACAATTTATACACGTTATTCTACCAAATACAATAACTGTAAAAGCTTTTACAACTTCAACTTCAAGAAAGCAATGATGCCTTGTGCCTTTGTTGCACTCAATGTAGATATTCACCCCCTACTAACACTTTACCTGGTGTTCTGACTTAACTGGATGCTTCATGTTCTTGGTTCTCCATGTTTATTCTACATATTTTAATATCTCTTGCCTTTTGTAGGTTTCCATCTCAACAAAACTCCAGGTCCAGTTTGCTCACTGCCTGCACTCCAATACTCTTGTCCATCTTTTAACAATGATGATGAACTAACCAAAACTTTTAAAGGAGACATATTATATCATTTTTCACAAGTTTATAGAATGTCCTGATGTTTGCATGATATCTCCATCGCATGTTTTCGTCAAAATGTCACAAGGTCCAAATACACTAATTTAAATAGGTTTACGGAGCAACTGGTTAATCACTCAACATGTTGTCACTCTCCTGTTAATGACTGCCTTATTTCAGATCTGCCCTACAGCTTTGAGCTACAAAGTAAATTCTTCTTAATACTCCCGAAACATGTTATTACCATACAAGAACATGCAGTATCTACACTGAGAGCTAATAATTCCACACGAAACTGGTGTTTTTTTTTTTCTCCCAACCACTTATATTTCCTTTGTCCGACTGTTGATTCTTATCACTCTTTTAAGCACAGCCTTGTAATAAGTCATATGTTGAACGGGCCCAGGCCCTTAAAACACCACAACACTGATGGGAACACATAATGTAGCAGACATGTGTCATTTAATGCTCCAGTCATTAATCACATCCTCTGTAGTGTGGTGTGTGTGTGTGTGTGTGTGTGTGTGTGTATATATATATATATATATATATATATATGTATATGTATATATATATGTATATGTATATATATATAAATATATATATATATATATATACATGTATATGTAATGTGTGTGTGTGTGTAATGAACATGCACACTGCAACACTTTGTTATGAATGAATTGGAAAGTGTGTCCCAACTTTCGACTGGTAGTGTAAATATAAATACTCTATATAGTTGTGTTAAAAAATTTTTGTTCTAATTGTATTTTTGTTTTTTGTTTTTTTGTCCTCCGGCTGCTCCCACTAGCCTTCGCTCTTTCGGCCTGTCGTCTCATCGGGACAGTGAGCATGTGAGCACTTCATCTCCCTCCCAGCTGCCGCACTTTGGCCTCTCCACCAACTCCTCCACAAATGTATCCACGTCATCCCTTGGACTCCTGCAGCTTCTGCAAGAGCGCGGCATCTCAGCCTCTCCTAATCCCCACAACAACCTGCACTACAGCCATAGTGCACAACCTTCACGCTCCACAGTAAACCACAAAGGTGGCGGCTCGGACAAAAATGGAGGGACAAACGTTTTTAGTTTGAACTTAGTGGAGAAGCTTCAGAACCTCGGGTTGCACAGAGTGGCAGCCTGGGGGATGATGCGTCAGAAAGGAAAAGAGGGAGATGCGATCTAACATCCTCCGAAAGTGTGACGAGCTCACCACCTAGTCCTCTCTTGTTCTCTATTGTGACTTTGCATTGAGCCATGCAGTTCCACTGTGCAGTCCAGGACCCACCACAGCACCCGTGTCTTGTAAAGAAAAGCCACAGAATGTGTTAGAGCCATACTTGAGCTGTTGGTAGCGTACAGTTTTAGCCTTTTCTATGAACTTGTAAACAGCAGTGCTTGTTTATGAGACATTTTCATCTCAGGACAACCACCTGATCACCACTCATGTGCTGCTTTTTTTTTTTTTTTTACCATGTTTTGTGAATGTCATTTTACAGTTTTCCCAATGTTTGGTTTTAAAAACCTCTTCACTTGCTTTCATTTTTTTTTTGTTTTTGAGTTTCCAAAGTGAAACATCGAGCATGTGTAAATAATTGTAATTTAATATTTAAATTGAAATATTTAAAGAAATGACTAGGTGCAGTAAATTACTGTTGGTTGAAACCACAAATCAAACTGAGGCTGTAACATTGAAGAACATTCAAATGCACTTAAACACACTGGTCGTCCTGGTTATATGCTGCTTCACTGAGAAAAGAATTCTGTATCAAAATAAATAAATAAAGTTAAATGTGCAGATGAAGAAGCAATGCAAATCCACCTGCTCCAGATGGCAGAATAACTGAAGTGAACATGGGGGATGTCTTTCAGCTGTCTCCCCTGCCCTCACACACCTCAAAATGTGTCCTCTCTGAATTTCTTTTCGGCCAAACGTCACTGGAACCAAATATGGTTTGCTGTGCTGCAGCACGGCGGATGAATGGACGCAACGTGAGCACCCGCTGTTCACACTCACTGAGCATAGAGCTTGTACAAATCTGCTGTATTTCTTGTCATCAGGAATATTTAAACTGCTGGGATTTAAATTTGATCAAAACTATGCTCAACATTCAAGGTGATTTCTTGATTTTGTTAATGATGAAAGCAGAGGCATTGTCATAATTATTTAAACAGCATTTACTTTCTGATCAGTTAATCATAGAAAAAAAAGGCATAGGATACTGTGTATTTCAAAGGGAAGAAATCATAAACGTGTTAATAATTTTGTGTTCTGACTTAAATCAGCCAAACTACTGTTTCACTGCACTATTCTTTGCTGTAGTCTGTCAGCTGTACATGTCTGTGTGTGTAAATTGTACCTCCTGTGAATAAAACCTTGTATTTTCATCCAGTATGGCTTTGGATGTCTTTCGCTTCACTCATCCTCACTCAGATATCAACACATATGAAGTCAAGGCTTTCGTGATAATTTTGCAAGTTTTTTTTTTTATTTATAAAACTTAATATGGATCAAAATCGTGACTTTATATAGAGTTTAAACAAAAAGCTGTGAACGTGAGCTCTCCAGCTTCTGTGCCTCACTCAGCGTCCCGACGTCCAAAGTCCACCCAGCCCTGGTAGTCCCGATCTGACATGCACTCGGAGTTCATCACCTCTGTGAACAAACCATTCCTACGTGAACCACACACAAGACTTCAGTGGACAAAACTGAGCATTTTACTGGTCAACTGAAAAGAAAAAAAAAAAAAAACCCAGCATACCTGAAATGGCTTGCACAATTTGTTTGGTCATCATCTCCCGTTCATCCTCAGATAGATGTGCCCGTCTCTCTGCTCGAAAAGCTGGTTTCAGTCTGCTCGCCAAGCCGCTCACCTTCTCCTTCTTGGCCAGAAGCTGCTGTAGGACATTTGTCTCTTTACCGTCTCCAGCTGCTGACATCTCAGGTGAGAAGGCTGTGGCAGATACGAGCAGTGCTGCCAGTAGAGCCAACACCCAAATAACGTTCCCGGACATGTCTGTGTGGAAGAAAAGACAACAGTTCCTGTCAGAAGCAGATGTCAGATTACTTGTAAATTCATTAGAAATGATAAAGTTACTGTACCTGTAAGGGCAGGATGAGATCTGAGATCTGGACACAATGAAGAAGGTTGCTGTGCAAGTTCAAGTGTGTCGACTCTGTGCAAGTCAGCTCTTTTATACCACAAGTTAAATATAAGCATCGTGGCTTAAAATCAAAGACTAATAACAGATGTCACTGCAGAACATACGATTGATTGGGAGACAGATCCTTTGGAAGGAAGTGCGTAAAGGAAACAATACACATCTATATCGAGAAACCCATAATATTGCTTTTCCCCTACCTGGAAAGGCCTTTTTTTTTTTTTTTTGCACTGCAATGGCAGTAAAACAACTCAATGTGTTTACATAAGAAATCCATCTGGAGTCAGTTGTATCCAACACAAAAGGATCCGATGTAACTATGGACCCACTGGAGAAGATTTAGTTTTATAGAGCAAAAACATTTAATCGAAACAAAACATAAGCCCTCTCCAAGCACACATGCACACAATTTATTTAAAAAAACCCACACCCAGATATTGCAAGATTTAATACAAGACAAAATACAACAAAACAAATAAAGCAACTTTTTACACATTAATTTTATTGTATTTTTTAAGTGTTTGTGTTGTATGTGTTACTTTTCTGGTATTGTAAAATTGCCACACTTTCTTTTTTGTTGCTGTATGTTTGGTTTTGTTGTGGTGTTTCATCTGGTGGTTTTGCATTTTGCCCCTCAGAGATATAGCAAAAAAAAAAGAAAAAAATCAGTGTTACAAGCTGACCAGCTGGTTTCCCATCATCACTCTAAACATTAGTATTCTTTAAAGCACTGGCTAGATAATGGTGGCTGGATGAGGAAGAGGATTGTCACTCTTCGTCCACTCCTGCTGTGCTTTGTACTGTCCTGATCACATTAACATTATTTACACTGCATAGATGTTCTTTTCCAGTTCCTCTGTGTCCATTTTCCACTGACATGTGATGTTTATATTTTCTAAAGCAGAATGGTTTTTATTGCTAATTGCAAAACAATTTTTTTATTACCCCCCCCCCCCAAAAAAAAACAAAAAACAAAAAAAAACATCCGTTGATCCCAGAGTTGATGTTCCATTAATTTCAGCCCAAACTCAGGTTTTGCAACACTAAGAGAAACTGCAATAAACTCAAAGCCCATAAACATCCCTATTTTTGTCTTCTTGTTCTTCTTAAAAGTTTGTGATGCACAGCGGCATGCTTTGCAAGATCCAAAAACAGAGCATTAACATAAAAATCTCTACATCAGATAGGTGTTTGTAATATCAGTGACAGTGGTGAAAGGATGATTATCTTATTGACTCATGTGATGTATTTATTTAGTTTTCCAAACGCTGCTTTCTGCATTAAATCAATAACGAAATGATGTAATATGCCATGTGTTATTGTTTACCAGAAGTTGTAATTATTTAACTTCAGGACCTGGTAAAGACCAGATGATTTTTGTCTTGTCCTTATATGTAAAACCTTATAATTGACAAAGAGTTTGTTTTCTTCTGTAAACAGCTGTCTTCCTCCCGTAGCGTGTTTTGATCTGTGTTTTAATCCAGCCAGACGTGCGCTGAGTCTATCATTTATTGCCTCTCCATTGCTGTTCCCTCGCTCTCAGTCAATCAACACAAACGGTTCTGAGTCTCTGAGTTCTGAGAAAGACATTTTTTTTCACCACCACACAGTTGTCAAGTATGCTTCAGAGGGAATTGTTTCCTTTCTGTCTAAATTAGGTTTTTTTCGTGTAGTGTTGGTTCACTATATTAATAAAACTAAACTGAACTGAATACGTTTAAGCAGTTGCATAACATATTAAATGGGATCCTAAACATAGCTGGAGTGTAACGTGCCAACATTATATCTTATAATACAATGCCGGAAGGGCTTTTACAGATGTCAAACATCTGTAAAAGTGAAAACACACAACCATCATATTGAAGACTGTGATCTTGTTTTACCTGTCGCACTGCTCAGATACATGCTTACACCTACATCCACACCCACTTCATCAGGACAGACTGCAGCCTCTTTGCTGCTTTTGATTGTTTTCTCAGGTATTTGTCAGATGTGTGTCTGCTGAGGTAATTTCTATTAGATCCAGTGAAAGTTTGAGCCTCGGTTAATGTTGCTGGTCCCCCGTCTCGTCCAGGCAGTGTCCTGTATTAACTTTAAAAGTAAAAAATGAAACCCCTTATTCTCCTAAAAAATCTGTGATCCAAGTTCACAATCAAAGACGGTTGTTCTAAAAGAAAATATGCCTTTTTGTACACTGAAAAAAGAAAAAAAGGAGGAAAAACAGGGATTTTCTGCATTGCAATGGTTATAACAAATTAATCACTCTGATATGATTAATTAATTCTGTTGAAATTTAAGTTTTATAGTAAACTTTGTAACTCTTGGAATCTCTCATTCATACATGTTTGTGTTTACATTTCAGCTATAATCTTTAAAAATAAATGTATAGTTTAAGCCCATAAAGTAAGATAGTGGACTACAATAAATATTAAAAAAGTTAGATTCTACTCAAAGTTTGTGTTTATATTTTATGTATTTGGAGCACAAGTTTCTTGTGTTTATTTCAACCTTATTTTTTTTAACCAAAAGTAGCACATCCAATATTGGTCATATTTTTTCGCTGTTATTACTGACAAGATTTTTTCTCAAAGTGCTTTATAAAAACAACATTTTTAAAAATTTGTTAAAAAGTAAAAAAGATTTTAAAGCAGAACATAAGTTAAAAAGAATAATACAAATGAGATGGGAGAAATAAAGGTTGTAGTACATTCTTGTAGGTTACTGAAGTGCAGCAGTAAATAAAAAAGTTTTCAAACTTGACTTAAAGCAGCTGAGAGTTTCAGCAGCCCTGATGCATTCTGGGAGTTTGTTCCACAGGCGAGGAGCATAAAAGCTGATTGCTGCCTGTCTTTGGATTTAACTCTGGGTTCATAAAGTAGGAGTGACCCTGACGACCAGAGGTAACATTAAAGCTTGTTAGTTTTTTCCTCACCTTTTCCTTAATACTCTGCCCCTTATGTCAGTTGTTGCAGAGTTGTTAAAGCTTATCATGCTTTTTACAATAATCTATTAAAACAAACACACCTTCCCTACTCACTGAAAATCCCCCCTCACAGCACTTTATGGCCACTGCCATCTTGTGGATGCTTTTCTTCAAGGAGACATATTATGCTTTTTTGCCATGATTTCCCGAAGTCACCCTGAACTGTTTGTGACAATCTTTGGTTAAAATACCACAGATACTGTACAACAGTCACCTTTTCAATCACGCCCTGAAAACGCTTCAAAACAGTCAATGTTATGGGGCTGGAGCATAAGATGTCTTTTTTGAAACTAGTGTTGCAGCTTTACACTAACCACTTCTGAGGGTAGTTATTTATTTTAGTTATTTTAGTGTCCATTGTGGGATTTTCTGTCTTTATGGATACCAACAATTACATGTCCACATCTGCAAGTTTTCTTTTATTGCTGAATTATGAAAAAAACAGAGACCGTAGCCAAAATATATATAAACAAACTTCACTCTGGATCCTTTTCTTGAAGTTTGGTCATGTAGCCAATAGTCACCATGCAAGGATCCATCACTCTGCCCTAACTTATCAGGCCATGAGGCTTTCAAAGAAAACAAATTCTTATCCTGGTCTAAATTCTTCAGCTTGTGAACCCTGTTCCCTAATGTTTATGTTTCAGCCACTTTTATCTCAGTCATCTCTGAGCACACCTTCAAATTTCAAATTGTGGATGGGTAGGTTGTACTCCAGCAATTAAATTGGAGGACTAAAGGACATCAGGTATTGCGCATGTTGTGAAAAATATTTAAATAAAAAAAAAAAAAAAGTATATAATGCACTACTTAAATATAGTATACAAAAGTAATTATACTATTCAAATGATCTAAGGTGAATTACTGATGGGCTCTAGCAACCTGACTGATAGCTGAATAAACATTCAACAGTAAAACAAAGTGAAAACAAATTTTTCTGTTTCACCACCAAAGGAAAAGGCTAATTAAATGAGCAGTGTGTCATTTCATTTTGATATTTTATACAATATTTCTTTCTTTTTTCAAAAGTGACAAGAGCTAAAACAAAACAAACATGCAGACAAAACAAAAACAAAGCACCAAAAATGAAAACTTTAGGAACTTAAAACATTTAAAACCCCACAGGCATACTTAAGCTTCTGATATGGGCAAACAATCCAATCTTGATGGACGGCAGTTAACATTTTTAAGTTGCCAAACTAGACTAACTCAACCTGTTTCACAGATATTTTAACTGCAGAAACCCGAGCCCACACCCAACAGGTGTTACTTCTTATCTTCCCTGCATACCAGTCGTTCTTCTGGGACCTCATCTCCATCTTTCCCGGTCCTGTATATAAACCTGCCCACCACTTTCTCTGCTGGCCTCACACAGATCACTACTCCCATCATGTCCATGTCTGTCCTCGAGCAGAGCAGCATCATCAGGACCAGCGCCAGCATCCAGTCCACTCATTTTTCCTCGGGGTCTCTGTGTGGTGACACTCATGTGGTCGGAGATGGGAAGCTGACGATGCAGAACCTCAACGACCGGCTGTCTTTGTATCTGGAGAAAGTAAGTCAAGATGGCGATCCAAAAACTTTGCATAGCCGACAATTCTCTCCTCATCTGTAGGCCTGCTTGTAGAGCAGCTTTTGCATAGACCTTCGTGATAAGTCAATAAAGAAATATAAAGATGCACAGACAAGACAAAATCCGACTTGGATTCTACACGCAGAGAAAAGTGATAAGCAGAGATAGTTTCTATTTAACTAAGTACAATACAATGTTTTTCAGTCTATTGGTTCTAATGTGAATATATAGTATAGCCTATGGCTTTGTTGTTACTATTTTATTTTAACACTACAAACTTTCTGTCATGATTTTGTTAAAAATCATGTACCTAGAAACAAAAGCCAGAGCTTTTATCCAATCTGTATTTGCTCTTATTGCACAAAATAGGCATGGGAGTGTGTTTTATTTAGTCTTGCCATGATGTATGTTGAGCATATAATCAAGCAATGGTATACAATAGTTTAATCTTGGATACAGAAAAAAGAAGTATGCAGAAGCAGTGTTTGGAAAAAGTGATTTCACCACATGAGTCAACAACTTGTGACCACCTGTAACAGCAACAACTCACTGACTTGAAACCTTTGTTCTTTTTTCTCCTGTATGATATCATCAATCTGTGAGATTGTTGTTGGGAGAATTTTGGCAAATAGTTTTTTACATGCATGTCTTTGTGCAGGTGCATTCCCTGGGGGCAAAAAACAAGGAGCTGGAGCTGAAAATTAAAGAGTTCTGTGTGAAGAAAAGGGCCGATACCAGAAACTTTGCTGGTTATTTTGCCACCATCACTGATCTGCAAGCAGAGGTACCACTAAAATGTACAAATCACCACACAGTGAAAGGAGAACAAAAACAAGAACGCATGAAAGATATGTGCATGAAAGCCTCAAATGCTGCTGATGTTCATGTTAGTTTACAGCTGAGAGGACAAATGTATCTGATAATGAAGAACTAAACAGTAAAATTACTAAAAACATTCAACTGACCACCTGCAAGTTTTAATTACTACTACTACTACTACTACTACCACTCATGATAATAATAAAAACTAAAACAATAATGAATACATTGTTGCTCATAAAATTGAAATGATTTTGGTTTTAGAAACATTCCTGTTTTTAGTCCTCTTTATATTTACAATCATTTCAGGAGAAAATGTGTTTTTTTTTATGTTTTATTCCAATTTATAGGCGGGAGGCAGTGTATTTTTCTTATGCAGTTTTTATTATTTTCTTTAAATTATTTAAGCTAATCATTCCCTTTAGAAAAATTAAGGTAATTTAGTGTTTTCTTTGATGAATGAAGTGACTTCTCTATTTTCATTGTTTGCAGTGACTCAGTTTTTCTTGCTTACAGTACGTATACTTTGTCGATTCTTTTACTCTATTTTGTAGATCCAACTGCCTACTGTTGTCTATTTTTTCTCAAGCAAATTTCCTTGGCACATAAACGTTTTCTGAGCTGATTATTATCCTAATATTCCTTACACACATTTCCAAATTTATCAAACAGAGTAAAACCTGTATATCTACAATTTTGTTTATTGGTGTTTTTTTTTTAATTTTTTTAACAGGATTCCAACTTGCTAAATTTCCCCCCCAAACACACATGCACAAGAAAACAAGCAAAGCATGTAGAAAAAGCCTTCTCTGCATCCTATAGAATACAGACTATTTTATTATAATAAAACTCTTCTTATGAGAGTTGATGCAGGAAAAATGCTGTTAGTTTCCTTCCTGTGAGTCCATTGAACAGACAATAGCAGTCCAACACCTCTGATCAATGGTCTCAGCCCTCCTCCTTTAATCTTTTCCGTTACCACTCTGTCTGCACTTTCTAGTTGCCTGTTTTGTCTAATATCTTTATGTATATCTGCTGCTATTTGTCAGTGACACACATGTGCATCTCCAATATGGGGGGTGGGAGGGCTTCAATAAAAATGTCCTGTGAAAATCTTAAGAAGGAAAAAAAACCCCACAATATGCAGTAGATAGTAACAGGACTCTGCTTGGGCTGCACCATTCTACATTACTGTTGTTTTTATTTTTGTTTCCACTTAGATTGCAAGAAGATATTCAGAGAATGAAGATGCAATCCTGCAGATTGAAAATAACAAAATGGCAGCAGAAGATACAAAAAATAGGTAGGTTGACACTCTTTCATTGCTTCTTTTTCTTTCTGAAATGAAACCATACATCAAAGCCCTTGAAGAAAGTTTTAGAATTCTGGCCTCGAAAAGGATTTTGTTCCTACAGTCACAACTCCATCTTACTGAGCTTTGTCTGACTCCTGACTTTCCTTTGTAGGTATGAGATAGCGTTGGGCATGTGTAACATAGCGGAGGCTGATTTATTTCGTCTCCGAAAGGCACGGGACCAGCTTACTATCACCATCAGTGACTTGGAGATGAACGCAGAAAGCCTGAAGGAGGAGTCAGTGAGCATGAAGAAAAAACACAAAGAGGTGACGGGAGCTTTAATTTAAACAAGAGCGTTGATCAAGTGTACCAAATGTTTAGTTTGACTTTGTTGTGTGTTTCAGGACGTACGTCAGCTACAGATCCAGGACACTGCCACTGTGGAAGTGGAAGTGGATGCTGGAGACTCTGTAGATCTGAGGAAAGTCCTGGAGGACATGAGGCAGCAGTATGAGAGTCTGGTGGAGAACAACAAGCTGGAGCTGGAGAACTGGTACCAGTCCAAGGTTAGATTCTTAAAATGCACAGAACAAATTTTCAAGAACATGAAAATCGTTGAAAAAAAGCTTTTGACTTTCTATGTCTGTGTGGCTGTGAAAAGATGGACACTCTCCAGGTGCAAATCATCTCCAGCACCACAGACATGAGCATGTTGTCTGTGCCGCTGTCAGAGCTGAAGAGGACCTACCAGAGTTTGGAGATAAAGCGTCAATACGTCTCTGCTGAGGTGAGCTGAAGATGAAGCTGAAGATGCTACTGAGTTTAACCAATAAGATAATTACCTCATACACTTTTAATATGAAAACTCTCCATTCACATTCTCTACGTCTGCCAGATACAGATGCAACCAGAAGTTTAGGAAAGGACACAAACTTGGTTTTTCTTCATATTTGGCAATAAAATTGAGGAAACATTTCCAGATCAGTTCGGATTCTTGAGATTTCTTTTCTTCTATTCTTTTATTTAGGCTGTCTTTAGAGCTATTTGGTTGTATTTGATATAAAAATTTCAGCTTAACTGTTTAACTTGGCTCAGACATTTTGAGTTGCCCTTCACAGGCTTCCCACAAGGTTTTGATAGACTTTTGGCCCCTTCCCACTGACCGATCTGGTAGAGCTGACTCTTGAGTCCATTTTCAAAAACCCAACCACACTCAAGCTTCGACTTTTTGAAGTCTGAGACGCTTCTTCAAAACATTCCCCCTCATACATGACATTTGGGGTGGTGCTTAAAGGCCTTCAAGGTTCCAGCTATTTCTGACAAAAGTAGCAATGTTCATCATGACTGAATAGTTCAATTTTAGCCTCATCAGACTACACAACGCACCTCCAAAAATTAAGGTCTGTCTGCTCTATCTGCAGCTGGAAATTGTAATCTGGTTGTTGTTTTTTTTTTTTTAAGGTGGTTTTAATGCCGTGCCCTTTGTGTGCCCTTCAAGCTCATATCCGCACAGACATGACAGTATTTTCCTCACGTCGGGTTTCTAACACCATTCGGTTCTGCAGATTGAGTGCCTGAAGCAGAATGTGGCAGAAGTGAGGGATGAGTACTCCTGCCAGCTCACCCAGCTCCAGATGAGCGTCACCAAGCTGGAGAATGAGCTGCAGAGTCTGAACTGTTCACGTAAGCAGCTGCAGGTGGACTACAGCCTGCTGCTGCAGCTCAAGCCAAGGCTGGAGAAGGAGATTGTCGAATACAAAAGGCTGCTGGAGGGAGAGCAGGATCAACAAAAGAGGTGAGAAATGAAGCTGTCAGTTTCCTGCGTTCGATAAGCATGTCTAAAGAAAAAAAAGCGTCCTTTCAAATAATCTTAACCTTCTCTTTAAGGCCTGTGATCTTCATCAAGGTAACAGAGGAAGTGGAAGGTAAAAATCCTGATCATTCACCACACCAATGCACTGCTCTTGATGGTGTATGACTGACTTGTCCCCGTGGTGTTGCTGCATTTTCATCATGTGTGTCTTCTTCAGAGCAAAGACCCCACATTGAGAAGCAAGTCAAGACTGTTGTGGAGAGGTTTGTTGGTGGGAAGCTGGTCTCCTCCTCTTCTGACACCCAAGTGCACACCATTCAGTGACATGTCTGCTGCCAACAAAGTCCCATGTTTACAGAGATTAATGGGTAAAACAAATGTTCAATTGATAGCTGAAATGGATCATTTTAAGTTTTCTGTAAGTGCATCTGTTTCTTGGGGAAATTTCTTTGGTTTTTTTCTTATTTTATTTTAACTGGATATGTATGAGCTAAAGTTGCTTTTCTGTGACATACTGTATGTTTTTTGACAATTATAAAATAAAACATTATTAAATTCAGCAGCAAAGATAAAAGTTTGCATTTTTTATATTAAAAAGGTGTATTCCAATTAACAAAGTTAAGTTAAAATTTGAAAACAGTCTCTGCTCTCCCACAGTTCAGTGATACAACAAACTAACAAATGGGGACAAATTTGTTAGCATTCTTTCATTAAAGAGAAAACCACAATGTTTACTGAAATAACCTGAAAGTGGTAAAAGTTATAATAAACATACTAAAAATTGACAAATGAAATTCAGTGTTTGCGTTTGAATTGTGGTTGAACAGAAGATCATTTGTTTGTAGTGACATGTTCAACTAAAGTGTGTCTGGAAGCACATTTTATTTATAAAGTGTGAGGTCCAATAAACAGATTTACATGTGTACATTTTAATTGTGCCCGCACAAACTGTGTTTTGCATGTGTAATTAACCAGTTGCCAGCGCAAATTCCCCAATCAAGTGCAAATAAAACTGTTGAGAGAGCACAAAACTGGGACTCTCTCTAAGTTCAGTCCTCCTCGCTCTGAGCTTTTCCTGCTCACCCAAGTCCACCCTCTGCTCGCTCTTGAGTCAGGAGTTTTGACACTTTGGAGGTGGAGATGAGGTTATATTCTTGTGAGATCAGACCCACTCTGACCTCTCTGGACTTGAAAACGTGACTGTCCTTGAATAAAGGAGCCTCGACGCTGGAGCTGCCTCACGAGTCATCTCCGTCTTAAACGCTGAACTTCTTCATTTATTGTTTAGTCATTTAATTTAGTTAGCACATCAAAGCAGCACACTGATTCTATTATTCTACTGCTAACGTCTTATTTATGTGATGCTGATTTGTTCCTGTTTCCAAACCAGTGTCAAAACAATATAAATTAAGAAAAAGTAGGGTTAGTATGAACTGCAGATTGCTTTGGCCTCATGTTAGATGGTTGGCAGAAGCGAGCAGGAAAAGCTCAGAGTGGGCACACCTGAGCTTTGCCTCCACCTGGTAGGAGTCCTGTTCTTCAGCAGCAGCTTTTTCCCCTCTGGACTGTTGAATTTGTGCTCTTGACTGATGACTGTATCTCCACTGAACACAGTTTGTGCAGTCAAAATGTCTTCATGTGAATCTGTTTGTTGGAGTTCATGCTTTATGAGTAAAATGTGCTTCCATACATCAGGCTCAGATCACACCGTCATCAGTTAGAGCCAAAGGGGACTTAATGGAGACTATCGTGGATTTCTGGAGGGAAATGTGCTGTCCAGTATCAGAAATCATGCTCTCAGTTGCAGTCATGGGCCCAAGAGTCACACTGCTAAAAACACCCAAGAAAGATTTTATAAAGAAAAATCAAGCGTTTACTTTAGGCTGTTGGGAAACCTTTAACCACCAGGTGTCACTTTGGTCTTTCTTTCAAAACAGCACTCTGGCACCACATTAGATTGTGTAACTTCATTTGCTTGAGTGGAAACAGATTGTTGCTGCACCGCAGATATTGGTGTATGATTACTTTAACTTAGTTGAACTAACCCACAAAAAAAACAATTTCCTGATAACAGCACGAACTCAAGAATCATTAATGATGCATTTTTTGGTGCACGGGCAAAAGTGGCAACACTTTTTAATGGAGAAAGAAAAAAAACATGCATAAAAAAGGTTCATTAAACATTGGGATTTTATACAAGACTTTCCTTGTTCTCCAACAAGTGAAAATAGGCTTCAGTGATCATTCTCAAGCTATTAAAGGCTCCTTTGTTTAAATGAATATGAATACAGCTCAGTCCTGGTCTCCAAAGCTCAAAGTTTCACTTTCTTTTCCCCGCTTCTCTGCTGCAGTCTTTAACACTGATGCTTTTCATCATAGCTGTTAGATATAATCCTCCTTGACCATCCACCTGTGCAGGAGAGCAAGATGGGGTCACAGTAACCTCATGAAAGAGACAGTTGTCTTTGGGTCACTGATTTGAGCCTTCCACCCCAAACCTAAAATACAAGCACAAAAGTGTTTTAAAATTGAAATGTTAATGTTACATTTGCTCTCCTGATGTCAAACTCATTTATGTGCAACTCGCACACGTGTGTTTGGCTGTTGCACTGTTTGCAAGTCGGATTAACAGAGACGACAGTAGGTCATTGTAACTCATCCACCCGTCATGAAGGAAGGATAATTTGATCTGCTTTCAATCAGCTGACAGCAAATATCTCCATTATTTCCTTGAATGAACAATTAAGGGCTTAACTGTAAGCACGTGGACTTTTCATTAAATTAAGTTATATTTAAAACCTATCAGTGGAGAAAAAAAGAACTGAATTCCTCTCTGTTCAGTTCTTACACAACTCTCTCAGCTGTCAAATCTCTCAGAGCATCTGAGTCTTTGCATGAACAATTCCTGCCTGTAAAGGTGTGGTCGATACCACCATGGGAAAGCAAGAGAGAGTCAACAGAAAGCAGTTTAGGCATGCAAGAAAACGCATAAAGTCAAATCAGCACTGATAGAGGAACTCCTGATTGAGTCATCTTGGGCCTCATCACCTTTCATGTAAGACTTTCCAAAGATGTTATCTGTGTTGGCTCTTAAACGCCCAGGTAAAAGGACCCGGGAAAATGCGTCCTGTCACAAGACATTTTCAAACAAGCTGTTCCTGTTTTGATCAGAAGCTATGGCCATTTGTCTCAGTGAGGCACTTCTAGGTCAGACTTGAATTGGCCTTTTGCATTCTGATGGAAAGTCGCATGTGTATGCGACGCAGTAAAAGTGTCAACAAGACGTACGGTCGTGGCTTTTGGCAAAGTTGCAATTACTCCTCCCAGTTAAGTCATTCACTATACCAGACATAAGTCAATCAGAGTCTGCATGAGGTTTGAATCATGACTTCTGCTGAAATGATGAATATTGAAGAGTTGGTTGTCTTCCAACCGGAAGGTCAAGGGTCGATCCCCATCATCGTCATATCCCAAAGTGTCTGTGGGCAGGACACTCGTTGCCCCAGCCACCCATATCTCAAGTCCTAAGATAAATGGTGAAGGTTGTGCCAAGAAGGGTATGAAATGTAAACCTATGACAAATCAGTTTACAGAACACAATGGTCTGCTGTGGAAAAAGCTGAAAAAGTTACCTTTGCAATCAAATGGAAAAAGCACAGTCACATCTTGCTCTCTTCTCAAACATAGAATCAGCATGAATCACTCAGTTCTCATGAAGACTTTCTTACTGTTAAAGCAAGAAAATATTTTCCACAAAGTTCTGAATATAAAACACTAAAATCTTTATTTACTTCAAAGGTGGTGAGTGGGGAAAAAAACTGGCAGTGCAATGAACATTTATTCACGAGTATAAACTGATACTGCTTAGTGTGAAGCTCCAAACTGTCCAGCAGCAGATAATCCTCCAGTCACAAGCTCAAAGAGACTTTTCTGTGATTTTCTTTCTGTAAAATAAATCAATATTACTTCCTGTGGATACATTTAAAATGTAAGTACATTCCATGAAATCTCTTGTAATTTTTGATACGATTTCACAAGAAAACCTCTTTTAGTGTCCACAGATGAAGGTAGGCTGAACAAGGACACGAAAAGAAAAAGTGTTTTCATTCATGTCATCAAAATTTCAAAAGATGGATTAAAGAAGGTGAAGTTTACAGTCTTAACTTTAGCATATAGTTTTACCACCTTCAGCAGAAATAACCTTTCTGAAGGATCTTGTATAACTGTTACTGAAACCTCTGTATTTGCTTTCCTTTTGAGACCATTTTTGGTTGATCTGCCAGTTTGGTAGACTGCTTATCTTCCTGAAAAGTCCAGCCACAGGTCAAATTATCCTCATGCACTGCTGAAAGTGATGCAAACTGTATTGAATCTGCAGGCTGCTCACTCTTTAGGTAATCCCAGACCAAACATTTCTACCTCCATGTTTCATGGAGCCGAGTTGAGGCTGGACAACTTTGATTTATCTTTAGAGAGCAGCTCCTACCAAAATGGCCTGGTCTTTCAGACAGCAAAGGTTTAGGTTCTGGTCCACCACTTTCACATGTATGAAACATGACAGCACACACTGCAGGAAGAAAGACATCAAACCTACACGGAAGACTTTTTAGAGGCTAACTTTAGAAAAGACACTTATAAAATATCTTGGAAACCAAATTCTAATACAATGAAACGGATAAAAAAGTTGACCTTACCTGAGAAAATTATTTCAGGTTTCATTATTGTTGATTGATTTCCTTTATATTTATGTGAGCATTGGAGTAAACTTGCTGGAACACCAACTCTGCTAAAATCAGACAGCTCTTTTGAGGATTTTTGTGTTTGTTTCCACCTGTAAAGAATGTTGCTTACTGTGGAGATCTAAATTGTTGGGAAATCATCTTATAACTGCCTCACAAGCCTTCCCTGATGGGTGGCCAGCAACAATTGCTTCTGCAACTTCACTGGGGTTATTGTAGGATTGTGTCAACAGAAACCAGAATTCTCCAGACCAGCAAAGAGGTTCACTTTGAAACAATCTTTTAAAGTGAATCTCTGTCATAGCTACACTACACAATGTTTTATACACCTAGTTTCTTTTAGCACCAAGTGAAACATTTCTGGTCACAGAAAAAGATTGATGCTTCTCTATGAAGACCATGAAGTTGTTGGTTGAGCCACCGCTGCAGCGAACCACCTGTTCATATCAATAACATACTCTATTGCAATACTTCCAAATGTAATCAATAAAAGAGACGATAACTCCTCTAGTTTTCAAATGTTTTATGATTTATGTCATGCGAAATGTGAGAGATAAAGTACATCTATCACCTCTAATGTTTCACATATCAATATTCATGACATAATTACAAAAAACTTTATTTTCTTAGCAGGTATGAGGAAATACAGAATCAGGTTATCAATAACTCACATATCACTATTTATGTAACAAAAACTAAGCTAAAATTTAGAATCAGTGTGTGAAAAGCTACATTTATCCTGACTGCTTCCACAGGTGTCAAAGAGGAGTTCGGTCCTGCTTATACAATGCATTGACTAACTGTATGTAAGCAGGAGTGAGCAACTATTTAAAAGCAGGAATTTTGGGGGTTTTGCTGGTCTGGAGAATTCAGGTTTCTGCTGACACAATCCTACAATAACCCCAGCAAAGTTTTGTTCACAAAAACAAAAAGGAATTCAAGAGTCACATCTCCAACATTTAACATGTTAACAGGGTTCAGTTAGGATGTTAAATGTTCACAGTAGCACATTTAAAAAACAACACCACAAGCACTGATTGTTTGTTAGGTTTAACAGCCTCAACAGTCCACTGTCTCTCTAAAATAAACATTGGGCATTGAACATGAGCAAATTTAAACATGTTCATTATGTTCATATGTTTAAAAGTGAACATGAGCCTAAAGGTGGTTTTACAAGATGTCGAATCATGGCTTTGCTTATTTTTTTTTCTACAAAGGGCTTCAATTTCTTTTCAGAAAAGAAAAAGATTTGAGTGTTACTCGCCAAGCAGGTCAGTTACTAAAACTAGACGAGAGATTTTGAAGTTAAATAGCTGAGCAGCATATGTCTTTTCCAACTTTTAAGACGTCGTTGCATAATATCACAGACGTAGAGACGGTTTGTTCTAACCTCCTCTATTACACACAATATTCTCCAACTTTCCATGTTTGAAAAGAGCCGTTCATGCAGCCGTTGCCTTTAGCGCCTGAAGAAAAATAGCTGAACCATGATGCAAGGCCCCATTTGGAAATACGTTTTCTCAAGAATTTCAAACACACCTACTAGATTCGTATTGGATTTCATTCAGTTAATAGGTAATGTGCAAATTAGGCATGGCTTTAGTTATAACTTGTTTTAGGCTCACATATTATGTCACAAAGCAGAAAACAACTAAGTGTGTCTAAGTGTTTTGGACAAATTTATGATAGTTGACTCTGTTTCACATGTTGTTCTGATCACATGTCAAATGTCTTTCTGCTGTTAGAGAAATGCAGGTATTTAGGGTGCAGCTTCAAAGTGCAGACGTTCCTGTGTGTGACTATTGGGTTGGTGCTAGAAACAATAATGTCTTCAGTCAATAGCTGCTCTCTCTTTTATTGTGGATATAATGTGCTGCTGTTTAACAGACTCATGAGACGGGTTTGCAACCTCAAAGGGATAAGCAGCAGCAGGAGGTTCACATACATCTGGTTCACATTTTCCTGAGCTGAGTTCTTGTACAGCCTGCTGCAAGGATTTGTTGGCTGGAGGTAATAAAAGAAAGCTTTAAGCAGAAGCAAAAAGCCAGAGATACAATACATGTATTGTTCCTGTAATTGCTCACATTAGCAGTTTAATCCAGGACCGGATGGGAAAGTTTCAATTTCAAGTTTATTTTTCTCCTTCTTCTTTTTAAATAAGCTTGAAGTGACAGTTTAGTAAAACCCTCCAGGACATTTTAAACATCTACAAGATGGAAAAAAAGCAAACAAGCAACAGCTTGTTCTCTCTTGGGGATGATGGACATGCTGAAGTACATTTCCCAGAAAATAACCTGTGAATCCAACTTTGAGTTTTTCTAGAAGTTCTGTGCCAAATCTCAAATTATGCCACAACTTGTGACAAATGTCATAAGAATGAAAACGTCCTCCAACTTGCAACCCTGCAGGCTATTGCAGAACTAGCATTTTAAATGTAACAAATGAAGAACATGCACATTCATGTAAAAGGTGATCTGTCTGTAGTCACACTGACAAGAAAGACTGAGGTGTCTCACAATGTCTGCCTTGGATGAAATTCAGGTGATAAAAACTTTATTTTTGCAGTGTTCACAGAGCTTACCACCTTGGTAAGAAAACAGATTTGGATAGCACACCATGTGGTCTTGCTCAAGATTTGAGACCTGTCAGCCTTGAGTGAATATGCACTCACATACATCTGATCACATGTCACATGTCTTTCTGTGGTTAGAGAAATACAGGTATGTAGGGTGCAGCTTCAAAGTGCAGACGTTCCTGTGTGTGACTATTGGGTTGGTGCTAGAAACACTAATGCAGCTCAAGGTAACAGTGACAGGTGTGGCTGTGCTCACAGTTTACGTAATATTTTGCTGAAACAAAAGATAAATATTCACAAAATTGACAAAAAAACCCAACAAAAAACAAATGAAAACAAACAAACAAACAAAAAAAACAGCCTTCTGTCCATTTTGGAGAACTTTATTTTGGAGTATGAAAAAAGGTTGAACAAAGCTTAATATCGTGTGTAAAGTTTGCAGGAGAAAATCTGTGTGGTGGTTGTGAAATTCAAATAAATCTAGTTAAACTAAAGCAAGTTTTACCTGAGGGTTCAATGAAAAGAACCAGGAGGCTTTCTCTCTCTCTCTCTTTTTCTCTCTCTCTCTCTTTCTCTCTTTGTGTGTGTGTGTGTGTAGGTGGGATTGATTTCAGGTCATGCTCATCCCATCAGGCCTGCATGGCTCCTCCCACTCCTGAAGCTGCAGTGGTGAGCAGGATAAAAGGGGACAGCAGCAGAGCTGCTCATCTCCGCCATCTCCCTCTCTCCAAGGCCGGCAGACCTCCCGAGCAGTCTCAACGATGAATAGCATTCAGACCAGCGGCATGTCCAGCGCTTTCTCTGGGCGCTCCTTTGGTGCTTCGAGCCTGAGCGGAGGCAGAGTTCAGAGACTGTATGCTTCAAGTGTGCACGGAGGGGCAGGTGGAAGTGGAGCAAGAATCTCTGTTGCCTCTGGTGGCTTAGGTGCTGGGTTTGGTTTTGGTATGGGAGGGGGTGCAGCCTTTGGTGCAGATGGTGCGTTGGACCTCCATGTTGGAGCCAATGAGAAGGCCACCATGCAGAATCTGAACGACCGCTTGGCCTCCTACCTGGAGAAGGTACGCAGCCTTGAGACGGCCAATGGTGAGCTCGAGATTAAGATCCGCCAGTTTTTGGAGAGCAAGGCCAGCCCTTCCACCCGTGACTACTCAGCTTATGAGGTCACCATCGCTGACCTGCAGGGAAAGGTATGTGGCATGACTTGTTAAAACTGAATGAGACACCAAAGTTTGTCACCTTGCAATTGTTCTGTAATGCATGGCACGTGCAAACATATTAATGAATGAAAGCTGTTTTCAGGTGATGGCTATTTGATGAGAACGTTTCAGTCATTAATGAGAAACATTTCTTCATCTCAAAGATCCAGGATGCTGTTTGTGCCAACGGAAGCCTTTTTCTGGCCCAAGAAAACGCAAAGCTGGCAGCAGATGACTTCAAAACCAAGTAAGTGCTAGGAAGAGTGACACAAATCCACGAGGACTTGCCATTCCACAAAAACCACGACTTCACTTGAAAGATGAAAGACAGAAATGTTTGATTTGTTGCTTCATCACAGGTATGAGAATGAGCTTGGCTTGCGCACAACGGTGGAGGCAGATACGGCTGAGCTAAAGAGACTGCTTGATCAGCTGACCTTAGCCAGATCAGACTTGGAGCTGCAGATCGAAGGCCTCAGGGAAGAGCTGATCTACCTCAAGAAGAACCACCAGGAGGTGGGTAGTGAACATGAGCAAATTTACATAGCAGTCCATCTGCTGCCAAGTGTAGCTCAAAATCAAACAACTCAGTTAAGCCTATTCATTCATTCATTCATTCATTCATTCATTCATTCATTCATTCATTCATTCATTCATTCATTAGGAATTGGAAGCTATGAGGAGCCAGGTGGGCGGGCAGGTCAATGTGGAGGTGGAGGCAAAGCCACAGGTAGATCTGACCAACATTATGGCGGAGATCCGTGCCCAGTATGAGGCTGTGGCTGTAAAGAACCAGAAAGAACTTCAAACCTGGTTTGAGACAAAGGTGAGACTGGAAAATGATCTTGGCTGTGTCAACTACTCTTGTCTGAATAGACTTGCTTGAAAGTAAGCATTCATTCATGACTCTGATCTTCTTTCATGCAGTCAGAGACGCTGAAGAAAGAAGTGAAAGATAGCACAGCAACTCTAAAAACATCCAAGACAGAAATCACCGAGCTCAGTCGCTCATTACAAAGCCTGCAGATTGAACTGCAGTCGCAGCTCAGCCTGGTGAGTGATGATGAAATAGCTTGAATCATGGGTCCTTTGCATCACTTTATAATCTCACGTTGAGTCTTGAACTTTTTCCTCTTCTCTCCCATCTTCTCAGAAAGCGTCTTTGGAAGGCACTTTATCTGAAACAGAGTTACGATACTCTGTGATGCTCCAAGGTTTCCAGGCGCAAGTTACCAGCCTGGAGGAGCAACTGTTACAGCTGCGCGCTGACATGGAGCGCCAGAGCCAAGAATACAAGATGCTGCTCGACATCAAGACCCGACTTGAGTTGGAGATTGCAGAATACAGGAGGCTTCTGGATGGAGAGAGCTGGTAAGACAAGGCAGGACTTAAAAAAAAAAAAAAACTAAGTAGCTTTGTTGATTAACATAATGATTGACACAATTCTGTATTTCTCTGCGTCTCCACAGTGTTGACACTACGCAGATCACCACTACTAAAAAGGTCATAGTTGTCACAGAGGAGATTAAGGACGGCAAAGTGGTCACCTCTAGTTCCATCTCCTAACCCGTCTCACAGAAAGCACTAGAGGCAACACCTGAAGACCACAAGTCACCACCTGAACCAGAACTACGTCCTTCAAATACAAATGTGAATTCAATAAAAGCCTCTCACGTTGCTGAATACTATTTCTTCTCACTTGTCTCTGCATAATTCCAGACAAAAAGCCATACAAAAACTCACATTTTCACTTTGATAAAACTTTCTTTAAAAAAGTAAAAAAAATCAAATATTAGATTTACAGGGATGGCTATGAATTTAATCAAAATAATTTGGTTTTGAGGTACAGCGTTTTCAATATTATCTACTGGACAAAACAGTTTACAGCAACAACAGCTGTGAAAATGAGCAGCAGCTCAGACCACCCATATGGCTGCCTGGTTTGTTTCTTGCAGTCTGACAATCATGACATTTTTTTGGATAAGATTGTGAAGGATAAAACTTCCTTTTTTCACATTTATCATCATTGTATTTTCCTGCTTTGATTACAGCACTGTATTCAACCTTAATATGCAAATTTTATCCTGTGCATGCTGAGATTGGTCCCTGTTACTCATTATTCTGGCAGCTTTCATCTTAGGTATCTTACAGCCCGAAAAAACACATACAAAGCACATAAAAAACAGATTAAAACTGCACATCAGGAAGACTCATTTACAAAGCCAATTCTGTTGCATTGTAGCAGATTGTAAGCCTTCTTTAACATCCTGACCTTGTACAATTTATTAAGATCTGTGAGGTCACACCTGCAACCCTTCCATACACCATCACAATACCCATCAGTCCTTTCTCGTTATTGAGAGGGACTGATCCAAACCCACCAATAAAAGTAAAAGTAAGGAAATTCTCATAAACGTATTGTTGACATTAAAATCCAAAAGCTTATGATAAATATGCATATGTTGATGAGTTACTTTCATTAATAGTATTTACATGCAGTTCAAAGATCTGCTTGTCATCAACCAACACGTGTGACACACACTTAAAATACTGTTGCAAAAAGGAACATGCAAATGAAAATAATTTAAGTATTTTATTCATAATCACAGTTCTGACAGACAGCAAGGCCTAATGTGTACACTTCACATGTCCACTTTTCACAATAAAAGCACTGAACTCAAACCACCATTTAGGCAGTCACACTGTTGCCTGTAAAACTGGAACAGCAGTTTTTAAACCTCTTTTCATGAAACAATTGTAAATGAAATGATGAATAAAAAAGAGGACTGTTTCTGAAAACTAAATTTCTCCAACTTTATGGGCAACAGTGGTTTGAAGAGGCAAGGCAGGAGCCATCTTCGTCTTATTCAGACTCAAGAGGATGCAATCCTGTTTTTTTTTTTTTTTTTAAAAGGTTTTGTGGCTCTAGTGGCTTGAAGAGAGAAAGACAGAGAGAGAGAAAGAGAAAGAGAGAGAGGGAGAGAGAGAGAAAGAGAGGGAGAGAGATTGGGAGAGAGAGAGAGAGAGAGAGAGAGAAAGAGAGATGGAGAGATGGCTTTAGATGAATAGATCCAGAAATCCAGCAACAGGTGTGGACATGGTGTCTAAAAGTACCTCAGAGAGCAATTTTACTGAGACCCAGTAGATGTTGGCACCAAAATCTCTCAGCCTTTTTTTGACCAACTTGAAGTGCTGGTACTACACTTATTTCTGAAGTGATTTAGCGCTGGAACATTGTACGAACTGGTTTGCTTTTCCATACAGAGTCAATTTAAAGTCATATAATTGGATATCTTTCAAAGTCGCTTTAACCTCTGTTTAATGTTCTCTGAAGTTTTGCTGAGGACCTCAGTACACAGAAAACACAGTGTTTGTTTACTTTTCCTGCAAAATATGTCTTAATAATGTACAGTACAGCAAATGTGTGTTTGTAAAGACTGGCGCACTTATGCATGCTTTCAATGCTGACCCTGGTAGTGCCTTGTGCTAAGTCACCAGATTTGACTTAGATTTTGACTTGACTCATGATGTTCTGGTGTCGTAACCAGTTCTTGCATCCAGGTCAGCAGAGCTTTGAGATGCATATAGCATCTGATTGACTTTCTCTGAACCATGATAAGCCAAATGCTAACACGCTAGGGAGCTTCTCATCATCTATCACAGCAAAATTGTAATACTTTAGTCAATGTAACAAAACACCTCCTGTGTTGTTCATGGTTCTTAGAGTCATTGTCACCTCAGAGGTTTTTGTTTGCAAGGACATCATCTATGATGTTTTGCAGATCCAGTTTTGGATGCTTTTTTTTTGTGCAACCACCTTTCAAAACATCTTTCTTCCCTGCCCAAACATCTACTGGTGTCTCATACATCTTCTACAAGTGCACTGCTGGGGTTCGACCTGAGACACCAGCTCTTCTGTGCTGAGCCATACGCCTGTAAAATTGTTGTTAAGTTTCATCTGTATACATATCTGCACCCTCCTTGCTGCACTGAACTGCATTTAAATATTTTTGGTCTTTCAAAATAATTTTCCTTTTTATTCATTGTTTTAGGTAATTAAATTTGCACTTTTTGGCACTACAGTCTTTGCAGTAGTAATCCTTGATTAGGAAACGACTCGTAGTAGTGAAAATAGTGATTTTCATGATTTTATGAATGGAAAAGACACTTTAATTCAACTGCATTATCTTTATTGGTTTTTTCAGATGCTTCCAAGTTTTTACTCGATCTCGTCCACATCCACATCAACAGTCTTGCTGCTCTGAACCACCTTTCCATCCACGACTGTCTCCACCACTGTAATGACCTTTGTGACCACTGAAGAAAAGGTAAGAAATAACATTCATTAGCATACTTCTCAAAGTTATAATATTATGCCAATGATAAAACAAGACTGAGACCCCGCTTACCTTGTTTTGAGCTCTCATCCTCGCCATCTAGCAGCCTCCTGTACTCTGCGATCTCCAGCTCCAGACGTGTCTTGAGGTCCAGCAGCATGTCGTACTCCTGCTTGTTGTTGGAGATGCTGGCGTGAAGCTGGGACAGCTGAGCCTCCAAGCTTGTGACCATGGTCTGGAGGCTTGTTAGCTGTGCAGCGTAGCGTGCCTGCGTCTCTGCCAGGGTTCCCTCCAGAGAAGCTTTCTGTCATGGTCGCAGAAAGAAGTTGAGTGAGTAACTTTTAGAGGTTGATGAGTGTGTCTCGAAAGATCAATTTAAAAGCCTACTGGGACGAGTATGTCCCCAATGTCCTCATTTGCTCACATGTCTGATAATAAGGATCACATGTATGGATTTTCAGTCTCATAAAATTTAGACTTATTTGAATGAAAACAGCAAAATTGTATCCAAGACTGTTTCCACCCTCTTTTTGTGCAATTATTACAGGAATCGGCATGTTTTACTAATACTGCAGACGAAGAAAATAGTTGAACAAGATCTATAAATCATTGAATATTAAATAAATAAATTAGATTTGCTGAACCAGTTCTACTGAATCCATTTTACAGCTTATTGAATTTCTCACTTATCTAAAGATTTTTTTTTTGCTATGCTATGCTAAAATGAGAACGAAGAAAAATACGTTTTCTTTATATGATTATTTCCTTGAAATAAGTTTCATGTTCCTTGAGATAAGTTTATCAGCAATAGTATTGACATGCACAGATCACATCGTAGCTCGAGTTCCTGTAGATATGAGTGCTTTAACACTAAGTGCCAACATACCATGCTCAGATGGGACTGCAGTTCAATTTGAAGTCTCTGAAGGGTGCTCTTGAGTTCTTTAAACTCTGTGCGACATGTTACCAGGATCTCTGACTGTGTGATCACCTCCTGTTCCACTGTTGCCATCTGAGTGGAAACACATGCATTACTGCTCCAGTTAACTCTTTAAACGTCACTTCTATAGGGAGAGTTGCAGTTTCCCTTCTCACCTTACTGTGATACCACGAATCGAGCTCCTTCTGGTTCTTGGCGATTACACTCTCGTAGTGGTCCCTGATCTCTTTCATGGTCTGGTTCAGGTCTGTAGAAGGACAGGCGTCCACGGCGACGTTAACCTGGCCACCCATCTGAGCCCTCAGCAGGGCCATTTCCTTCAGGGAGTCAAAGTAACATGTCAATCCACAAGAGAAATTACTCCAAGTAATGTATTATATTTGTTATTGTAAATGAAGGGAAGTGTTGGAGGGTCGTATCACAAGTTTGTTTTTGATTCTTTGATCTGAGTGTGAGGTAATGGTTGGCCAAACAGGAGCAATGAGCTAATGGGGTGAGAGAAGAATACGTGGAAGTGTGCAAAGAGAAGAGGGGCAGACATGGAAGAAGCAGAAAGATGTTTGTAAAAACATTAACCTAACAGAGTATTTCCTCAGTTTCACCGGGGTTGAGGTAGAGGTCAAGTCTGTAAATTCTGATCTGCTGAGGCAACAATAGATGACTAATCTTCATAGTGACAAGTTAATTGTTTTGTAAATAGTTGTGAAAAGACAGATGATGGGGAACTCTGTTCAGTTTATCATATATGTGCCTGCTGTCAGGTTCTGTGAATAAACTTTGTAGGTGTTGGCCTGTGATGCAGCGGCATAACACATGCTGACACATGTAAACTCCCATCTGTCAGCCTTCAAGTAGCTCAGTTTTGTGTCTCACAACTGGCTCTCTCTTTCATCTGCACTCTCACCTCTTCGTGGTTCTTCTTCAGCATGAGAAGCTCGTCCTTCAGAGACTCATACTGACTCTCCAGATCCATCCTGCTCAGGTTAATTTCATCCAGCACCTTCCTCAGACCAGCGATGTCAGCCTCCACAGCAAGCCTCATGGACAGCTCGTTCTCATACCTGAGAGGATTTCACAGGAGAGGATAGATGGACCGGTCAGAGAAGAGTCAGTGCCTTGCCTTACTGTTTAGGCATTAGGCTGCAGTCTGACGCACAAGTGAAGTATCATTCAAGCGGCAGGAACGTGAAAGCGCAAACTTATGCACACTTACTTCACTTTGAAATCTTCACCAGCCAGCTTTGCGTTGTCAATGTCCAGGACTGTCTTGGCATTGAGCCTGGAGGCAATCAGGATCTTTGAAGGAAAATAAAAACAAAGAATATCAGGGAAAGACATACTGAACTCAAATTTCACAATGTTCTAGACCATGTTCCAATATTTGTTAGAAGAAAATTGGATCATTTAAAAATTTGTCTTGCAAAACGCAACAAACAACAGCTCAATATGAGTGCACAACTTTGTTGTAAGTTGTATAAATGGGTATGATGTATCCTTAAATATTAAAAAAGAAAACAATAAAGTCTCAGATACCTGTCTGTGTAATGAAGATAAATAAGAGTTCAGCTGTGAACTTTCAGTGTATTTTTCTATAATTATCACTGTGGCACTGAAAGACTGTCAGCAGGATGTGGTGAACAGCTGGAATGTTTCTGCTATGAAAGTCATAAAAATTCCAACTGTGCTTCCTTAAATGCCTCCTTCCAAACCTTGACAGTGACATGTGTAAAAAAATGTGATACTCCCACATTTAATACATACTGACAGATACCTACCCGTCCTCAAACACACACAGTGAATGTTAACATCAGACAGGTGAGAAGATAACTTCTAACAACGAGGGGGTCTCACCTTCTCCTTCAGCTCCTCGATGGTGACAAAGTAGCTGGTGTAGTCGTGGGAGACTACAGTTCTACTCTGGTACCACTCTCTGATCTGCTTTTCCAGGCGTTCATTCTCCTTCTCCAGGTTGTGCACCTTCTCCAGGTAGGAGGCCAGACGGTCGTTCAGGTTCTGCATGGTGGCCTTCTCGTTGGCCCCAACATGGAGGTCGAGCCCGTCGGTGAGGTTGAAGCCTCCTGCTGAAGGGGCATAGCTCAGCTGGGATGAGGAGATGCGGGTGCCACGACCTCCTGCTCCCCCGTAGACACTCATGGTCTTCTGGCTGTAGGATCTGGAGCTGAAAGACATGCTGGCGAGTCTGGATCTGAACCAGGTAGGATCACTGGAGTTGATCTGCAGTTGAAAGCATCACTGAGGTGCCCTTGGTTATATACCTACCACACATGGCAAAGTGGGCAGGGCCATGAATGCTGGTTGAAAGGGAAGAATGCGGCTTACCCCCTACTCCTCTATACAATCTTGTCATCACTAAGGGTGTGGTGACTGATGGGTAGGGGTTTATCCACCTCTTTTCAGGTTGAACTTGTGATTCCACATTTTCCTGTTACTCACTCAAGGGAAATAATTACATTCTTTTCTATTTACTTGTTCAACAGCCACCTTTACAAACAAAAACACAACGATAATGTTTAAAATAATGGGTTTCTAAAGAAACTGCTGTATATAACTTTTTTTGTCAATGTTCACAGAGCCTAATTACTCACGGCCGTGACAGAAATGACACCTACCAGTGACAATTTCACCTCGGTGAAACTTTGGACTAAAGGTTGGGGGCAAGACAAGCGTCAGCTATTTTTGTCTCATGAGCTTCCAGAAAATATTTTAAAGATCATGATTAAGATTTAACCAATAAACATTTGTTGATGAATGAGTGAAAATGCTTCTTAATGCTTTTTGGCTCAATTTGTGCTTACTGAGAGAAATGAGATTAACGGTGAACAAGTTCAAACATGTAATTGTTGTTGTTGTGAATATTAAACTCAATTAACATTCAGCTTCACAACTGAACACATACCTGTTTAAACAATCAGTGCCTTCTGCACTATAGCATTTTTGCTTTTTTCTTTTTTTAAAATGCAGGCTTGTACCTCATCAGCTGATAACTGTAAATTGTTTCTTTGAAATGCTGCTTTTGCAGTGAATATATTTTTTATAATTAGATTACAAGACACATTATTTAAGTATATGGGCAAAGTTTTGCACAGGTAAGACACAAGGTTAAACATTATAGTTTTTATTTGACATTACTTCGGAGCTTCCTCTTCTAACTAACTGATAAAAATACCTGTCCCTTGTAAAAAAAGAGAGCAGTCCCGTTTCCCAGGTATGTCTCTGTGAACAACATCATTGGGATGACAGGCTGCCTTCCTTTAGCATCATTTCACACCTTCTTCAGTCAGCAGTCACTGATAAGGAGGGTGAGGCCTGACATGGACATAACTGACTGCTTAAAAAGCACCTGAGGCGAATCCCTGCCTGTTGCTTCAGCTTCTACACAGGGACGAAAAACATTTAAGGCACTCACTTCTTTCCAGTAACAAAATGATTTATGATGATTTCTGCTTGTTTGAGGGACTTGAGCTAATGTTTCAGATTTGAGAAAGATCTGGAGTTTAAAATAGAGGACAGAAAGACACTTTTTAATTTTCCATTTTCCATAGCAAATATTTTAAGTGGCCCAAGCAGAAAAAGCTGAGGTGTAAATAATTAATGATTACCACAGTTGGTTTAAGTGGAGCGGATTGATGCTATTAGACACACCTTTGGTTTCTCAGCTGTGAAAAAAATTTGGAGCAGCCGTTTTATACGTTTTCCTAAGAATCAATGCATGTTACATAATTTTTTTTTTTTTTTTTTTTACATCTCCTGGATTGTAGTTAGTCTGTGTGACTTAGTATTATATAACATTTTAACTGATTTAGAAAAAGATTTGAATTCTCTTTTTTTTCCCAAAACCTTGTAACCCTCCATCATTGAAGTAACCATGATAAGCTTGTTTGCACAACTATCTTCATTTTACCTAATCTTTTTCAATATTATCTCATTTTTGTAAGTTTTTTTGTTCTTTCAAACCTAACAAAGGTAAGAATGTTAACCTGCGTAACACCCACCCACAGAAAAATCTTCAGGCATTTCCCTGAGTGGTCTGTTTGATCGGTGGCATTGATAGCAAGTTTGAGCACGAGCTCATGTCAGGTGCAGAGACAAATCTCACACAGTCATTCCACTTATGTAGAGTTAGTTTTTCTGAATGCTCATCGTTAATATTTGGTGATTTATACTGTAAACACAACCACGATCCAAAGGAGTTCAGTAAATGTTAGGCTGGGCAGAAAAACACACTTACCCAGCAGACCACACAGACTGGTGATCACATGCAGCACTATGGGTCTTCTAGTATCAAAAAGTATCCACGCTTCTTTTTGTAAGTTAAATGTATTTTATTTAACCATCCTGGTTACATTTAGGAGTGTATTCACTATTAACCCTGGAGAACCAGACAGCCCTTTTTTTTCACATTGGGTATCAGCAAAAAATGGTGGTCAAATTTGACCCAGTGGCTTCTCCAGGGTTAAATTCTGCTTTTTTTGGTATGAAATCCAGCTTTTTAAAAAACTTAAATGGAACTCATTATATAAAGTTAATGAGTTCAGTTTAGGAGTTAACAGGTTGTAAATTCAGCAGAATCTTTCTCCCAAGAATATAAAATCACATGAAACTGCATCAATTACATACATTTGGAGGAAGAATGAGTTTTCATAAGTCAGAAGTGCTTGATAGGTACATTGATACTGTAGCTCAGGGGTGTCCAAAGTCGGTCCTCGAGGGCTGAAGTCCTGCAGGTTTTAGATGTTTCCCTGCTCCAGCACACCTGATTCTAATTAAAGACCATTAACAGCTTGTCATCAAGGTCTGAACAAGTCTGTCAATGACACAGCCACTTGTATCAGAGTATGAAGAAGCAGGGAAACATCTAAAACATGCAGGACTCCAGCCCTCGACGACCGGCTTTGGACACCCCTGCTGTAGCTGATCACAGAATTATAAGCTCTTAAACAAACTAGATGAATGAATGCTTACTTTTAACCAAATTATAATAACAATAAAGATAAAAACATGCTATTTGAAAAGGATTAAGGAAAAGCAAAAGCTCCTTTAAACCTACCCCTTCTCCACTCATTAATATTCATTCCCTTTCTACTGGAGTTTCGCCAAGATACATAGTTTCTGTATTAACAATATATACCGTATAAACAAAGGTAATATATACATATACATGTATATAAATGCACACACACACACACACACACACACACACACACACACACACACACACACACACACACACA
>JAOWBL010000001.1:13879877-13899477 GCA_028564865.1 Zenarchopterus dispar
TTGTGATTCAGCAGTTTTTTCAGTTTTATTTCCACCGGGAACATTATTGATTGAATGCTTTATTTTTTTTCTTTTTCCTCTTTTTTTTCTTAAGCTCTGAACTTTAAGTGGAAGTTTTTCATGTTCTCACCAAGAATTTTGGAGAAGTTATTGTTTTCTTAATGTGAGGACTGACCAGCCAACTAGGATTATACATGTCAAGAGCTATTAATGGCTACAAAAATAAACTTGACGACTTCGCTCCAGTCAGGTTAAGATTTTCATACCAAACACTGAGATCTTCAACTATAAGTGCCTTAAAATGTCTTCAGAATCAAAGTAAGGCATTAGTACTTAAGTTTTTGGATTTTTACACAATTTAAAGTATTTGTTTAGTATGACAAAACCTCTTCAGTCCTGGTCAGAGAACTTATGACAAATGTTAAAAGCACTGTGGACAAACCTGCAACAGAAAGAACGGTACGTAAATGAAAGAAGGCTTTCATACATGGCACACCAGTTTGTTAATAGTTAGGAAATGAAGAAAATTACGAGCACAACAGTAAAACACTGTCATGTTATCACAGCATTCTGGAGTAAATATCAGAAAACCTGGTTTAGGAGAAATGTCTATCAGCAGGACTGGAAGCACACCTAAATGAAAGACAGATTGCACTTTTTTTTTACGGCCAAACCTGAATTCCAGTGCAAACCTGTAGCGAGAGATGATAACTGCTATTGCACATGAGACTCCTGCAAAAACAACAGCATTAGAGCAAACGGTAACTGAAGAGAGGGAGAAACGAACAGAAAACCAGCAGCAAGACGTTTCTAGATGGCTGAAAGAAACATTCAGAATTAATTATTATTGTCAGAGATTCTGCAGCCTTTCATTTGTGAGTGATGAACATTTATGAGTGTTTACCTGTCAGTCATAGCCACAACAGCAGTAGCTCCTTAAACCACACCATCCTAGTCAGACATGACATCTGACCTCACGTCTTCAGCTAAGAACCATGGCTGTCTTTGTGGCATTTTGCTGTTATGTCCATGTGAATAGTCTTTTAAACAGGAAATATCCAGCTTATGGTTAACATCTAAATGCTGTGCAGCATTTAGATGTTAACAGGGCCAGATGGTGAGTGATGGTGTGGGTGATGTGATGAGAAGAATCGTGGAGTGTTTTATGTTCATGTTGTTTATAAGCTATTTTTTTAAATGTCATTGGAGTCAGGAATCCTTAAGTCCTTAACACTGAAGGACTCTATTCTTTTTGTAAACTTTGCTCCTGTTCACCTTGTGTGGAGGTCATCATGCTCTTCATTCCTCATTGACGTCTCTGTGAAACACATGTGAATAATGTCTGTTCGGTGGTTAGTAAAACACCATGCAAAACATCTACATTCATCGTTTTTGTCTCATTAGGACACAAACAGAAAATATTGATTATAGACAAATTAAATGGATGGTCAGTTATTGAAATTAATTATTAATTTAATGATCAACATTGGCCATGAAACTCCACCTTGAAGTCTAGATGATATATAAATAAAAAATAAAGCCACAAGACGTTTAGAACAAAACGACTCCACATCAAGATTTAGCATTTATGCTCAACCCTGTTTCTACCATTTAGCTCTACAGTTTAGCCCTAACACTCATTGTTTGGCATGTTAATGTGAGGGCTGGTGGTATCCAAACTGTCTTTTAGATGAATTGGAAAGGTCAAGGCAAAGGGCAATGAGGATCAACAATAAATAATTAAAAATGTAAAACTATTACTTTATGTTACATTCAGTCTTGTGTCAAGAAATGCATGTATAAACTATAAAAAATAATTGGTTGGGGCAGATGTAGGGGGAAAAGGGTAGATAACAGATTTAGTAGTAGAAAGATTGGGCCCTATGAGTCATTCACACTTTCATTTGACAGCATACATTAACATATATATGTCTGCTGTGGCAGGGACCCCTTCACCACAACCTCCCCTGTATCATGACATGCACATATCCAGCAATATTACAAGGAGCTGGTTCAATGTGAACCACACCAAATGTGACTGGTCCACTGGGTATTTTCTTCTACTTGTTTCCTGCTACTAGTATTTCTTTGTTATTTTTCATTTTGGAAGAAAGATTTGGATAATTGTTTCAATGTGGCTGTTGCTCAGTGTTTATCAGCTCCAACCCTCATATGATTTGCATTATTTCCTCTGTTGCTGTGTGTGAGCTACATAAAAAAGTAAACAAAATAAAGCTCAGCACAGTAAGCCACATCACTAACTAACATTTGAAGGTGTAATTACAGAGCGACATAAACAACAATGGACAAGCATAGACACCAGCAGTGGTGTTGGTCTCGTAGGTAGTCCTTTAATTTCTATGTAGAACCAGAAATCCCTCTTGAGTATGAACTTCCTCACAACCAAAGACACATTTAACTCTTTTTAAGGAGACTGTACTGTAAAGATGTTAACAGTGACGTTAATGGCTGTTCTATTCTATTCATGTCTGTATCTTAAAGAAACTAAAAAAATAAATATAGAAGCAGTTAAAACTTTGATAGGATGACAAGACTAGGGGAGTCCAAGACTTTCACAGCACTGTTTGTCTGATAAATATATCAAGAGTGCACACAGCAGACAAATAAGCCTGAACTTGTCAGAGGGCAGGACAAGGGCCTCAAGATGCATTAGACCATAAGGAAGCAGCAATGAAGAATGTCTTTTATATAAACAAAAAGTGCCCCAGCAAGTTTCAGATAAAAACCAGAATTCAGGCTGGAGAGCATCTGAACTAGGCAGGGGACATTACATATACAATAATAATGAATTAGCAAGGAAAGGGGGAAAGAAAGGACAGTATATACTCATTGGATGAGATGAGACATGTATGGCACCAATCTGTGGAGACAAAAAAGGAACAAGAAAACCAAAAAATCAAAAAAAAAAAATATATTTTTTTTTTAAATCAAGAAACCAACCCCTGACAGTACAACAGTAAAATGGCAAAACACAGAATAGAAGCTACAAAGAAAAGAGTGCTGGAAACCAGTAATAAAACCGTAGACCATGACGTAGCTATGATCAGGGGAAAGTGTCATGATTTAATGCTTTATAAAAATTCTCCTGCCCTGGTTCAAAAAAAAAAATTAAAAAATTACCCCCTCAGAGTTGTCATGAGTATGACATCAAATGATTGAGACCAGAATGGTTCTTTGAACAAGGTTGCTAATATATTTATTTCTACTCTAAATTTGGACATTTTAAAATGGGAATTGGAGATTGACTTACTTTTGGAGTCAGCCTCCAGCTGCAAGTCGAGGAACTGCAGTGAATCCACATGAGCCTGAACCCAGAAGTTTGATGGTTGACATCTGCTCATAAGTTCTAGTTTGATCTTGACTATTTACCCGTGTTTCTCTAACGCTTCTGTTATGTATTGTCTTGTATTTCTCTTTACCAGCTGCTAGTCTGTCTTTTTTTTTTTTTACTTGTCTGTCTCCTTTACCAAGTTGTGTTTTACATTTGCTTTTGATGTCTGTTTGAGACCTTTTTTTTATTCTGGAAATCCTACCTATGCAGCGCTTTTAAAAAAAGTTTCCTACGCTCCTGACCACTCGTGATCTCCTGCATTTGGGTCCTCCCCTAAACCCAGAACAGAAAGTCTGTTGACTATTTTGAGGTAAGCGCCAAGGTTTGAAGTCAGTTAAAATCTCACGCAGGAAGTCAGTTGGAGACACTGATGTGTCTTTTGGTTCAGCTGCAGTTGTTGAACCAACTAGAGAATGGGAGTTCAGACCGAACACCTGAGTATGGTGCATTGCAGTAGTGAAGGCACAACACTCAGTAGATAAAACCATGCTGAACATTGAAAGAAATGACCTGATTTTTGAAACGGTTTAACTTGAAAAAACAAGACTGAATGTGTTTGACTTGGGTGTCAAAACTAAGGTTGGGAACAAACCTTCCTCCTAGAACATTAGCACTGACATTGTTGGATAGATTTTTGATTACAACAAAGAGCGCAGAAGGAGTCTGGAAGAGCACATTGAATACCCTCCAACTCTTCAGTGAGTCTAAGGAACTTTTGGGCCATCCAGGATTTCAATTCAACCTTAACAGCCAAGCAAGTTTCACATTCAGATGACACACTTGAAATGTCAGATGACTCTCTCATCTGACTAACGTCAACAAACATATCAGCATATTTCATGAGATCTTTCCTTTGATATGCATACCTCAAAGTTTCTGATTAAACCTCAGTTACAGTACCAACAGCTGTGAACACTCTACGAAGGAGTGTTTCCTCCCTGAAGCGTCTTTATAAGAATCCACCATTCATAATTTTCATAAGATGGCCATAAGTGCATTGTTGGTTTTTTCAGCACACCTTACGGAGATAATAAACTCTATGGCCAGCGTGCGGTAGAAAATCACCTCATTTTCTCAAACATGTGTCAGGTTGTTCTTGCGAATTGAACTGCAGCTGTACCAAGTTCCTTCAAAGGAACTATGCCCCCCACCCCGCACCCTCCGAATGTCTACAATCTCCAAATTTTGTATGAGCCCACCGTTTGTAAGAACCTTTGTGACTCAGGCTTTGGTAACAACGAAATACTGCCATCTGAAGATAACTGTGTGTAGTTTTGGATGCTTAAAAAAGAGAACAGTAAAAGAATATTTTTGAAAATATGCTTTTTGAAGATTGAATTTGTCTTGTAGAATAGTCCACCTCGCCCAAGTAAATGCAAGTTTTAAATAGATTAGGTAATACCTATCTGTATAAAATCACAAAACATTGTTTATATTACAATAATGACTCACTTCTCCCCCACACTCAGAGGTGGCCCTCAAGTGACTGCCTCACCTCCTGCCTAACTAACAGCAGATGTTCCTCTACAAGAGTGCAGGAACTCTGTTTATAGAGCCCAACACTGAGATAAGAATAACGCACACACGGAGAAATGCACAATCTCCTGAGCCACTCTTTCTCATCCTTCACGCAGCTCATGACACAAGCCAAAACCAACAAAGTGAGCAGTGCGCACATACACATAGGATATAGGAGTGAAGGGAATGTTGTGTGTGATATGGTGAACAATAGAGTGGCTTGACTGAAAATGCAAAAAGACAATGTTGGGGTTCAAGGCCGCCAAGCTCCAATGGAGCTCACAATGCGTTAAAAGTTCATTAGTTTCCTGCTCTTTTATCAAGTAGACAGGAGTATGATGGAAATAAGGTTATCCTGTAATCAAATATGGTTGATAATACATGGTCACTTACCTCCCTTTTGCCTCTAAAAGGTGAACTGAAAAACTAACATATCAGAATCCCAACATGAATTTACAATATAACTAAGAGCTTTATCAAAACAGAATAAGTGAAAAAATAAGTTTTCAGTTAGTTTGAAGGAGCCATCTGTAGGTTATATCATAAGTCATTTATAATTTCTAACAAATGAACACAAATAGACATTTGCTCAGCGGTTAGTGTGGCTGTTGACTAACGGTGGGACACTAAGACAATAAATCTACAGCTTCTCTATTTGCACTGAGATGCTAAATGACTGGTGCGATCAAGACAATACCTGCAGGTATTTATGAAAGATGTGCATGCATGACACGTCTGTCATGCATGCAGAGAGATGCAAATACGTGCACAAAAGCTCTCAGATGTCTAAACCAGCAGAATCCTCTCACACACATTCCACAACAGTTTCCTCACAGACGTGGAAAGAAACCAAACCCTGGTCCTTAAAAGAAAAAACGTAGTGGTTCTGCCAAGCCCATGGCTTAGCTGAGAGGAAAACTCCCTCCTTCCTTCTCCACCTCCCTCCTGCTGGCCAGTCCCGCCCAAAATCCAGCACTATATCAACAGCCTGCCTCTCTGTATCAAACTCCACAGTCCTGGAACAGTCCACAGCTGTGTAAAGGTCCTCTCTTCTCGAGTTCTCTCTTGACCAGCAGAAAGACAGCCATCATGTTTTACAGCCAGAGCATCTCCAGCGGTCCTGCGCTCATCACCAGACAGAGCCGCAGCTACACATCAAGTGCTGCTCCCCACAAGGCTCACAGCGTGGCAGGATTCAGTCTCAGGGGAGCCCCCCGAATCTCATCCTCCACCAGCCGCATTGTCTCCTCCGGCTATGGAGGTGGCATGGGGGTCGGTGGGGGATTTGACCTCTCCAACGCCCTGGATCAGAGCACCGTCCACCTGAATGAGAAGGCTACCATGCAGAACCTGAATGACCGTCTGGCGTCCTACCTGGAGAAGGTCCGCTCACTGGAGGCGGCCAATGCCAAGCTGGAGAAGCAGATCAGAGAGTACTACGAGCAGAAGGGCCCAACAGCTGAGAGGGACTATAGCAACTACTGGGCCATCATCAATGACCTGAAGGACAAGGTATAGTGTGTTTCAGCTTCTACAGCTGAAATAGCAGACAAGGCAAATATTTGCATAGCTGTAAATGATTGCTGGAGAAGAGCTTTGAAAAGATTAGTTGTACAGTCATAATGAGTGGCCATGCAATATGATGTGCCACTCAATTCAAGGTATTTTGATGGGGAAATAATGATGTACAATGTTAAAAAAAAGCTCAAAATAGACAAAGAAAGTTTGCATGATTTACCAAATTAACCTGTTGAACACAAAATAATGATGCAGCAGAAAGGTTAAGTAGAGAGTCCTATTAGTTTGAAACTCTGGAAGCAGCTAAACTTCTGTGTGCAACTGCAAATGAACTGTGTAATTTAGACCAACTCCCACTATTGTTACTCTCTTCAGATCAATGCCGCCACTATTGAAAACGCCAACATCCTGCTCCAGATTGACAACTCCAAACTGGCTGCTGATGACTTCAAAACCAAGTAAGCACAAATTGTGAAACAGCTGTCGACCTTCACCATGATGCGATCAAACAAGCAGGGTGTGGGGGGATATTTGTCTCATGTCAGAGTTTGTGTTCTCTCCTCTCTGAATCAACTAGATTTGAGCATGAGCTGATGATGCGCCAGTCAGTTGAGGCTGACATTGCCAATCTTCGCCGCCTGCTGGACCAGACTACCCTGACAAAGGCTGACCTGGAGATGCAGATTGAAGGCTTGCAGGATGAGCTGGCATACCTTAAGAAGAATCACGCAGAGGTGAATAACAGATCTTCTAGTGCGTGGAGCTGTATCAGTTCTGCAAACTAGATCTCAACACTGACTTTCTTTTCTCCTGTGAATTGTTCAGGAGCTGGCAGCACTACGCTCACAGCTCACTGGCACAGTCAACGTGGAGGTAGATGCCGCACCTCAGCAAGACTTGAACAAAGTCCTGGAGGAAATCCGCGCCCAGTATGAAGCCATCACTGACAAACATCGTCGTGACCAGGAGTCCTGGTTTAATGAGAAGGTGAAAAGATTTTTCTGTAAACAAAGGAACATCCTCCCACACATTGTAAATGACTAGGTTCACTCCCTCAGTAGCCAACTCCGTGGTTAAACTGTTAAAGAGGACGAGTAATCGCCCAGATTTCTGACTCTGTCTTTACTTTTGATTTAGTCCACAACTCTGTCCAAGGAGGTTGCCATCAGCACAGAGTCAATCCAGACATCCAAGACAGAGATCGGTGACCTAAGGCGCACACTCCAGGGCCTGGAAATCGAGCTGCAGTCTCAGCTCAGCATGGTAAGGAAAGAAAAACATCTGTTCACCTCCCTCTGATCTTGCCTTATATGAGCAAATTCCCAGATCTCGGTCTTGCAAAGACAAAATGAAGAAACAGATAAGAGCGTAACAAGTAAAGAGGAGAATAAGGGGGAGAGGCTTTAGTGAAAGAATGAAGGGAGGGTGAATGATGAGAGCGGAGGAAAAGGGATGGGCTCCTGCTCGGGAAAACATCTCACAGACATCTGTTTGAATTCTGAAAGGCATAAAAAAGAGCTTGAAGAAAGCCGAAGGAATGCTTAACTGGATGGCCCAAAGTATCACTACCACAGTTTATCTTCACCCAGCTGGGGTTAATCACTCAGCGGTCCCACCGACAGCCACTCGCTGCTGTTGTGTAACAGTGGAGGAGAGTATAATAAGATACGTACTGGTGCATTCAAATCATATTCAAACCTAGCTGCTCTTTATTCGTCCATAAAAAGAAGTAGAATCCTAAGCACACACCAACTTTTGTTAGTGAATTACTGCATCCAGGGCGTGGATGGTTAACACAGCCTATAACAGCCCTGACCTGTTCAGAAGAGCTTATCGCTGTAATCATGTTGGCAAATAAGACCAGCAATGTTTGTGTTTCACTACTAATGTGCCTTTTACTCCTTCCCACCATCCTCTGACAGAAAGGGGCTCTTGAAAACACGCTGGCAGAGACAGAGGCTCGCTACAGCGCCATGCTGGCCAGTTTCCAGAACACAATCAACATGCTTGAAGCAGAGCTAGCCAATGTGCGCTCAAGCATTGAGCAGCAGGGCCAGGACTACAAGATGCTGCTGGATATCAAGACCAGGCTGGAGCAGGAGATTGCAACCTACAGAACCCTGCTGGATACTGAGGATTCCAGGTAGATTCCAGGTAGACACAGGGGCAAAAATGCAACCATTTATCATCAAACGAATGTGTCATCCTTACTCACTGTTTTTCTCTACTTTTCTCTCTCCTCCCATTCATTTCAGAACAATTGGTGCAGGTAAGGGATTTCTGTTTTAACACGAAATTACATGATATTAGAGCAAATGACATAATAAATGCTTAAAGATATGCTTTTATAATTCTGTCTCTTTTCAATAGGGGGCACAAAGACCACAGTAACAACCACCACTGTGCGCAGTTCCAGCTAGGAGGTCCAGTTGGCAGGACAAGCTGTTCTCCGACACATACGCACACACACACTTACTCCATCTAATAAAAACTGTTACATGAGATGAGTGAAACTTTATTGGAAAATGTGAACACCTGTATTAAAGTTAATGATTCACACATCACAAATCAGACAAAAACCTGATGTAGAGTACTCCGTGTATGTATATGTGTGTGTGTGTATGTGTGACCGGTCTGACAAAATAAATCTGCTTGTTAAGATAAGAGTTTTGCAGGTTTTTTTTGTGTGTGTATGTGACTTCAGTGGTCTCTCAAGAGCCACAGCTTTTTTCCATTACATCACTTTGTTTTCTCAGTCTCCATGACAACGGTGTTACAATTTTGGGAGGTGGGATATGGGGTTGCGGAAATCTATTTTACACAACACGGCTGCTGTCAGGAAAAAGGGAACAATGGTCAAGAGGTCCAGAGTGGAAACCTTTAGGACCTTGGGAGAAAGCTTTGCTCAACACCAGAGAAAACTGAAAAAAAAGAGAGAAACAAAGTGCCAGTTAATTGACCAAATAAAGCAAATGACCCAAGAGTTTGCCCAAAGAGGTTTTTCAAACAAGACACACCCAAATGGTTGACTAATCTTTGTCCTGGATGCTTTTCAACAGTGCAGCATGAGGTCTGTGTAACTTCTGTCACCTAGAAACGAGAACACACATGGCTCAGGACAGAAAAACTGAGTGGGAACGCAAACACTGACTAACTGAACAAAGAGAGTCCTTGTGGAAGTGGGTGCTATCAGTCATGGGCTCTGCTTCTTTTATGATCTCACTTTAATGCCAAAAGATCAAAGAGTTGATATTGATATAATGGTGTCAATCGGGGTGGGGCACCAGGGCTGTGGGTGACTTTGTATTTATGTGAAATTTTCAAATGATGGTGCAATACTCATGTTAAACAGAGAGATTTTAAAGAGCATCCAGTGTCCAACCCTCTCTGAGGAGCTTCATTCACTCATGCTTTGAGGCATTTTGCTGCACATCAGCAACATTTCCACGGTGTTTAAATAGATCATGATAGGTGAATGCAAAGCATTTCCTGCTGTGCTTGTAATTTGATAGGAAAAACCAGAAGCTGAGCTCACCAGAAGATGCTCCATATCACAATACTGGTGTTTAACCAGTATGTGTTAAGTGCGAGCTTGTTCTAGTCCTGCATTCGTGTGCCGTGCCTTTTTGACGCATACCCACTGTTAAAATGACTCATGCTCCCTTTCTTTCTATGCCAGTTTTATGTAACTCAAGGTTATTTTTCTCTATATATTTGAAAATTACAATCCTGCCTGAGTTTGCCAGCGATGACACCCTCTGTTCAGAAAATCTTTTTGACTAATATCTGTGCCAGAAATTCAAGCATCCCATGTCCTAATAAAGTGTTGTTATTGCACTAGTTTAAAATCTCAAATGATCTCAACCTCTAGAAGTTAAAATGTTTAAAAACTCTAGTCTAGACCTTTTTTCAGATTAATTGAATTAATTAAAGAATTGTATAAATATTACAGTGACGAGCAGCAATTTTGAGAAAGGATACATTTATGTTGCCTCAGACTAGATATAGAAGATACAGTGCATTATCATGTCTGCAAGATAATTTAATTCCATAACTACAAAATGGATAGCAGCATAAAGACTTGGAAAACGGTGAAATACATAGTTTAATTATTTCTAAGGTTTAAAAAGAGGAGGGACAAGAAACAGTTCCCTTGAAAATCAAATTGTATTGTGCTTTTGTTAAAAAACAAAACAAAACAAAACACAGTATTACTAGACTTTGCTCCAGATCTTATATAATTAGACTTAATGTTTACCTTGGAATTGTGTATGATTGGAAACGTGGAATGGAAACACCCAGTGTGGCTGCAGCTTGCACAAGGCTAGCCTTGAGTGCCAGGTGTTTATATGAAGAAGGATGTGGTCAGATCCGTGAGAGCTGAGAAGTGGCATAATACAAGGTAAACTGTAAACCCACTTTTAAACCTCCTCTTATGAAAGAGTGAATGTTTTGTTATGTTGATTTTGGATGGCTAGATGTTTGGATGTGTCCAAGATTGAAAATTATTTGATCATAGTGACATGTTAAAATAAAATGTGTCCTGTAGTTGCCATCACAAACCTCTTCGGTCTGAAGTAAGCTGCTCGCTATTTAAAGGGTCAGAAGTCTTATTAATACAACTGACCACAATATATTATTCAAACAACTGGTGAACTGGGTGGGTTTTTCTGGAACTGTGCTAAATTGGTAAACAGGTAACTAGGTAACTTTAGGTGTGGAGTTCCCCATGGTTCCATCCTGGGACCTCTTCTGTTTAACATCTACATGATCCCACTGGGACAGATTATAAAGAACAACAAAATAAGTTACTATCGCTATGCAGATGACATGCAGATATATATTACAATATCACCAGGAGACCATGGCCCTGTTGAGGCTTATGGTAAAAGCATTGAGGAGATTAATGACTGGATGTGCCATAACTTTCTCCAGCCAAACAAAAATAAAACGGCGGTGTTCTGTCTTTGGAGCAAAAGCGAAACAACCTCAGGTCACAACAGAGCTTCAATCTATACAACTAAAAACCACCAACCAGACCAGAAATCTGGTGTCGTGATGGACTCAGACCTAAATTTGGAAGAATACATCAAAGCAATAACAAAATTAGTGTACCTTGAGAATGTATCAAGGCTAAAAGATTGGATGTCTCATCAGCACCTGGATAACCAGTGTTGTGGAAAAAAGTATCTAATATCTCTGTATAAACACATTTTAACCACTAAGTGACTGCAACACCTGAATAATACTGAAATAATATAATAACACTAACATAATGACTTGGCAATATGGCTAGAATTGGTGGATTATTTAATTATCTTTTCCATGCAAAAGGGTCAGAACTTACATCTCAAGTTTCAATGCAGAAGTGACCCAGAGAGTCATCAGTACAACAGTTTTACCGAGCAGAGCTGGGAGATCTTTAGACAAAATAAGACAGTTCTCAAAACAACATCTTTGCAGCTGTGTAGGACAGTTAAACCCAAACTGTACAGACACAATACTGGTCTGAACTGAGTGTACTCATAATAAACTCACAGTGACTGATAATTTTCCATCACAACTAGTCCATGCATTCATTTTTAGTATGCTTGATTATTGTAACAGCATCTTTACAGGTCTACCTAAAAAATCCGTTAGACAAGTGCAGCTCACACAGAACTCTAATGCTCAAGTCCTCACTAGGATCAAAAATGTGGACCACATCAGTCCAACTCTGAGGTCTTTACACTGGCTGGCTGTCCGTCAGAGGATAGACTTTAAAGTTCTGATGCTGGTCTATAAAGCTCTAAATGGTTTAGGACCCAAATACATCAGTGACCTCCTAACCCAGTATGAACCCGCCAGACCCCCCAGGTCATCAGGATCTGGTTTCTTTTATCAGTTCCCAGAGTCAGAAACTAGACGCAGAGAAGCTGCATCCATCTTCTACACTCCACATGTCTAAAACAAACTCCCAGAAAGCCTCAGATCAGCTGAAACCCTCAGTTTATTTAAATCCAGGATGAAGACACACCTGTTCTCAGCTGCATTTGAATGAAGTTGCAAAACTGCACTGTTACTTTTAAGCTTGAGTTTCAAAACTTGATTATATTTTAACTACTGTCTTGCCTTACCTTATTATGGATTCGCAGTGATTGTTTTAAAAGGTTGAGCAACAAAATATTAAGTTGAGGATTCTGTCATATTTGTCCAGGTCAGTTTCATTAGATTTTATTTTTAAATGATGCTGAGCCCGAATTCAAAATAAATCTCTGATTTTCATTAGTTGATATCTAGTAAGTCATTATTTTTTATTGCAGTAAGTTTTATATTATTTCAAAGATCATTGCCTTGTCGCCAGAACAAAGCATGAGGAAACGCTATTCATCCCTGGCATGCAGTTAGCCTGCCGGCTAAATGTCATCATATCCATAGCCTACAGCAGTTAACTAGTAGTGCTGTCGAGTCCTATACTTTCAAAATTCACCTTGTTCTTGCAGGTTTTTCTTGCGTCTTCTTCTTCTATGCCTTTAATTACCAGCTAGACCGAAGACCTGGTTGATTTGGGCACAAAAGTGTGGGTTTTCAGTAAATGCCCTAAAAACTATAATGAAAAGACCTGCACAACAGCTTGGAGAAATAACTACAATTTAATCATACTTATGTGTTAATATTCTCTAAAGGTAGCTTAACATCAAGAAGATCAGGAAGCAGCATTTGGATTTTAACAACCAGTAGGACAGCAGAATTATGGACCCAACATGATGTTTAAAATTAGTTTCAACTACTTTAAATACATATAAATTACCAGAATTGCCATTATAACTTAAGGTTGGCTGGAGGTGGTGGGAGGAATTATTTCAATATTTAAGTTATTCTGTCAAAATAGTGAACTGTTGATTAGTTGATGAATAGGGACAGAGTTTTAAAAAAAGTTTTTAAAAAAGAGAAAAAAAAACAGTGCCGAGCTGTATCTTATCCTCTGTCGTTTCCTCCCATTTGTGCTTGCCTGGGAGTGAGTCATGGAGGAGGAAGATGGGATGTTATATGCTTGATGTCATGAAATACTTGATACAAAACGTAACAAAAGTTCATTTTGTGCTCCACAAGAAAGTCATTGCCATTTCCATTCTTGGTTGTTATCTGTTATTCTGTAGAGGGGATTTATCCTCTAAAATGTATATCAAGTTTTTTCAATAACTAATCCAGCATATTAATCTTTGCACAGAAAAATTAAGCCTGGTACGATATGCTTGCCTAGGTTCTTGTTCGGTGCTGGCAGAGATTTTTTTCTTTAATCATATCCATATAATGTAGTTGGAGCCTGCAAATGCTTGCTTAGTGCATAAATAGAGAAATAGCTGGACCTCATTCTGATAATAAGGTTGGTCTGACACGCCGGAGAGTTGCAGTGGGTCATACTATATCAACCCAGTGCTACCAGCCAGTTAGTTTAGTTTAGACTCTAAAAAAAGGAAATAGTTTGAGTTTTTTTTTTAAACTGGTGGGAGGTTCACCACTGGTCAGAGCCAGCTGAGCTACCCGGCTGCCAACATAATTAGCCACACAACAGCAAGTATTAAACTATCAGCACAAAAAAACAAAAAAACAACTTAACTTTGAAATGGGAAATATATACAGATTGAAGAGTTACAAAGAGTATAAGAACTCAAAAGGCCAAAGATATTTCAGTTTGGAATTTTCATTTCAGTAAATGTTTGTCAAAGTATTAGTCATGTTTGAAACTGGTAAACTGTGGGCTGTCAGCATCCGTATCAGCAGGAATGTTGATGTCACAGGGTCAAAAAGACCGTTAAGCGGCTGGAGAAAGTAGGAACATTCTTCCTTTGGACGTGGACTCTATTCTGGAGCAGTGCTGGGTTGGTTCACATGCTGAGAGGAATGCCTAACCTCTCTGCTAAAGGTCTCAGGCACTGTATGGCATCAGACCTCAATGTGAAAGTTTTCAAACTGTGCTGGAGGCTCTGCAAGTAGCAGAATCAGTCGAAAGATACAGAGTGAAACAAGACCAGGTTCGTTTAAAGGTTTTCAGGATCTGCCAAGCATGAGACGCCTTTTTCATCCATTTGAATTCTTCTATAGCTTCCTCACAATGTATTCCTATAACCGAAAAGTGACTATGGTCTCCAACGGTGTGCCAGCCGTTCTTGACAATGAGGCTTAGCAGTGCAGAGGGAGTTTAACAGGCTGGGCTGGTTTGAAGAAACACACCCTGCATTGCATTCAAACAGCCTGAAGACCAGCACAAGCTTAGTGTTGTTACAAACCTGCAATAGCAGCTATGCAGTAACAGACACAATGAAAAACAATACCTACAATTAAGAAAGAGAGTAAGCTCAGGCAAGGGATAGCTCTGATCCTGTAGCAATGTAATGTATTGACATAATTTGAAAGCTATGTTCATTTCTAAATCTTCCCACAGGCTGGGTGTGTACTTGAGCACAGAATGGAGAATAAGAAAAGAGTCCTGTATATTTAAAGAAAACAAAACACTTTTGAAATCCCTCTCAAGGTGCAAAGAACTCTGAGTATAACTATCTCACAAAAAGAAAAAAACAAAACTCCTGAGAGGGAGAGTGAGGCACATTTTCCCACAAAACTGCTACTGACTGTAAACATGTAGTATGACCAGGATTTTCCAAATTCTCTGAGTGTGCCTTAGCCCTACAATAAACTTCAACAAAAGGGCTTTCATTATAGTAGCTACAGAAATGCAGCCATATTAACTCATTTTATGTTCTTTATGTAGTGCTGCATACGCAAGTTAAACTCGGGAGGAGAGAGGAAGCAAAATGTTTTGATGAATAACTCAAATACTGGCCCCTACATGTGAAATTGAGTATTTCAAGAACAGATAGGAAAAAGATGTAATAAGCTAGCTTAAGGAACTAAATGTTACGACTTTAGTGAATTCAATCAGTCAGTGGACAGAAACTCCTTACTTTTATCTTTTTGCAAAAATGAATGCTGCTGCATACTCCCACCAGGTGCTGATTTCTTGTTTGTTCAAATAATGAGTTTGTTGCAATAAAAGCAACATTGTCTCTGTACACGCCTAAGATTAGGTTCATATTTGAAACTGTTTCCAACATTGAAAGAGGCAAATGTTACTCCCCTCTCCACCATTCATCATGTCTGAAACTGTTTCAGTTTGTCATGCACTTGCTAAAAGAAACATGCAGAATCAGCAGAGTCATTTTCTTAGTGTCTTGGTGATGAATAGAAAGTTAGTTCATGTGCCAATCCAAAGGGGAACATCCAGAAATTTTGAAGGATGGTAATTTCGGGACTGACTCATTTAATGAGTTTGTGGTTGCAGATGCTTGTTCATGGCAGTGTACATAAGTCAGTGGTTTGGGTTGTTTTGGCAGTCGTACCTCTGAGCGAAAACCAAGTAACTCCAGTAAGTTGACAATAGTTCTTTAAGTAACACGTCACACTACAGTCCTTTATACCCACTGACCATTGATGATCTGTAGATGCTCCCCACCCACCACCCACCCCAGAGCATCCTCTAATTCTGCTTTATGTGGTCATGTTAATTCAAGAATGTGTCTCTGTCCTAGTGGAAACACTTTCCAAAAAGACAAAGCTGCCCCCTGGAGGACAGGGAGAGAAACGACACAGAACACTCTTTTACATGACTGTACATGCACTCCATTTCTTTTTCTTTTTTGGCATACAACTGTAAATCACAAAATAGCAGTTCTTATTTAGCAAGAACTTCACAGCCAGAAAGAAGGGAAAAAAAAAACCTAAGAAAACTGCCATTTAACAGACAGATATTTCCAACACGGTCAGATTGAAGTACGTGTAAGATTCAAATTTTTACAATAAAATGGCACTCTCTTTTCTGGGGCTTCAGGGGTGAGAGATTCAGACAGCTTCTCTCATATCGTTGTTCATTTGTTTCTTTTTAATTAGCCTCAGAAATGCTGCATGTTATTTTGTAATGAACATTTCTGGAAGAATAAAAAAAGAGGATAAAAAACTTTTCAAAGTTTTGATGAGCCAGTGCAGGCTTACATGAAAACAGTAGAAGAGATCTGCAGTTGAAAATAAATTTAAAAAGCAGTGAGCAAAAAGCTCCACAGTTCACTCTCCTTCTGTCAACTCCTCAGTATAAAGCTGAATTGGATGATAGGCAAATGCAAAAGCAGATGACACTGAACCCCCATTCACACAGCAGCTTTTGTTCAGTCTCTTTTTGGACCCTACTCTTAAACCCAGAATATCACACCTGATACCAGATGTAGATACTAGACTAAAAATGCTCTTACAGCACATTGCATGCTTAAAAACCAAGGTACAATTGTGAGCTTCCAGGACTTTAGGGACTCATTTACAAAATCAAGTGTGAAAATCTAACTTTGTATGAAACCAGATCATCAGTTTTTGAATGAAAAATACATGCGCAAGACAAATAGCATTTTTATTTTATGTGGAATTTTAAGCTTACTTTTTAGACTTAGCAACCTATTCAAGCAGATCATGGAAAGGAGAGAGGACATGTGAAGGGGCTGCGTGGCTCACTGCACTCTTTAATCCAGCACAAGGGAGCAGAGCTGCTCAGACATGGTTGAAGAAGCAGCTCTTGTGCTGTTTTTCTGGGTTATTTTCACCAAAGCATGTCACAGACTCTTCATTATTACCTCAAACATGTGCCAACTTGTGTTTGAAAAAAAGGGAATGTTTTTGTTAATTTATGATCCTATAAATGAGAATGATAACCATTTGAAATCAAAAACTGTTCATTTTAAGAAAGTACTCTCTAATTACTTTGTTTAAATACCAACTGTGATCAATACAGAAGACACGTAAATGCAAATTCTTTATTATCACTTTAATTTTATAGGGGAACCACAAGTACTTTAAAAGAAGGTTATACAGAGCTGTACATCTGAGAGCAGTACTGACTGAGTTGATAGTCATATCTTCTCCCTTTAAATACTATTATTTAAATGTTCTATAATCTTATAATGATACAGAGATACAATAAAAGCTTGTGTAACTGGTCCTGCAGCTTTACTGATATGTCGATGTTGGGACTGCCGTTTCCTTGCAATTTTTCCAAAAAAAGGAAAATTAAAGTGATCATCAAAAACCCATACGACAGGCAGAAACTGGCAAGCTGTAATCATTTATAACTCCCAATTCACTCACACAATAGAGAGAAAGAGAGACAGAAAGGGAGAAGGAAAAAAAAAAAAGAAAGATACAATTGTCATGTTTCCAAGGCTGATCCGTGATGATAATGGGCACCAGTTCATAGTGAGGTGCAGAGAAGCATGTGTTATATTTGTCACTTTCTGCAGCTTCGACTCTGCCCGACCCACCGACCCACTCCAATGCTCACTTCCACAGCTGTGTGCTCAAAGTCTGACCAGATGCAGTGGCTGCCCATCCACCCATGGCTGACGGAGGTTGACCGAAGGCCATCTGGCCTCCCGTGCCATTCAGAGTCATCCCTGACATCTGCTGGTTCACCTAAGGATGCCGCAGAGGCCAGTATGAGTGACAGTAGAACTTTAAACAACATTAACAAGCCATGTGTGGTGCTGAAAAACAGAACTGGAACATATGGATGATGATGCTCTGAAATCAATTATTAAAGTTACATTTTAAAAAACTTGTTGTATCTTAATTCCAGAGTGAACTGAACACATTATGTGCAGGGCGTAAAAACAGTTACTCCAGATATATGATGAGGGGAAAAAAAGGACAATCTATCTTTATACCATCATGAAATCTCTTATTGTTTGTGCCTCAAAATTGAACTTTGGTAAGGGAAAACAGAGTGTATGAGTAATATAAAATACATCAGTGTTTTCAGAATGAATGCTGAATTTTATTCAGAGTGCATAAGTTTGTATTAAACGTTGGGTAAAAGTGGCCCTTATTTTGAGAGCAAGTTTGTGCTGCCATCTAGTGGATCCTGCATGCTACAGCACTTCACAATAGACTATTTTGCCTCCTAAAATAGTAACCACACACAATGCTACAGCAGCGTTCCTACCTGGCCCATGCTCCACTGAGCCTGTTGACCCGGCTGAATGGTATACAAGCCCTGAGCAGGAACCATGCCTGCAGGCATCGCACCACCCTGCGGTCCCACCATCCTCGGTGCCATGCCCATCATACTAGCGGCAGGCGCGTTCCCCATGAAACCGTTTGGCATCGTCATGCCAACCATCATGCCTGGATTGGGTCCCATCATAGCTGCGCCACTCTGAGCCATCATGGCACCCATGACAGTAGTGGGAGGCATGGCCGTGCCCATGCCAGGAAAGGCCTGATAGCCACCAGTGGCCGGTACAGGAAACTGCATCTGAGAGGGGCCCATGAACATGCCTGCTGAAAAGAAAAGAGAACATAAGACACAGTCAAAGTGTTTCACAAGAGCCTAAGAAAGCTCTGTGAGACAGAGTTGCTAAACACAAGCAAGTATCTACTTGATCCTTGGGAATTCATTTCTAATGAAGTCACCACATCCAGAGATCTCAGCACTGCTTTAGTAAAATAATCCTCTTAAGGGTTTCCAGAGCCTGATGCTTAATAAAGCATTGGCAGTTTCAGTTCATTACAACCCTATAAATGTCCAGACCACTAATGGATTAAACTGATGTTAAAAAAAAATAAAGAAAAGAAAAGAAAAATTAAGACCGTGAATATTTTTAACTTTTGTTTCTGAGATCTTTATGAAGAACATCCATATGAATTCCTCCTGGGGTCAAGTTGGGTATCAAACATAAATACTGCTGTATGATTGAAATCACATGAAAAGTGAAGGGATTACAACTTTATGGCACTGTTTAATTGTAAGGGTCACAATGTTCAAAAAGATGTCTGTAAGATTAACCGGGGCTGCCAACTCCAACGCACTGACCATGAGGGTTTGTCACATGAGAGGAAGCACCTGCGTGTGCTACATGAAATTTCAACAGTAGGGGAACAGTGGGGGTCCCTGGAGCCCCCTACAGAGACTCAGAGCGTGAGTGAAGGAAGCGAGGGAGACAGAAAACACATTAAACAAAACTTTACAGTTGACTTTATCGATTATGCTTTCAGTCTAACCCACATGAACTGTTGGAACATTTTCTGTCAAAATAAAGAAGTGGCTATACGAAATTTTAAAAAGAAAAAAACAACAACCCATATCTATAATGGTATTTTTATTTCATGGAGAACTCCAACCTAACCACATCAACT
>JAOWBL010000001.1:13899577-13915829 GCA_028564865.1 Zenarchopterus dispar
TATATATATGTATTCAACATTTATGAAAGGATAAAACATTTTGTTACTTTGCGCCTTTGTGAAATTGTTATTGTGCTCATCTGGATATAATATTTCAAATGTTTTTGGTTCATAGGAAAATGCAAAATGTTGAGAAGTCATAAGTTGGCAGAAATGCAACACTTTCCGTCTACCTCTTCTCTCATATGTTTTCCTGCTCATTTATGAGCCACATTTTTGTTTGGCTGCATTCATGTTAATAGACCTCTGTCATTTAGATAAGCAGCATTTGTTCCAGTAAAACATAAAACTAAATGAACAATTTAATCCAAATATTCCTCCTGACTCATTCTGGATGTTGGATTTTAGCACAGTGTGCTTGCAGCAGCTGAGAGCATATATTTTCTGTTTTTCATGTTTTTTAGTCTTGGCCCCCACAAAAAGAAAAAAAAAAAAGAAAGAAAAGAAAAAAAATCCCAGTCTCGATTATCTGAATGATCAACTAGAATTTGATTAATATGCAAATTTCTGAGCAAAGCATTCCATTTGAGCCTTCAGAGCAGCCTAATTAATCAACAGTTAAAGGAAATTAATACATACATCAATTCTGTCAGGAACATGCTTAGTTCAATCGCCCGTAAAATTGAAGTTTGAAGTATTAACTGGCTCCACAGGAAGGCTATGATTAAAACTCTACATTTTGTCTCCATTTAGAAATATAGACTGGTTTGACTCCAGGCAAATATAAAGTCATTTAAAGATCTCTTTTTTTATTCTTAATCAGAAATAATAATAATAATAATCATAATAATAATAAGTAACTTATAGGTATATATATACATATATATATATATACATATATATATATATATATATATATATATATATATACACACACACACACACACACACACACACACACGTATATGTTTTGCTTGTTTTGCTTGTATTTTAAACAGACAATAAGGTGGGAAGCATTGAACTAATCAATCAAATAGTATTTTACACTTGCATCTGACACAAATAATAAAAAAGAGCCAGAGAGAGTATAAAAATGAGTGGGGAAGGGTGAAAAGAGAGAGGGCTGTACTATTGTTTCAGTAGGGACTCATGCATCAAACTTCAATTTTCCGGACGATTGAAGTAGTGATTTTTTCTATCTTGGAGTGAAATACTGGAATACACTTAAAACCTCCAGATTAATTACCACGAAGTGGTCCCTCAAACTGTAGTATTACTTATCACCGACCCGCCTGACAAGCCCTCATAAAATAAGCAAGTGAAATCCATAATCGTAGCCTCCCTTTACACTCTCCCTTCATAAATATGCTTGATTCGGAATAAGCTCCTGAACACACACACATACACACACACACGCACCCACCCACCGACACACACACACACACACGCACAAACTGACATGTTCATATTTGTATGTCATAATTGAACTGAATTAATTTTTTTCTTGATACCTTTAAATTGAAAGGCTGAACCTAAGTAAATCTTACATACACCCTTTAACAAGCTCTCATTTTGCATTCATAATAAGTGTGTAACCATTTAATAAACTACTTAAAAACATAATAATGGAGATGTAAGAAAGTATAAGGCCAGTGTTTACCAACAATTATAACTTCACTAATAACAGTATTCTCTATGATGGTTCAATTCAATATCTATTTATATACAAGTGTGAGGTTTGAATGGCCACAAGAGCATCTATAATTGTTGACTTATACATTTGAGAAACTTACAACTACTTTATAATCTGTTACAAATATTATGAGCAAAATAAGAGGGTAAGTGTTACAGAATATTTATAGGACTAGTTTGCTTGCACATCATCATATCAAGTGCCTTCAACCCAGTAAACTTATTTGGGTGGATCTGTTTCTTTCTTTTCCTTTCTTTTTTTTTTTTTTTAAATAAGTAGTTTAAAGACGAGGGGTAAAATGCAAACACTATAAAACAACCCAGAAGAAGACAGCTTAACTTATCCTTTCTTTAAACAAAAAGGGTTAAACAGGAGGTCGCCTTTTGAGTTCCTCTTTTGGATAGTCTCTTTCTCACATCACCATGTTTTCAGCTTCATTAAACTTCTTAAAGACAAAAGAAATAAAAAAGCCAAAAGAAGAAAAAAGATGAGAAGAAAACAAACAAAAGACTCCCTAACCAGACTTTGGCAGAAATGTCAAAGTCCCAGCTCTTTATGGCTGCCTATTTAACATTAAAAACACTTCCAACAAAATCCATTTCTTGTTTAGAAAATGTTCTTGGACAGAAGTCAAACATATTATTCCAGAGCTAAAAAGCGGATAAAGACAAGCGGCTCACAAAAAGCGGCAGTTTCATTGTAATTCATTGACTTGTTCAAAACGCCAAGCAAAGAAAGGGGCCAGACATTAATAGCCGCAGATGCCCTCATGAAGGGAGAGTCTATGTAGGCATTATGGCCTTTGTTCGCACCCAGTTAAACTGTTTAAAAGGAGGGTTAACTCAATCCATCAAATTGTCTGAAATTGTGAGGAAATTTCAAAAACCATATGGCTTCCAAACGTTTGCGTCCTTTTTGTGCGGTGGGACACACTTGTCTCAGTATTGCTGCCTGCGGGGGACCGGCCCTGCTCCTTTGTGACTCGTCCCATCAGGGAACGCTGCTCATTTGTCCCCACTTTTCATGCTTTACGCTCAAAATTACGGCCCAGTCCCACAGAACAAAAAAGGTCTATAAAGGCCCGGGGAAACTGGCCCAAAACTTTGTGTTTTTGTGGCATCCTCGTCTTTTTTCAGCCTCTGCACCAGATTTGTGTTTCTCACATAAATTTTTAGCACGAATGGAGAAACACGTCTGAGGGTCAAGAAGCCACGATACGCATTTAGGACGTGAAAGGGGATGCGGGATTCCGGGCCACAAAATGTTTAGAGCGTTCGAGTAGAAAAGGACACAAAAGGACAAAATAATTCAGTATAATAACTCGAAGTAGGCCGCTTTTGATAGGCTTGCACGCCCCGAATTGGCAACAAGAGCCGTTTGTAAAATTATGCTTTCTGTATTTGGTAAAACAAAACAAAACAAACAAACAAACAAACAAAAAAAAAAGCTCGACATAAATCCAAAAATTACAAGATAAAAGAAATATTCTGAAAAGCAAATTTTATTCCCATAGTAGCCTATATACAATACAGTCTGTGCATTGGTTTTCAAATAATGTCCTGATTTTAGAAAGGCACTTACAGGTGTACAAAACATAACAACTTTATAACTGCAAATCTATTGGATCCAAACAATAATCTAAAAAAAAAAAAAATAATAAAAAAAAAAAGCCTATAGCTTGTCAAAATCACCGCAATTTTAACTGCCGTTTCTCAGCGTCGCTCGAGCATTTCCAGAAAATAAAAGCACACGTCTGTGAGTGTCCGGGCTTGCCTCTCCGACCGTCGCTATCCTCATCTGCAGCTTCTGGACGTCAAAATGTGAGCTGAAGTCAGAAGAGCTGCGGTCAAACCATGACGATGAGCGGGAGAAGAGCCGGCAGTGACAAGGCAGTCATGGCTCACAGGAATTACCAGAGCAATTAAATTAAAAAAAAGGGGGGAAAAATAAATAGATGATGATCACAAATCAAATCATGCATTTCCATGCAAGCATATGGAAAACCCGAGCACTTTCATTGTGGTGTGATGGGACAGGCCGTACAGGAAAAGCAATAGGACAGGTGTATGTGTGTGTGTGTGTCCCTGTGTGTGTGTGTGTGTGTGTGTGAGCGAGAGAGAGACTATGCGCCCGCGTGCGTATGAATGCATGTGTGTAGTGTAATACCGTTTAAAAATAATAATAAGTTACTCATGTTATTTTAGACCATATTGCTTTGATCGAAAGAAGTAACAGTTTGCTAATGAATATACTGTAAAATATCACTGCATATTTCTTGTTCTGCGTTCATGCTTCACTATGAATAAGTCAATCTGTGCCGATAAAAAAATTCATACATTTTGGTACATGTTCTGAGTTATGGTATACAATATAAGCAGTAAGTTTACAAGTTCTCCTAGGATCTTTTTTTCTTTATTGTCTCTATACGTGTGCTGGCCCTCCAGCTCCTTGCTGCGCCATCAGTCATCTACATCAATCTCCACGTCCTCGTCCTCTGAGCACTCTTTACTAGTTGTGTGGTCTGAGAAGGGAGACAGGGGCGACGTCCGCAGTTTCTGTGCGAGCTCGCGCTCCTGCTGGCCTCCCCGCGCTGGGGACTCGGTTCGCGGGTGGCCCAGCGTGCCGTTGGCGCATTTCTCCAGGTCCGCCAGCTTGGCGAGCTTGTCCAGTGGGACTTGTCCTATGGCCTTGGCCGACTCCACGTCGGCTTTCATCTCCTCCAGGTCCCGTTTTAGCTTTGCCCTCCGGTTCTGAAACCATGTAATGACCTGCGCGTTCGTCAGCCCCAGCTGCTGCGCGATCTGGTCCCGGTCGGCCGGGGACAGGTACTTCTGGTACAGGAAACGCTTCTCCAGCTCGTAGATTTGGTGGTTAGTGAAGGCCGTCCGAGACTTCCGACGCTTCTTCGGGGTTGTTCTCTGGCCGAAAAGAGTCATTCCGTCGCGCCCTGTGAGGAAGAGGAGAATAAAATGAAAATCATTGATTTGTGGAGGCGTTGGGCTTTTTCTTCGTTGCTGCGTTGCGCAGTCCTCACGCAAAAATAACACACTGTCCCCTGAACAGAAATGCCAAAGTTGTTGTTAGCAGAATATTACACATGGAAATATAATGGAATATAAGGAATAAAAAACCCGCATAAAATAAAACATATTTGTTCATTAAGATGTAAAGAAGATTACCCCAAAGAACATTTATCCACGCCAACTGGGGAAGCACGCGTAATTTCAGCGTATTTAACGACAGTTCAAAAAACATGTTTTCAAGCTAAATTAAAATGTCTCCCGGATATAATGAACGAAATATATTCCAATACGTATTAAAAATAAAAGTCTGATTTTCTCTCTGGCTCCAGATTTACCTTCCGCAGCCTGTAAAACGCTGACTTCCAGGCCTTTGAAGGTCTTGCTCGCCAGCTCCTCCAGTGCGCAGAGCGGCGAGGTTTGGGTGAGGAGCGCCCGGCTGGACAGAGGGATGCTGGACGGACGGTGCTTCTCGGACGACGAGATGAGATGAGCGGTGCCACAAATTGTGTAACTTCGTTTCACGGACGGTTTGTTCAGGATGTCGTCGATGCTGAAAGGAGTCAGCGGTTTGTTGGAGTTGGCAGGAGGCGGCAAGTGGTCCAGCGGACTTCGCCTCCTGTGCTCCGCTGCATCACATTTGGCCACTTCTTTGGATGTCATCATCGGTCTGATGGCAGAGTTTATAAGACTTGCTTGATATCGTTAAGAAACGAGTGAGGTTTTCGAGGGAAGGAAAAAGTCACATAACACTTTAGAGGTAAAATAAGATTAGAGAATAATAATAATAACAATAAAAAGCACGGAGAAAGAGGGGGCGAAGGAGGAAAATTAATTCTTATTCCGAAGTGGGATGTGTACAAAGTGTCGATCCTCGGGAGCTGCGGGTCCGCAGGAGTGAGATGCCTCCCTGAAAATGGCGAGGTCCAAAGAGTTGACGATTACTAACAAGTTATCATTGATTGGTTGGTAATCAATTATCTCCAGTGGCACTTTTCGCCCTCTTTCCGTTCACTCTTTGACTATGTTGCAGTCCAGTGCGGGGCTTTTTGCGACTGGGGGTGTCCCATTAATTAGGACGCATGGCTGGAAGGAGGAGGAGCCCGGCGGAATTATAATGCTTTGTGCTCTTATCATCTTTGGTCTAATTTAGTCGTGTGGTGAGATACCAGAATAGGTATATGGGGTAAATGAGGGGAAGCAGAGAGAGAGAGGGAGAGAGAGAGAGAGAGAGAGAGAGAAAGGGGGAAGGGAGGGAGAAAGAGGGAGAAGGGGTGAGAGAACCACAATCTGTCGACAATTTGAACGTTTTTGCGCGTGAAACTTCAGTTCAGCTGCAGTTGAGTCTTTAATTTAAAAGTATTTGGATTATGCCGACGGTCCTGAAAAGACAAGTCGACTCGGGTTACTTTAGAGACCGCAGCGATAGTCAGAAGGATATTTTGCTCTGTTCAAAGCGTGGATAATCCTTTGTTTTATAAAGCTAATGTAGAGCTGGGCCATATATCAGCTCTGATGATGCCTCCTCTGGGGCGGGAGAGAGGGAGCAGCATGCATCCCTCTCAGCAACGCCAAACCCGGGCCATAACTCAGGCGAAAGGGCTCCTTTTATATCATCCGAGAAAGATTTCATTTCCTCAGCTCTCCGAGCATCGCGCAGGTTTGACGTGATGAGTTATTTTGGCGCTTGACTGACATACCGGAGAAAGTGTTTGCATAGACTGCGCCGCAAAGTAGGAGAAGGGAAATAAAAGCTTTATTCACCACTAATTTGCTGTTTAAGCGAAGAGTTCAAGTTTTTCGATTCAAAATATTTCAACATTCTTTTTTTTTAAATTTAAAAAGATGTACATTAAAAATGAACACGTTTTATTTTCCCCTTCCAGTTCTTCTTCAGCCATTTCGTTCTTTTTGTTGCCGTTATTTTTGAACATCTACTTATTTTAAGAACGAATATCAGTTTAAGACGCAGTAAATTTAAGATGTAGTGATGACACCTTCACGTCCTTAATAAACGCACAAGAAAAAAAAGATGAGGAGGAGGAGAAGGAGGAGGATGCAAAAAAGGGAGCAGGTAAATTTAGCATTCAACTATTTATAAGTATTTTGGTGATGGTCTGTAATTTAATCATTATATTTATTCGTTTGTTGACATCCTATAATTTTGTAACTTAATGTACAAAATCCTAATGTATTTTGTGTAGAAAATGTTATTATAACTTTGCATTAACATTCCGTTTTGTATTTATTGTATTTATTTATTTTTTTGTGGAAATACATGAAATATATTTTTGGTCATGTGTATAAAAATGTCTCATATCAAAAGGATTTTTAATTCTATCATTTATCATTTACTAGTCATACTATCATACTATCGTTTTATTTCAAATTCTTCTCCTTTCCCCCCCAGAAAATAAAAGAGAAGAAAGGAAAGTGGCTCTCAGTTTGCAACTGCCATCTGGTTATGCGACCAGTTTCGCTTTATCAGGTTATTCAGCTGAGGAAAACGACCAGACAGTATTTATTTGCTGCTGGTGGGGGGTCAGATCTTATTTCTGTGCTAACTGTTCTCTGGATGCTGTGTGGAAATATAAGCAGCTTCTTTCAAACACATTAACCATTTGCTCTTTTATTTTATTACGTGGTTTTCCAAATCATGATTGAAAAGTTGAACCACGCAGACACTGAGTTTTAGAATTAGAAATGCACTGGATATAAATGAATAAACAAATACATATCAGTTGTTTACATTTGAACTTAAGTGCTTTTTAGGCAGCTGGTAAATATGTTTACAATGTCACAGTAAGAAGTCAAATATAAAATATAATTTATAATCTCAGAAAATTATAATAAATGATTAACAAATGATAAAAGACAACAGGAGAAACATTTTTAGCATGCAGCACATTGTATAAATTATGTAACGTTTTTCTCACATGGTATCAAATGCATGTTTCCAGCCAGCTGTTGTGGAGGCTCTGTTTCTTAAAAGCAGATAAGTGTAACATTGTGTTATTGTCTCTGTGTCTTGCTCGCCAAGGTCAACAACATTTTCAGTCTCTCAGCTCTCCTTCAGCCAGAAAACTTCATCTGTTAACTTACTGGACTGTGGAGTAGACATTTCTTGCAGGGGAACAGAATAAACAATACCACTGACAATCTTTGAAATTACTTTCCATGTATGTGAATTATTTATACATCACTGTTTTCCTTACTCTAATAATGTGTTGTCATTTTTATTTGGTGGAAATGAACTGGTTTTGAAGCTCTGTCTTCCAATAAACTCTAAAAACTGTAGTTCACTATAATGAAGTGGTGCTAATTTAAAGTATTTATTGTGATGCTCCTTATACAAATATTAATGCACACAGCTCTGTTCTTTCCAAGCAGGTGTTGATTTGGGCCTTTCACACTGCGGTCTGTGAGCTTAGTGCCACCATGCAGTATGTGAATGACCTCCTGCAGGAGGAGACGCACCGACACTGCTCACTACAGGCTTATACTGCCATTAGACAGCTGCAGGGGAAACTGTCCCCATTGTAGTCATTTCGTGAGACCCCGTAGATGGGTGTCATGTCTCAGTTCTCTTAAAGGCCTGCCAGTTATCTCACATGACACCAGATAAAGGTACACGGAGAGAGTGCGAGAGAAAGCCTGGCTCAGTTGTGTGTCTCTCTTTTAAACTTGTACTGTGTAAATCACATGTCATTACCAGAGGTCACTGGCTGAGGTGCATGCACCATTGGATGGTTTCATCGTGAGGGCCAGTCTGGTTGGAGGAGAGAGGATTTATCAGGCAGTTGGATCTCTGGAGAGGCGGCTATATTTTAAGCGACTAGAGATGTAATAACAGGCCTTTGACAAATCCCCAACGGCCGGCTTCTCCAGCCTCGCAGAGCCTGTGCTGCCAGAACAGCAGATCATAAGCTGCACCATTATCACCGTGATGAACGTGGGTTGCACTGCATTACTCTGCAAAGTGTTTTCTCCATATCTGGACCCTTTTTGCTTCTATCAAAAGTGTCTGGTGGAAACTTAAGTGTTTTCAAATCAGCGGATTAGCCAAGATGATCTGGATTTTATAGCAGCTTCGGATAATCACAACATGAAGTTCAAAATTTTCTTAACTCAGGAAGATTATTGAACATAAACATGATACAGTATGGTGGTGCCTATGGAAATGAAGTGTCAAGAAAAATACTTGTGGATGGTACATTATCACATTTCTTACAAACAGAAAGCTAAACTGTAAATATTTCAGTTTCAGGCTTAACATTATTGCCTTGTGCCATTCTCTGTTTGCTGAAGTTCTTGTATTGCAAATTATGAACATTTGTTTTTAACCTTTCCTTGGATGACAGCATGCTGTTTGCTGCTGTTGCTCTGATAGATAGAAAATACCCAGAAAATATATTTAACATATATCAATAATTTAGTCTGGCCTGCATACTGATCTATTAAAACCCCCTTTTGCTACATTTGTTACACAGTAATGCTTGAAGTCTGAAACATTAGTTTTTAGTATTCTGCGTGAAACATTTAAGATTGTGTTTATTTCCATGGATTGAGGTGGCTGCAGAAATTAAATTTTGATACAACAGAAAACTAGAAGCACATTTTGGTGAAGTGGCACCAGAAAAAAGATGACAACATGCCAGTACTTAGAATGTGATAGTTAATAAAATTTAAAAGAAGTCCATTAAAATAAAATATGATGCATTCAATTTTTTAAAATCATACTGAGGTTAAGAGAATATCATGCCTAAGGTCTTAAAAATAAGTACTTAAATTTCTTCATTTTTTTTCTACGTTAAATTTACTTATAATATTGAAAAAGGGTTTTAGGTAAATAGAGAGTAATTCTAATTAATAATTGAATAAATCAGTATGTAAAGTGTCATTCTGATAAATGCAGTAAAAAGTGCAGTAGACATATAGAGTGGCAAAAAAAACAACAAAAAAACAATATACTCAAGACACCCTTAAAATTACATTCAACTATTACACACTATGCACTTCAGCATGAGAAAAGAAGTGCTTTTTTGATGAAGAAGATCATCATTCTGTCCACTTTCCAAATTTAAACTGAAATGTTTTCATGAGAAACCAGCCCTCAACTTAACTCAACCTGCTGCAAATACAGAAAACATTAAAAAAAATGGTGTCAGATATAACTGTCAATAAATTACAAGTCGGGACATTATCCTCAAGCAGGGAAAAGCAAAAACAGGTGCACAGTCTTCCAAGAAACACAAGAAGTGTAAAAGTTACCCCATGCAGAGTGCACAATGTGGATTTATTCCCTCCTGAGCAAAACCTTTTCATGGGTCTCTGGTGGTAGTAATGTAAAATCTACTCACCGGTTTTGAACTCTTCAAAGGAAAAAAAAAAGTCAATAAATAGTTTGAAACAGGTTTTCTAATGGTAAGAATGCTCGGACATGATGACAATAAAATGTGAACCTTTGGTGCGTGAGATGTGTTAACAGCATCTACCTGGTGGAACAGTCGCTGATCTCACTCTGCTCTGCCAGGCAGGAACAGAAGGGCCGCCCGCCCTCATCATACTGGTGTGGTTTGGGGCCTGTACACTTGTTGTCGGTGCAGCCTGAACATAAGCATTTCTAATTTACAGAGAGCACAATCTGAAGCTGCACATATGTGGCCATCAAAAATGAATCAGCGCCATGCCAGTTTAGACCGTTAAACGTCTCTGAAAACATGACTCACTTTATTTTTATTCTTCCAGTCCCAATATGCTGTTTTTGTCCGAAGACAGCTAATTCTATAGTAATCAAGCAGCCGCTTCCACATACCTTTCCCCCTTTAAATCCAACTGCTGCTGATGAATCCTCCACTGCACTACGAATGCCATCGAGCGGCCGCAGATAGTGCGTCATTTGAATGTTCCTCCTTTCTCATCTGTACTTCTCCATAAAACACAGTAAGCAGTGATGCTGAAGGATTGTGTTATTTGGGAAGGCCATGGGTGGAAAAGATTATTCAGAGCCTTTGGTAATAAAAACTGCCAGAGGAGAACAGGGGAGAATTATGACAGCAATCCTTTAGTTTTCACTTGTGGAACCTGTTTTTTTATTTATTTCTTTTTTAAAATTCTTATTTGATGCAAAGGAGGATAAAGAGACCTTAAGCTGGAAAAAAAATTAGAAAAAAATCTAATATGTTATATTCAGAAGTGCAAACAACAGCTTTCCTTTGATTACTCATATGTTAAGTTGTAGATCAAACTAGACTTTTTATATTCTCTGGATTTGCAGCTGCATGTTTCCACTCAGCATCTCCCAATCTTTCATTACTGCCTCAGTTCAAGCTTTAATTACTGCAAAAATATTTCAAGTTGATGCAGAGTTGTGCCTGTGTTTGTTGTTTTTAACCATACCATAGACTGTGGGATACAAATGTGTATTTAAAATATGATAAGGTTACAGGGCCAGTCTAATTACACAAAGTGGGTTTGGGTTGTGTTCATTCAATGCCCATAAGGGCTTTTCCAATATGGCCGCATGGGACCAAACACAGACAGGTCAGCTGTTCTTTCTGAGACAAGACTCTTTCTTTTTCCTCCTCAATCCTTTTTCTTCACTCCTTCCATCATTTGTCCATTATTTTCCTCTCTCTTCCCTCTCCCTCTGTTACGTCTGCCTCTCTCCCAACACACATGCGCACACACACACACAAACACTTTCTTTGAGAGATGGCCTCTGTCTTTCAATTAGCCTGCAATGGCCCTCTTACAAGGCTGGCGTCTGGCGAGTTAGGCCTGCAGCAGATGCCGCTGTGGATTGGCCGTTCATCTCCAGCTTGCAGACTGTATTGAATAGTCATTAGGGTGGAGCTGACTATTCATGGCAGGAGAAGTGGCTTTGTGTGGGAGAGGATGCTGCTACATCAGGTTATCTTTATTCCCTTATCCTCTGTGGGGTTTTTACAGTTTACAAAGAAGCAAGGTGCTAATTAAAAAAAATACAGTATACTTTCTATTTTTACATGTATTAAGTTGTTGTGGTCTGTTGCATAATTTTGACCGGAGACGGGGAAGAAAAAAAGCCAAGAAAGAATGAAAGGCAGCAGTAGAGAACCCCTATTGGGCAGAAGAGCCACGAGCTTGTCTGCTGCATTTGTGTATGATTTGTCAACTCTCAGTAGGCCTGTTCATGAAGGACCTGGCAACCCTGCACAGCGGAATATGGTGGCTGCCATGACCATACACCAAGGCACACACAACCATATGCCTCCATTGTCATTGCAATGAGCTCGGACAACATTCACTTTCGCCTCCTTTCAGCAAATGCTATCAATACAAACCCCATGCGGAGGGGCCCGGGTCAAGAGGGAGTCTCACTACAAAGTGGCTGCTGACACACACCGAGGAGACACACACACACACCCAGCACATTCACGTATGCACACACTCTTTGGTACCTCCCTCTGCTCCTCCTGCCCCTCCTCTGCTGAACCCCCGGAGGCTGGACTGAGGAAATGTGAATTAGCTTCATCAATGCAGAGGTTAACTTTGCGCAAGGATGATGTTGACCTCTCGTTGTATTCTTGGTTTGATGTCTTTCTTAGGGGCCAAATGCTTATGAATAAAAATGGTGAGGGGAGAGGTTGACAAAGGGATTTGTCTGACAAATGCCAAAGGAAAACCCCTCAGGGAGAGCCTGGTTAAGCCCAACACCACTGAATCTCCCCTCTGCAGTATTATCAATCATGGAGAGGCTCACACTGAGCTGTTATTGTTTTTGCCATATTTGTGTCAGAGTAGCTTTCATTTGTCTCTAATGAAAAGTGTCTGCATTCGTCATGCTAATGTAGTGACAACATAAATATTACACAACATATGTGCCGCCAGTTTGTGCCTGTGTGGTGATAAATAATTTATATTCACTTAAATGTGTAGAAATTAAAGGGCCAGCTTTCCCAAATTACCAAAAATCAAATTTTCCAATTTGCAGCTGTCGTTCAGAGTTTAGTTTGATTTATCAGTCTTTCAAAACGTATCTTTATTCAATAAAATGGAAGTTCCACTGTCAACAACAAGTTTTTATTTCTCTTGTCACGGATGTCACCTGGAAAAATTTTCAGAGGAGTGTCTATTAATTATCCACAATTCTTAAGACATTGTTCAGTTGACACCTTGAAATATATGCTCTTTGTTTTTGTCTATTTATTTAACATGTCAGCAGAAATTATAAAGTGTTTTGTTGCAAAATTCCATGTCAAAATCAATGTTTTGTGTATGTGTGTGTATGTGTGAAAATGAAACCCTGAATCAGTAAAGGATTGTGCTTACTGTTATGTGTTGTTTCAAATGTTTTTTTTTTTTTGTTGTTGGAAAAATAAACTTAAAGCTGAATCAGCACTAATTTAACAACCAGTTCACAAAGGAGGCAATAGCTCCTTCTGCAAATGTGTAATAACTACCATTGAGAACATAAATATAAAAAAACCTGAGGCAAAAGGGGGTGAGGAAACCTTTAACCCCAATATAAGTGAGAAACATGTCAGTGTTAGTTGGTTACACAATTCAAAATGATTTGTTTTAGACTGACATTTCACTGAGAGTCCATTTCTTCACTAAAGTTATCTTTTGGTGACTGTTTGTGTGTGTGTGTGCAGGTACAGGTGCTCATCTCTGTCTCTGAGTCTTTTTCTGTGTGCAAACATATTAAACACTGCACACTCCCACACACACTCACACATGTTCTGCTCCACAGGGCCTGCGCCTGTGTTTATGACTTTATTAAAAGCGTCTTGTTTCATATCTTGCTCTCCCAGCAAAGAACCGCACACCCCATATATCACACTGTTATTGTAGGTAATTAAGAACAAAACTTGGTGTTATATGGCTCCTGTTGTGCATAAGCAAAACTGACCATTTTAATTGCAAAGGAATATATATTTTCCTGCACTTTATCTCTTGTGAATGATATAATTATTCTTCTTAATATTGAAGGAGGAGGAGGGTCCAGAGAAGATGGCACGGGCATTCATTATACTAATACTCCCCCTTAAAAATGAATGATAATGAGACACAACAGATATTTACTTTGCTTTAATGTCGTGGCAAGTAGCGAGCAAGTCCCCCTCCTTCCTACAAATATCCTGCTGCTGCCCAAAGCTTTTCGGACTTGTTAAACTGCAAAATACAATACAGCATTAAAAATTGAAGCGATACAAATCGAGCTCAGACAAATCCACCTTGTTATGATTGTCCTGCGACTCAGAACAGCAGTGTAACATTTCATCACATCATTTGAGTCCTACTGCTGCAGTCTGTTATGTGCATTCTCTGTTTAGTATAAATATGGAGTCAAATCATCAGACATCCTCGTCCATCTATCATTATTTTCAGCCTCATCTTCTCCCTTTTTCAGTTTTTTTTTTTTGTCTGTGTGTCGTGAAGCATTGTTCACAGCGAGTCCAATAACCAGTGTCTCTCTTTCTCCCTAACAGATGAGTGTGGCCTGAAGGAGGAGGGCTGCCATCCATCCAGATCTGTGCCTATTCCTGCCGTTTAAACCCGAGCATGCTCGACTAATACCCCTGCCTCACTTCTCCGTCTGCTGCTTTATAGGCTTTGTTTGAGGAGGCTCTCCTGTTTTCTCTCTCCATCTATCTTCTTCATATTTTTCACCGCCTCATTCTCGCCCTCCTTGTCTCATCACCTTGATCTCTTTGTTCCTGTCCTCTTACAGTCTACTTCCACCTTTTTTGCCCTCCCTCCCTCCTCTTTCTTTCATTTACCTCTTTATCTTTCACATTTCTCCTTAGCAATCGTTTTCTCCATCATGTTCTTGTCCTCTTGTAAAAAAAAAAAGAAAAAAGTTGAGGATGGGGGTGGGGGGCTTAGATGAGAAGTCGGTGGCGTTGAGCCGAGGAGGACACACTCCACTTAGATAAATATCCCCATCGCTCTGAGCAGAGCCAGGGAGATTTATTCATCCGCCGAGCTGGCAGAAAATTGACTTGTTTCATAGGGGCAGGCTGGTGACGCATTGACATGAAAGGCAAGGAGACAGGATGGAGGGAGGGAGGGAGGGAGAGGAAGGAGAGATGAAGAATGATAAAGAGAGAAGGCACACGAAGAGGACGGAGGGAAAGAAAAGGAGAGGGGAAAAGGGGAGAAGGCAATCTAGCAAGAGGGGAGGGAGAAAAACGATAAAGAGAGATGAGAGAGAGTGATGTCCCTCCCCTTGTACTAGAGGATAAAGCCAGTGGGGTGGTGAAACAGTGATGAGGGAAATGGTACAGTTGACATTTATATAAGAGGATATTGATGAAGCAGAGACACTAGCAGACTCAATCCAGTCCTCCTCTTCCTCTTTTACTACTTTTCACTCTTCCTCTGCCTGTCTTTTCTCCTCTGTCTCCTTCAGCACTCTCTGTCTTTGGACTGATGAAGTACTCTTATTGGACACTACATCCTCATTGAGGCAGAAGGGCCACAACCTTGGGTGACTTAAGACTAGAGCCACCAATGCATCACAGTGATAATCTCTTATTTTCAGCCTCCACCCCCACCACGTTCACAAACACACAAACACACACACGCACGCACATTGTGCAGCTGTTATGTTGCAGCCCTGTCCCTTAACAGAAAAAAAACATAGTTCCTGTTTATTTTTTTCATATCCTCCATGCTAACACAGCAGATAGAAAGGAGACGAATGCTGCTTCCCCCTTTGCTTTACTGAGTAGGTTGCATGGAGGCGCATGTGTGTGGGTGGCTGTATTTGTGTGTGTGCGCTTGCTTTGTATATCTGTGTTTGTGTGTGTGTGGCTGTAAGTGGGTATGTGTTCTGGGAGCACTGGGGTGTGGAGGAATTCTGCTTGTATCAGCACCTGGGCTGCACAGAGAGAGAGGTATACATGGGAGAAAGATGGGGAAACTGGGAGTCTTGTGTGTGTGTGTGTGTGTGTGTGTGTGTGTGTGTGTGTGTGTGTGTGTGTGTGCGTGTGTGTGCGCGTGTGTGTGTGTGTGTGTGTGTGGGGGATTCAGAGGGGCGGGCGGATAACAGGGAGTATAGAGCAGATTATAATTTAGTCGCTCTGCAGCTCAGGGCTCATGTCAACCTTGGATAGGGACCCAGGATGATAATTTGAATTGGGAATTAAGTCACCAATCAATGGTTAAATTTATGCTGAATCAGTGGTTTATTAAGGGAGGAGAGCTCAATCACCTTAATGTGCATGCGTGTGTGCACACATCTGCAGGTAGATCTATGAGTGAGAATTACTAGACTCTTTCTCCATGTCGTGTTTTATGTCAATGGTTGTCAGCAGAATAATGCATGGTTTGCCAATGAATGTAATTTTTCACATGCGTGGGTCAAAACACAAGCCCTTAAAACTTAATGAACATGTATGTTGTTAGTTGCTGGTGTTTCTATTAGATAGGAGCCTGAAACTATTCATATGGGTTTAAGCAAGGCAAGGCCATGGTACAAAAATAACCTTTTGGTGGGGATTAGACAGACCTGTCACTCAGGTTTAATTTAAACACACACACACACACGCACACACACACACACACACACACACACACACACACACACACACACACACACACACACACA
>JAOWBL010000001.1:13955713-13977846 GCA_028564865.1 Zenarchopterus dispar
GTTAGTTAGTTAGTTAGTTAGTTAGTTAGTTAGTTAGTTAGTTAGTTAGTTAGTTAGTTAGTTAGTTAGTTAGTTAGAGCATGACCCCAACAACCTGCCTATAAAGTGATAATCTTCGGGAAGTAAAGATGCGAAAGGGTTCACCCCTCTGTAAAGTAAAGTGTGGACAAGTAGTTCAGCAAAATAACAACAAAAATTTCTACTTCAAAGTCCAAAGAATTTGGGGAATTCATTAGCTGCTTTAAATGATGTCAAGATCTAGAGAATCCAGAAAGAGAGAAGACTGAGAACCAGAACTGAACCTTTAGGCTCTCAGGTGGCACTGCATTAAAATCAGACCAACATTTCACAAACAGTATTTTCTCTGGACTTAAGCTCACTTAATAAGGACTGAAGAGAAGTGCATAACCGGCTTGCATTCTGGTGAGTCGAACTAGGAAGTTGTATTTGTTCACCCTGGACAGCTAACAAATATCAGAGAGACCATCAAATTTGCTAACAGCGCGTTATTCAAAAGTCAGCTGTGGCGAAGGCACCTGATAGCACAGCTAAATGAGGCCAGTCACTGTCAAAGCACTGTTAATGTGGAACTGTAATAACAGGGTTTGAAGCAAAGTGTGTTGCCATGGACAAAGTGTGTTGCCATGGACAAAGTGTGTTGCCATGGACAAAGTGTGTTGCCATGGACAAAGTGTGTTGCCATTGACAATGTGTGTTGCCATGGACAAAGTGTGTTGCCATGGACAACTGTTTTTTTCAGAGAACTTCTTGCTTTTTTCAGCAAGACAAACTGCACTGTATTTGTTCAGAATTTTATTATTATTAAAGAGATGAGATGCTAAAGTGACCAGTCTGCAATTTCCATTTGCTCATTACAGAATAAAAAACAATTGCCAAGAAAATTAAGTTTGACAAAAATCAAGAAGGTAAAACATTTCATTTTCAAATTCAGCAGTTATTTTCCAGTGCATTTCCTGTACTCTCAGTGTTTCGTCTTGTTCAGCGTCCCGGCAGGGTTGCGGCCTGTCTAAAGGCAGGAGGCAGGGTAGACCCTGGACAGGTTGCCAGTCCGTCACAGATGTAACCAAACTCTTTAACATTAAACTTAACAGACATATTTTAGCCTGCAGAAGGGAGCTTGAGTGTCCTGGGGGGAAAAAAACCCAAACAAACAAAAACACACAAAATACAGACTCAAAACTCACAAAAAAGAGGCCCCAGTTGAGATTCAAAGCTGAAACCTTTGAATTGTGAATCAACAGTACCAACCACTACACTGCTTCATTACCACAGTTGTGGCAGTAGTTCATTGTTTACCGTGATCTTAAACCATTTCCTTTGAATGAAGTCAAATTTATTACTTAATAAACATAAACTATACTTTGAATGGTTTTTCAGATGTTCATTGCAATTCTTTTTGTTAACACATAAAACAATATACCTGGAAATAAGGCTATATTTCCTGATCTTGAATGTCAGAAACATTTTATGTTAGCTGTGTAAGTTTTACGATAAGATAATGTTTCTGGAAAATCTTGAGTGGCAATGATAAGATAAGCTTAAACTGTACAAATACAGCAATGAAACGTGTCCTGTGTGGGCATGGGCTTTGCTACAGTAATAAACTTACCATCATAATCATAAATATCTCTCACCTCCTGCCACTGCTGTCTCCTATTACAATCTCCCCAACCAGAAGACCCCTCCTGAGGACATGAAGGTCAGAGTGGCAGATAGGAGGGGTGTTTGATCGATAAGCACCACCCTTCCCTCAGCTCACTGACAGCTCCTGTCAAGTGTCCAGCAGGACTCCTATCAAATGGATCAACTCTTTAGCCCACCACCCCCTTTAAAAGAGGACTGTCACTAACTGCCACTGTCACATACCAGGCAGGTGCTTTCAGCGCACTGATAATGTGCCAAGGAATTTCACCAGGACAGAGAGTGTGTGAGCATGAGCTGTTGAAAGATGCCCTGTATTATGTGAGAGTGTGTGCGTGACCCCTCTCACCTAATTCGCTGCCTATCATTTCATTCGAAGGCACCAAAATAAAGGTTTCAGCTGTATGGCTGGAATTATTTTGAACTATGAAAATATGCCTCTTTTATTTAAAAAAAAAAAATGCTGAAGCAAGTTAAGGGGTCACAGTGTGCAAAGAAAAAAATGACTGAGATGAGTTATGAGCGTAGAAATTGATACTTTAATTTTTTTTTTCTAAAAAGACCTGATACTCTCTTTGTGTCACCAAAGGAGAGGTGCTCCTCAGTGACCCACAACACAGATGTTGGAGATGGAGAAGAACTGTGTGTGAAGTCTGAGAGATCTGTGTTTGTGTGTCCTACAACGGCCACACGGCCCGCATTCTTAGGCGCTTAACACATCGATGGCTGTGTCCTTAAACTGAGATGCAGTAAAGCGAGCTGCAGGCTCTCATAGTGTATGTGTGTTTGTGTCTCCTCAGAGGTGGGTAGGGGGGTTTAGGGTGACAAGGAGATAGTGTCGGTGATTGACATGTGAAGAGCAACTAAAAAATGCTCCCCCTTGGAATGCGACAATCTCCCAGCTTTCCATGTTGCTCTGCGTCTGACAGTGAATTGTTAAAAGCATTCCTGGCAGTTGGGGTGAGGGTGAAAAGAGGGTGAAAGGAGATGGTCTGGTGCTAAAAGAGGTTTGTTTACCCTAAAGTGGATGAACAATATCCCAACTGCTCTGCAGAATAACAGCATACATTCAGAACAAGGTAGTAATGTATTTGATAAAAATGTACCACCTTCTTATGCTGTGTCTCTGGGACTTCACAAACCTGACACAACACTTCAAAGAAACTTTCCATATTTTAGCTCGGGACACAGGTTGAAAAGTAGCTTGGTGGTCCCCTAGGTCCTACACTGACATGCAACCCCCACCTACAACCCTAAACCCACCCACTGGGGCAGGCGAGGTGGTGGTCATGCTATGAGAGGTCCTTGTGGAGCAGCAGGTTAAACTGACCACACGACAGGGGCAAAAGGCCCCCACTTACAAGGTCTAATTGGTTCCACAGGTTGCAGACTACAGAGCAAAGACAGGGACAGAGAAGAAAAGGGTGGGTGTGTGGAGGAAGGAGGCAGAGAAAAATGGCAGGAGGGGGGAACTGAGGGGGAAAAGGAGGAACTGGGAGGCGCGGGGGGGTAGAAAGCTGGCAGGGGGCAGGGTGGACATAGGGGAGAGAAAAGGAGACAGAGGGATGAAAAAGGCAGAAGAGAGATGGAGGAACAAAAAGAAACAAAGGCAGAAAGGTGAAATCAGAAGACAGGGAACAAGCAGAGAGGTTCTCTTTCTATGATGCAGTTTTACTGTGACTTTTACTGCAGCTCTGAGACTGATTTAATCAGGGGGTGCTGGTGGATCACAATGGTCCGTTTCAGTCCCAAATGTGTCACTAAGAGATATCACTAAATGTTTTCTAAGACTTAAATCATTTGTTAATAGACAAGTTGGAACAGATGTTAATAAAGATGGTATGTGAGCAATAAAGTTTGAAGTGGCATTTGTGAACGCAGCTCTGTGTTTGATGAAGATTTTTCCCAGTAATCCATTGTCCATGTGGTTGGATCAGCTTCTGATAAGCAACGGTTTTTATTTACTGCCTGAAGCATCATGGTGAGTATCCAAATTGAGTTTGTTCATTTGCCTTTCACACAATAAAATTCCTACATGAACTGAGTGTATACATTGACTGAATCACTTCACACTCATTCACTGCAGTAGGAGAAATATGTCAATTTCTTCTGATCTTTCTTTGAGGAGCATTGTTTTAAAACATTTAAATTAATTTCTCATTTATTCAAAGTCGAGCTCCTCTTCCCATCTTTGGCCCTCAAAGGCCATTTTCAAAATATATTGCACTAATGCACATTGATTTTGCCAAAGTTTAGTAGGATCTCTGCAGAATGTGAATGGCAAGCCTAATCTGCATTGTGTGTGCTGCTTATTGCCTGTCTTGCACAGTGTTTTCCATAAGACAATGGGTTTCTACAGCAGAAACCAGTCACTGCCCTGCACTTACACCATAGTCTAATTTTTAAAGTATAATATTTTGTACTAGTAATGGTACCCATACTAGTATGCAGTACACATTCTATAATGTGATGGGAAGTACTTAGTATGCTTTTCATGGCTACTGTAATATTGTTGTAATAATCATTACGATTACCTATTGACATAACCTGTTTGAAGCATTTCCTATGGTCTGTTTTTCTATTGTATTTTGCCTATTTTTTTTAACAATAGACAATACACAGATCAGCAACTATTCAAACTCACAATTTACCCAACATAGTTGCAGGGAGAACATACCATAAAATTACATGCAGAATCCACAACACAAGGTCTAAGCAAATCTAAGATACATCAGCAGCTAAGATTTGCTACATCAGCATTATCTATGCAAGGCAGGGGCCTTTGAGGAGCAGAGATGGTAGAGGGTCTCAGCTTCATTCACAAATGCATAATAAAATCACTCAAATGTTTTTAAAAATGCTCCTCAAGGACAGAGCAGAAGGGCTATTACTCCTTCAACAGTGAATAATTTCATTACACAATTCAATGAATCTTTTGGAATTTGGGAGCGTGAAGGGGAAGGACACAAACCTAATTTGGACCCCTGTGAGCTCTGATCCCTGAGCTGGCACTGCATCAAAAGCTGTCATTCATAAATAGCTGATATTACCACATGGGCCCAGGGATAACTAAGGGAAACCATTGTCAACTTTTGTGCAAAAACGTAACGCTATGTTAACCTTCTCCTGAGGCTCAGTAGTCTTGAGGATGAGCCCTAACAGTACAAATATGTAATGTGGTAGAACAAATCAATACCCAAAGGTTTTTAAGAGGGTTTTAAGTTGGATTTTAAGTTGGAAAGTTTAAAAGTAAGACAGTATCACTGACCTTTTACACTTCTGTACCATTGATGCAGGAAAAGCTTTAACCTTCAAGCGACTGAGTGGGGTCATATATGACCCTGGGCATATATTTTTGTGCACCATTTTTCTAATTTTTATCAGAAAAAAGTTTCTTACGAGGAATTTGTCAATCTATTTGTCCTACATTTGTTCATAGAATTTTGGAAGGATCGGCTGTGTAACCCATGTGCCAAGTGTAATCCAAACTTGTGCGGGGTCACTTATGACCGTGGGAAGATCTATGAGATTTTTTACATTTATAGCTTCAGATGATATTGTAATTTGCCATCTAAAATCATTATATTTTACTGTTTTACACAAAGAAACTTTACTTTTTATGATTTATTATTTTCATTTTTGATGCAGAGATGTAACAGACAAGGGTTGTCTTAATAAATGTAATATCCTCCTGAGACCCAGCCTATACATGCATGACCTCTGGAGTGGACATTAGTTTTTGGTTTATATATTTTGACACATTTGAGCTACCGTACTAAGCCCTGATGTGCTTTGTAGAGGACATCCTGACCTTCCAAATGATATCTCATGTGTTTGGGTGGGATAAGAGGAACTTTGTTTTCATCATGATACAAAACATGAAACTGCAGCAGAACGCACATGCCAGAAAAAGAGAAAAGGTATGATATTGTTTGTTATGATATTGTTTGTTATGATATTGTTTGTTATATTGTTTGCTTACCTATGATAATCATATATTTTCGTGTTTAGGAACATGTCAGGAATTATAATTTGGTGTCAGTCTATTTTGATTTCAAAGTCTCACCATTTATTACAGAGGAATAGTTCTGTTGTCAACTACTGTAAAATCTAAAATAAAATTATTTTTGTAAATTTCTAAATTGTGAGTTGTTGTTTTAGCTCCAAACAGCCAGGAAATCACAAAAAAAAGTGATATTAAAAGACTTTTTTTCCCCTTGGTTCTCAGGAGAATATTGTTTTATCAGTGTGTGTTTTTTGGCTTTTTTGTTAAAAAAAAAAAAATCACATTTCATATCTTATTACATAAAATGATGGACAAACATATTAGAGAGTGAAATAAAGATGAAGAAACCTAAAAAAAATCATTTATATAGAAATAATCTCATGTACAGTCAATGGGGTCCCAAAAGACCCCACTCAGTCATATTAGCCGCAGAAATAGCTCGGTCGCTTGAGGGTTAAAGTTACATGTACTCCATTGAAACCATATTATTTCAGGGATGTTGATGCATTTTTTTTCCATGAGACAACACAAAACCACAGTCGACACCCATTTCAAAGGCATGGTTAAGGAAGAAGAAAGTACAGGTACTGTCCTGCCACCTGTACTAACCAGTTCCCAATGAAGAAATGTTTAGAGAATTTTGAAATGTAAAATATGACAAAACAATATGGTGCTTTTGCACACCTTAAGATATGCTTGCAGGGAGACTAGAGAAAATGAGCACCTGAACACCTTCATGACCACAAATGACCACAGACTTTTATCTCACAATAACATTAGTCATTGGAGAGATATTCAAATCCCTTAAAATCTGTCTGGAAGCATTATTCTTAAACATTTCATTTATTTTCTCATTTATTTGCTGACAAAGTGGAGACACGTTGGCTACCTTTACTAGGGGTGAATGATCTCTATCGGATCAATAACTTATCAATGTGGGAGAAAAATTGTCATTTTTATTGGTCTGACAAGTAAATTAAAACACCATAAATGGATCTGATAAACTAATGAAAAATAGTAAAATTGTTTGCTCGCCTTTATAACAGGCCATGTCACACTCATGACACCATCTGCTGTTCCCACTGGCATAACCCAAGCATGCCTGGTGTCTGTCCGACTGGATGTGAAGACCAGCAGAACAACACAGAAGCTAACATGCCCGGATGTGCTTTTTCTGTTTGTTTTTCTTCACCATAGGTCAGTGTGTTTACTATACATCTGAATAGCATTTGACTCACTAAATATACAATATAAAAATAATCAGCCATTAAAGAGTGAACTTATACAGCAAATGACCACAAACTTGAAATTTTTATGTTTGTGAAGCCTAATACAGTGGCCACACACAAATTCTCTGTATGAAGTCACAGTAATCTCTGTTTGAACCGCTTGACTATTTTTGATATTACACATTTCAGCTAGATCTAAATGTTGTTTACTGTTTCTAACTTACACGAAAAAATAAACGATCATATGAAGAACCAGGTCTGCTGTTTGCTCTTACATTTTGGCCAGGGCTACTAAAATTTTCTTTTTTTCTACAACGTAGTTTTTTTTTCTTCTCCTGTGTGCAAAAACTGCAGCATATATGAACACTATATAAGAAATCAAAATACGAACTTATCAGTTATGGCTCTCGGCCATGCAGAAACAGTTAACTATAGATGATTGGTTTTGGCTTCAGTTTTTAATATCCTGCATCCCTAATCGTTATCCCTTAAAGGCCATTTTCAAAAAATACAACACTGCTAGAGCTTACTTTTTTCCCCCAAAATGTAGTACAATGTATGCAGAATGGAGACAACAGCCTAATCAGCAGTATGCAAAAATGATCCAGACGATGCACTGGAACCCCTCTGTCGTTAATTTTCTGGTATGTTTGGGATCTTTGTGCAGTTGTTTGACCAAATTTGGAGAAAACTTTAGCTGTCAAACAGATGACCTCATATCAGACTCTTGAATAGTTTGATATGCAGAGGAGTTCATGATCGTCTCAATGACTACAAGGTGACCAGGTCCTGTTGCTAAAAACAAAAGAAAGCCCAAATGACCACCATGCTTTACACTTGCTATGAGGTGTTTCTGCTGTAGCTGAGTTTCACCAAACATGATGCTTTGTGTTATATCAAAACTTCTCCACTGTAGTCTCTTCTTTCCAATGGGCACTGGTCCTGAAATCTCGAGGTTTCTTCTGATTCAGAATTGCAAACCTAAACCATGCTGCAATATTCTTTTTAAAAAGAAAAAAACCTTTCTCCTGGTAGACGTCCCAAACAAGTGCTGCTCTTTTATTTTTTTTGATAGTACTGTGATGAACCCTAAGCTGCTGGGGCTTTACGATCATTGGATGCACTGACCTCGGTATGAACTAGCTGGGATGTTAACCCCTGGGAAGATTGTCACCTGGCTTCAGAAGTTTCTCGAAATTGTTTAAAATTGGTCTTATAACCCTTCCCAGTTTCATGGAGTGCAAGAATGACTTTTCTGAAATGTCACGCCTGCTGATGAACAATTAACCAAGTACATCTGATGAAAGCCGTCTGGCTTTAATAAATAATGACTTTGTGCATAATGTCATGAGTTGTTGTTCTTCTGAAAGTTTTATTTTTAGTCACGCTATGTCGTGACACATAAACGTAAGAGCTTAAAGAAGGTGTACTTTCTTTTTCGGATGTATTATCTACTAATACATATTCCTTGTGTCAATGAGCACATCAGCTCAAAGGCTACAAACCACTCCACAAAACCTAACAACTGAGATGTCATTAAAATCTAAAACCTGGAACTGTTCAGCAGATCAAGGAGTAATTTTGTGAGTCCTCAGTGTATTTATTTCTTTTCATACCTCGACAAGCTTTAGTCAGTATTATTGGTAGTTATGGGGCAGAAAATGGAATTCCCAGAAAAATGACCCTGGGTGCTGTCACACTGCAGGAAACCTTACAAGTCATTTAATTTCACCAGAACTCTTAAAATCATAGTTTTGTTTTGTTTTTTTGTTTTTTTCAAAGAAAAAAAAGTTGGAAAATATTTAACAGTGGAGGAAAATCATTTCAAATATTTTTTAATAGTCAGAAACTGAAATTTATCATGAATTGTTTGTTTATTTGACACAGTTGGAGCAAATCAGTTTTTCCTTTTCTTTTTAGTTGAATAATGTTTCTCATCTCTGCCTTTCTCAGATGTATTTAATGCTTTATAAATTCCCTATGAATTTCTTTTGTTGCACCCCTTCACCATTTTGCAAGTGTTATTGCTTTCATGGAGCAAATCCAGTTTGACATCTCCATGACATGTGTCTAAGACAGTCTAGACCACTGCAATAGCACATATAAATTTCGAAAGTGAGTGGCATTCCCATTTTGTGAAAAGTGATCTAGTGTTTGCCGGCCAAGACGCAGTGAACAAGATCAATGACACTATTTCTGTTAAACAATTTATTTGATGGAGTCAACTAAGTTATAATGTACTTAATTCCCAGGCGTTTGTCACTGACACTGGAGCTGTTAAAACTACGTTGAGAGAACTGAGCAGCTATGAAACTGCGATCTGCTAGTCTGAAACTGAAAATTTGATCCTCCAAAATATCCCATCAGCAACCAACGCAAATATCTTTTTATTATTTCTCAAATCTGTGAAATATATAATAATTCTGCCATCCTCAGCTGGACCACAGCACAGATGCCAGGATGAAATTGTCCTGATTCAGACGAACTGAGAGCTATGCTTCACAGATGTTAATGACATGTGCTTATATTTGTCATGAATACGCCAAATGTCTAGTAAATGTGAGACATTACCACAAATTCTAAATTAAAAACTGGAATTAAAACACCCTAAAATCTGCTTTTCTCTACTGTTTAGCAGAACATTGAATTCGTTATTAGAATCATAGGTGTCAAAGACATAACACTGCAGGCACAGCTGCAGTGTCGGTGACTTTACAGCTAACCTGGCTGTAGTTCAAGATAACACATCCTGCTCACAAAATAAAAAATAAAATAAAATAACGCTTTTAAATAAATCTCTGTCTCTTTGTTAGTCCTATACAATTCTTGCCTGGTCACAATGATAGAATAATTGGTCATTTTACTTCAGATAAAACTACATTTTTTTCACTTAATGCTTTTTTTCCCTTTTTTTTTTTTTTTGTTTATACACTTTGGCTTTTTTATTGGAACTAAAGCCTAACTGTAATAATGAAACACCCTTTGGAAATGCTTAGATTCGTGACATTACCACAGTTTTCCTACCTTTACAGTATTGTGCAAAGCTAATTATCTGCTCTTTTATTAACATTATATTGGAATGCAGACACAAAATATCACAGCATAATTTTTTTTAAAAAGCAGCCAAAACCACAAAAGGCTGAAAAGAGGTGATTCTTACTTCTTCACATTAGCAGCAGGAAGTAGTGAAAGAGTAGCGGAAAGGGCAGGAAGAGATCCAGTACATAGCTCTTTTCAAAATGTCTTACTGCATACTAAGCATATACTACAGTTTACAATATCTACTGCACAGCGGACCAGCAATCACAGTCAGTATGTAGTATGCTGCCATAAAAGTAATTATGCACACAATAGACACACAACCAAAAGTCTGTCACATGACCACTGTTACTTTTGCTGTATTGCATTATGGGATGCAATATGTGAGGTAGCATACTGGAAAATAATGTCCTGGCAATACCTGAGTATTTCTTGCATAAAGCAGATCATGCAGTTGCTTGGATACTGTGCACTAATTTTGTCAAAATCAATAAACACCACTAGTGTTGTATGTGATTTTAAAAAGAATGCACCCCATGGTAAGAATTAAATCACTTTATCAATTATACCTGAATACTCGTTTTGTATGTGTTTGTGTGTGTGTGAAAGAGAAAGAAAGAGAGCACAAGAGAGAGAAATGAAGAAATTTCAGTTTCAACCCATCTGTGAAGATTGAAGGCTTTTTTCTTCTTTGAAACTGTGAATCTGATATCCTCTTTGTCAAGAATCTTTAAAGTTTTTTGTGGGAGATGAAGGGTTAAGCCCTCAGATGTTGGCGATAGGAGCTGAAAGCAGCCCATGAATCCTGTGGTCTCTACAGGCCCAGCATGGTAAAATAATTAAGCTTACCTTTGAAGAGGACTAAACAAACACAACAGCACTCAACACAAGCCATGTCCTCCCTCTTAACTGTCTTCTCCCTTTTCTCAAAGTGGCCTTTCCTTCTCTGTTTTATCACTCTGCTACCTGCCATACTAAACTCCTCATGTTAAACACCCTCCCATCCATATTTCTCATTCCTTCATCTTCCTCACATATTCAGTATTTTGTGGTCCTGCTCTCTCTATACTGATTCTCCAGGGGAGGAAGGGAGGAGAAAGGAGGGCCAAATGATTCACAGGTCAGTTTTTTACATCTTCTGCAGTTTGCTTTAAAATGTGGAGGCAAACTGCTGGAATACTTAACCAACAGTCCAGAAGTGTTGTGATACAATTAAGTTCCCTGCTGTTATGAGGTCATCAAAGAATTTGAAAACTTGGGAATGGAAAGCACTCAGTCCAATTCTTTATGATGTTAGTGATTCTGATTATGATGTTTTAACTGGACAGAAATTGAGCTCTTCTATCAGCTTAGAATGGGTTTAACATGTTTTACATAATGGCCATGAAAATTCTTCATATTGCTCCTGCTTACTGATTTTCTTTTTCTAATAATAAACCAACCAGCCACTAGACTACAACCACCAACAAGTGAAGTGAATTAAATTGATTATTTTGTTATAGTGGTGCCTCTTAAGGTGTTTTGCGTAATGGCCCACATGTGAAAGGTGAGTTCTTGAAGCTGAGGTATTAAATGCAGAAAAAGTGGACAAGCATCAGAATTTGAGTAACAGTAAGAATTTGGGGTGATGAATCATTCAGAGCACTTCCATGTTGTACTTTAGAGTTTATGTTTCACATGTTCCTTACATTATTGACTTCCGCTCTGTCTTTTTTTTTTTCAATGTTCTGATTTCAGGAGCTGCCTGCTCCTGATCTTGTTTTTTGGTTTTCATCTATACAATACAAAAGGAAAATGAATTACTGGGGATTATGGGAAATGATCATCTCAGTCTCAATGGCACTATTGCAGCTATAATCAGTAGTGTCAATTATTTACCTACTATCACAGGAACATACATCACAACCAGGAACCAGTCAAACAAATGTTTGCAAGAAGGGTAAAACACTTGTCTTAATCTAAAAAATCTAAAAAAAAAAAAAATGTTTTACTTACTTGGCTCCAAAAATTAGCTGGAAAAAAGTTGGTTTTAGAGGCTGTTCCTCACCTCTTCTAATCTAATCTAATTCTAAAAGCTATGCAAAGTAGGCTATCTTAATCTGTACCTATTTTAACTATTGTTTCTGTGTGTTTCTGCAGAAACAAAACACATTTTTGGGAAAATTTAAGTTTGAGCATGAAATTAATGCATATGGTTCACCTCAAAAAGAGAACAAAAGAAAATAATCCTGGTGTGTAATAATCAAAAGTTTTAAAATGTATATGTTCATGCACACACACTAGGTATCTCAAAACTTTGGATCACCATAACCCTACACTTAAAACTGTCTAAGATAGTTATAAACCAAAAGAAATAAAATGATACATCCAAGCAGAAATTACTCTGTCAAACACAAACAAATCTATAGGTAACACATGCAGTGGCAGGCATAGAGGAACATCAGCGGGACATCAGGATTAAAAAGCCTTAAAAAATAGCAGTTATGTACCACAGAAGCAATATGATCCACAACCATTGGGATGGATTCTGACCAAATCCCTTTTTTTTTTTTTTCTTTTTGTCACATCCCACTTCTTGGAGGAGTGTGAGGAATTTTCAAATCAGGATGGTGATCTCACCGCTGAGCTGACTGTCGGTGATGATGCATCAGGGACGTTGCATTCAGCTCTGAAACTCCAGCTTCTCCATCTTGTTTTTCAGACGTTGAGGTTGAAAATATGACCAGTAAGTCCATTTGCTTTTGTTTTCAACCATAAAACCAGGAATGGTGCCATTATTACCAAGCTCAGCTACAAGTTCATATGCTAACTTTAGGTGTTTAAATGCATTTTAAATGCAGAGGCTGGGTTATCATCAGTTCAGGAGAGTAAACCTACAAAAAATAAAACAGAACTTTATTAATCTTTTATTTTACAATAAACCCTAAAGTCTGCATTTATTTCTTGACACCTTTTGAACAGATCCACAGTTGATGGCAGGAAAACACTGTCAAGTTTAGAACTAAATAAAGAAGAAATCTTCTGGTCTGGTGATTCAGCATGCTAATAGCCAAAGCAGAAGACAGTTTAGTTGATTCTCTAACTCAATATGCTTGTTAACATCCTAAACATACTAATACCCAGCACTGGCATGCCATTACTCAACTGACATCAAATTGAGCGTCTATTATGGAGTTGCTAACCTGAGCAAGCTATTTTCCAGCCTAGACATTTTAATGGATAGCTTCGCTATGCAAATACTGTGCTGAACCAATAGATAATTCAGTAGGTAAGTGTCTTAAATACATGAGTAACCTACAAGTGACCTTCTTATTAACTACTAAGTTACCCCTGCCAGGTTTTCACTGGACATCCCACTACTGTCTAGGAAAGGTGAGTCTAAAAGATAGCACAAGGACACTAATCATCAGAGCAATAAAATCCAGGGTCTACCACTCCAGACAAACCCCCAAGAGGCTATACAAAGATCCCCCCAAGCAAACAACAAAAAAACATTCATTTCTATAACTAAATAGTGGGAATAATGTATAGGAATATCTGTAGTCCTAAGTGATAAACTCAGGCAGCAGAAACCCAGAGAGGAAGCGGACAAAGAGCAGGAACCACCGCAGAAGGAGAAGCCCCAGAATGGCATGTACCAACTGTAGATATAGTGGTTGATATCAGAAGGTGCTACAGGTGAGTAGAAAAGGCTGATCTGAAAATTAGCTCTGAGCCACACATTATTTCAGCACAAGAACTGGCCCTGAGCACAAGAGTAACTGTAGCCTCAGCAGACAAGACTTCAGGTGCAGGCTCTGCAGAGATGTTCCCCAGGACAATCCAGTTTATCTCAACAGGGTGTAAGATGTAGTTATTCGTGTGGATTATAGGTTAGAAGTCTCAAACTCAAGATGAGAAATACCGGTACCTTCAAAGAATGAAGAGTGAAGAATGAAAGAACAAGGATTCAGACTGAAAAAAAAATCCAGACTGAAAAGCGGGTGATCATGTCTCACTGGGAGTAGTGGTCAACAACTGCTGAATAAGACAACGGTGACAGATGTCACAATCCCAAGTGATAGCTCTATCAAAAGGTTTAAACAAGAGAAGCTTGTAAAACCCCAAGGAGAGGAAGTGGAAAAGATGCGATAGATGAAGGCAACAGTGGTGTTCAGTGATGATTGGAGCACTCAGGGCTGTACCTCGAGACTGGGAGAGTGCCTTCAAAAGATCTTCTGGAAAAACTCTGTCTGTCAAGAAGAGCACAGTTCAAGGAACAGCTAAAATACTTTGCAGAATCCTCAAGCGCCGAGGCATCTGGTAGAAAGCCAATCTTTCAAGACCATCAGTGACATTAAGAATTTCTATCTCACTTTTTTGTGTGTGCAATCTGATGACTGAGTGATGAACAGGGGAATTTTCAGTTTTTGACAGAATGAGATATGATCCTTTACTTGGGTTTGTGTCAGCACAGAGACAAACAAGTTGTTACTGCCAGGAAACTTGAAAGGAATAAGGAAGTCAGATATTTTAAGCAAACACTTAATCCAGGAGGGAAAAACAGAATAGTATGGTGTTTAAAAACAGATAACTTTGTTAGGTAGTGAGCACTGGACAGAAGTAAAGAAAAGAGGGAGAGGAGAAAGGTAGACAGAAAAGGAGAAAGGGGAAAAAGAGCAAAAAGGAGAGGCATGGGGAGGTATGGTTCCCAGAGGACCTCTGAATTTCCTTTCTTTCTTCTTTGCCTTTTTCATGGTCCTCTCACTCCCAGGTCCACACAGCTGTTTCAGGGCCTGGGGCTTCTTTCTCCAGAGCCCAGATGAAAGAGCCGCCCTAAGCAGCCCTGCAGGTAGGTCTGTTAAAGTCATTCCTCTGGCTGTCCACTGCCCAATGCATGAAACAAAAAAGAAAGAAAAAAAGCAGAAAGAGTAAGGAGAAAGAGGGCTGTTGAGACAAGAGTGAGAAGGAAAAAGAATGTAATATGAAAACAGGGGGATTTTAAGCAAAGACAGAGAAAAAGAACAAAAACCATGAAGCTGGACAAGGTGTGAAAAAGAAGATGGAGAGATGGATGAACGAAGGAGAGACGAGAGAATCAGGAGGATACCTGACCTCAGCCACCTCGGACCTCCTCCACCTCCCCCTGATCGGAACGATGTCTGCTTTTATTGACTTTGTTAAACCGTTTTCAATGCTACTTCCTATGTGTTTACAAGACAGTAAATCACGCTCCACTCAGGGTGGGGGTGAGGGTGGGGTTGGGCGTTGGGAGGGGGTTATGGAGTGAAATATTGCAGAAGCATTTGAGTCGTTGGGAAGCAATGTCATTCTGTCTTAGCCACTGACAACTTTGCAGCTTCCCTTTTTATTGAACGCATCTCTTTATCATTCTCTTTTACCCACAAACATACATCTTGACACAGAAGCGATGATGTCATATCAGATGTTTGGTTTCACTAACATGTCTAAAGTTAACTGATTCAAGGCTTTCTAAATCGTAAAAAACTCTTGTTGAAAAATCTTGAAAATGTGAGAGAAATATCAAAATAAAGGTACTATACTCAACAACTATCAAAGCTTAAGCAGAGAGCTCTATTTAACATCACTGGGATCACAGCTCAAAGTCATTGTGCAAATACATTTGGGTTATGGCAAAATCGTGTCCCCTTAATCATTTCTGCACACCGAGGTCATTCCCAGACAGTCATTTCATCCAGTTAAAAAGTCATTCCAGCGCTCTGCTAAAACATGAGTAAGTACTTCAAATGTAATTTAATGGCTGTATTTTCCAAATTTTCTCACTGCAACAATTTTCTCAGGCTCCAGCATGGTGAAACTCACCCACACACACGTTTAGCTAATCAGTCCATGTGTGACTGAAGTGCTCCGAGTGATGTTAGACACATATCCCCTCCCTTCAGCCACCCCACTAGTACATATTACCTAAGAGCAATGGCAGTATAAAACAATTACTGTCCTATTCATGCTACCTTTACATTAATAAAAAAGAAAATAATTAAAATATGTCAATAAAAAACAATTCAACACTTGATGAAACATAAGAAAGTAATTCCATAAAGAGTAATGAGCATCCCAAATTATGGTTTCTTTTCACTGGATGATAGACATCTTTTTGGACGTACAGTATACTTAAATGCATCAAAGAAATGTGATGCAGGCAACTTTTGTGTTCAAGTAACAGAGAAAGAGACACTTAATACACATATCCACTGCTTGAGTAACTGTAATCCATCAGTTATTAATGCTAATTAAAAAGTATAAATTCTTAATTCTTTCAGCAAAAACTAATGTCAAAAGAATTGATGATCATAATAAACACGTAGACAGGATTGCTAGATGTCTAACTCAGTGATAGTTGCTTTAACCAGTAAAGTCTCTTCTACAAATGTCGGTAATTGTCTGCTCCCTCTTCAGTGTCATTCAGGGTCATGAGGGGCTGGAGCCTGTCCAGATGTCAGTCGTTGAGTAGTGCACCCTGAACAGGTCACCAGTCCATCAATGGGCCACACAGACACAAACAACCATGCTTGAACACATTCAATTTAGGCTCACAGACCCACATGTTTTTGGACTCTGGGGCAAAGCCAGAGTACCTGAGCAAAACTTGCAGAGGATCTGGTAGAGCGTGCAAACCTTACAGAGAAAGACCCCCAGCTGATATTTGAGCCAGGAACCTTCTAGTGGTGAGACAAAAGTCCTAACGCCCCCAGCATGCAGTCGCTTACAATTTGGTCCCTCTGTGTTACGACATAATAAAGCAGGAATTCTGCTGTTCAAAAGATTGTAAGAAGTCAAAACTTATTAAAAGAAAACTTATAGAAAATTCCACATTTATTATCACAATAATTTTAGTAATTGCCAGGTCATTGCAGAACAAACAACCACACACTCTCACATTCACTCAAATGGACAGTTTAGAATCACCAAATAACCTGATATACATGTTCTTGGACTGTGGGAGGAAGCCGGAGAACCCGGAGGAAACCTGTGAAAGCATAGACAGAAGATGAGAACTCCACTCAGAAGGACCCTGCTGGGATTCAGACAAAGAACGTTCTCATTGTTCGGCAGTAATAACTACTCAAAGTCTGACTCAACAAGTAAAATAAATACTTTTGAAGTTATTCTGTTATATTGGAGATTACTATTTCCAGGAAAACTATTAAAAACTACCTTAGCATCTGAGTAAACACTTCAGGGAATTTTGAATATTAATATTTCTGAGGAGGGCAACACAGTGGTTAGCACTGTTGCCTCACAGCAAGAAGGTACCTGGTTCGACTCCCGGCAGGAGTCTTTCTGTGTGGAGTTTGCTTGTTCTCCCTGTGCTTGCGTGGCTTTTCTTCAGGAACTCAGGTTTCCTCCCACAGTCCAAAAACATGTATGTAAGATTGATTGAGAACTCTAAATTGTTCAAAGGTGTGAGTGTGTGTGAATGGTTGTTTGTCTATATATGTGGCCCTGCGATGGACTGGCGACCTGTCCAGGGCGCAGCCCTGCCTCTTGCCTGAACTGGGCTGGGATTGGCTCCAGCAGACCCCCATGACCCAGTAAATGGATTCAGCGGGTATAGTAGATGGATGGAATATTTCTGGGGAGTAATTTCTATTTCTGTAATTTATGGGGTAATTGTGGTTGCAGCCAGATTGCAACTTGCTGCTATATTATAATATCTAAATGAATAAATAATAATTATTTTTTTAAATCTGTGCCCAAAAAAACCCATTATGCACCATTTCAAAAAGAAGTCTTTATACTACTGAGCCTGAAAACATAACTTAACATTCCCAAATATCCAAATAAAATTCATGGACACAACTACAGAAAATGGCTCAAATAATAGCTTACAATATTGATTTTTTAAAAATGACAAAATTTACCAACAGAAAACATCTGAAACTGAAAATAAATAATCAGTGCTACTCCAGTTTTGTGAGAATCTGTGTATCCTCACAGATGCTAATAAATTTGAGAAAAAAGGAAAAAAAAGGGCAAGAAAGAAGGATGTCAGTGGATATATGTTTACATGACCAATGGGTTATTTTGATCTGCACGCTGACTGGCAGAACCATGACAATGTCACTCTAAACTGCCACTATTATGAGGGCATCATGGGTAGTTGTGCTTCATATTATTGTTTCTCTGAATCATTGTTGAATTAAGCCATGTGTTCAGCAAAGATGCCGTGCCAAGACGACCAGTCATGGTGGGAAAATGCAAGCCTTAGGTTCAAGAGAGCCAAATTCTCAGGTCAGCTGCAAGAATAAGTCATAATTCCCCAAAAAAGTGAAGTGTGTGAGGTTTTCTGACCTCACAAAGCCTCATTTTGGCTCCCGCTGCATCACATTGGGATGGTTTTTCAGAAGCTGGATAATACAGAAAAACACTTTGAATATTGGGCAAATGGTCTTTTTTTAAGGCTTATAAATGACTTATAATGCATTATTAAACAGTAATAATTCATCTAATTACAACTCATATCCAAAGTCTAAAAGTACATTTACTAAAATTAAAGGACAAAAACTGATCAGATGTAACAGTAGAACGGAAATGTTGTCATCAGTAAAGAACTGAAATGTTAATGTATGCTTGCAATCTTCCACGATCTCCAACGCCAAGAACAAATTGTCACTTTGGTTGATGTCGTGGACGTGAACCAAGACACTCTTGAGTCAGTTCAAGGTAAACTGCGGAGGTGATGTGGTTCCAGGAGCATTATGTGGTACGTTGTTGTAACAGAGCAGCAGTGCATAATTACAACAGGTGGCGGAAGAGTTTTTTTTCCTAAAAGCCACTGAGGTTTGAGTGGTTCGCTGTAATGCTAGCAGATGACAGTGACTGAATGACAAAATCATACATTTTCTTTTCCACCCAAACACAGTCCTGCACAGTCAAGGCCCCCACCCTACCCCTCTACCCCCAAACACACACACACATACACACAGACACACCTTTCCACTGGTCCACTGGTTCACGGTTATGCAAGAGTGTATTTTTTTACGTCTTGCATTAGCTCGGCCGCTTAATACCTCTCTCTGAATGGTAGTCTGCTTCGGGCCTTCTCAGACATTCAGTCACTCCTCTTCTAAGAATAACCAGTGTGCATCTTAAAAACCTCCTCTTTTTTTTTCTATTTCTTTTTTCACAGTGTCCAGTGATTACTACATTTCTTGCTCACTCTCTGATACCAAGCCTTTCTATTAGCAAGCTGTGATCCAAATGAGAAAAACAGCATGGGGAGACTAATAGAAAGAGAAAGGAGCGGGAATCTGGGTCAAAACTTGGACCTGTTTCAATTCTTCCCAAAATCACTAAGGGGCCAGAAAAGCTGCTCACAGGAGAATCGAAGGAGCGAAGGAGTCGACAGTTAGGTATGTAACAAAGTGGAATAAAAACGATACCTTTTGATCATGTTTCAAAGGGAAGCTTTCATGTTAAGTCCAGACACTTTTAGCCAAACCTATCTTTTAGGTTAACATCATTCACGTTCCCAGAGACCGAAGTGTTTCTAAATTATGAGTAGCTGCTGTAGACCGCCATGAAGAGTAAGAAATACGGCAAACATTTTAAAGCACTGTGTTAATGTGTAGTGGATTAGTGCTGAACAACAAAAACGCACCACACAGAAGGTTAAACACGACGAGAAGTGATGACGCACCTCCTGAGGAATCACAGGCACTTCTGAGACTATATTCAAACGTTTGCATCTTACAATACCACAAAACAACCTGTTATAACTGGATGTTTTGCCCCTGTGCAAAATAATTCAATCAAGGGACAACTGCATGCTAAACGAAGCTCATGAATATTTGAAAAATTTGACTATTTTTTTGTGAAATATGTCCAACTTGTGCCCTGTGATGGACTGGTGACGTGTCCATGGGGCACTCCTGCCTCTCAACCGAAGAGAGCGGATAGACTCCAGCAGAAACCTTCACCCTAAATAGGAATAAGTGGGTTTAGATAATGGCTGGACGGATGGATGTCTAACTTGTTTGTTTCTAACTCATCCGTCTGTCAGGAGGATTACTCTAACGCTAACAGATGGGTTTGCATGAAAATGTTTCCAGAGGTCGGTCATGGCTCAACTTATATGTGATCCACTCTTGGTGCTGATCCATATTTGGATCCAGATTTTTGTCATTCTGCTTCAGCAAAGGTTTACTTTTTATGGATTACATTTGTGTCTTTCTTGCAAATAGATGGATGAGAAACTAAAACTAGTCATGTGTCTGTACTTCAAATGTGATGCTAGCGGTGGTGGAAGACACTTATGGTCTGAGCTTTGAAGAAACACACACACACACACACTTCTTACTCTTATTAATATCTCAAAAGTTATGACTGACAAGTCAGATTGTATTTGCTCAATCTGCCCAGGAAAAAAATGCAATGCTTCTTTTTTCCCATTTAGTGGCATATTTTGTTCAGCTTTTTCTCATTGCATTTAAAAAACAAGCCTTTTAAAACTATTGATTGAACTACTTCTTTAAGAACATCTAAGCTGACATCTCTGAAAAGGCCATAAAGGTCCAGGTAATTTTCTTATTCTTTTTTTAAAGGATTTTTTTGGATCTGTAGATGAACTTTCAGCTTACTGTATTATATATTTAAAAAAATGTTATGACTCATTTGTAGAAAAAAAAATCAGTTCTTATAGAGCCAAAAAGTTAGGAACAAAGACAACAACCTGGTATTTGTATACCTGATGTGTTTGTACATACAACAACAATGATAACAACTCATCATTTATATGAGGGAAACCTGATGCAGTGAAATCTTGGCAATTTAAAACAAAAATGTTGTTCAAATGTTCAGACTTTCCACTGACTGATATTTTAAAATGACAGTGAAAATGAGGAAGGCAGTCCTCCACTGCACTTCTCTTACTGCCTGCTACATATTTTCCAAAATATAATTTTACATATCTGCTCATATGCAAGATTTGGATTGCCAACACTGTTCATGTAAAACAACTGAAATAAATGTTCAGAAAAGAGAACAACAACTGTAACGCTTCAGGTTTTATTTACAATGTCTTTAAATTACTTGTGAACAAACATGGCTTCAGACAGTCAAAAACACTTTTGATGAGCTGATGTGTGGTCTTGATAAACTCAACTTAATTATCATACATGTGGATTTTATATTAAGATGTTCAATTGTTGCTTCATATGCGCCATCATATGAAAGAAGAAAGTGTTGAACTGTTCCAGGTGGTAAATTCCCTTGTTGCCACGTCCCGCTGGAACTAATAAGGCAGTCCATTTTCACCCTCTAAGTCCCCTACATTGGCTAAAATGACTGATTTACAGCTAAGACATTGACCAAACTCACATAATTATATACGAGTTGTATTTTACTCTCATACAGCTGCTCTGAAGGGTGCAGTGGTTTCCCTCCACGCAGAGAGCGTGGCCCTGCGTTATGAAGTCTCACAGGTCCAGAAATCTGTTCTGCCTCATTAGGACAATGATCAGATTTGAGGCTTGGAGTCTGTAAACTTATACTGTTAACAATGCTGTTCTGATTTAAAGCTTGAGTTACCGCTGCACTGACATTGCCAAAAAAGCGTTTCGCTCGTGGTATCTCAAAGGCTCAGATATTCAGAAGAGATTTAGGAAGCAGAGCCAGATACGTTTACGCAATTTTGTGCGTCCAGTCAGTCATCTGTGAGCACAGTTTCATCTGTACACACAGGAGCAGTGAAAGTGGGAGAGACTAAGATTGAATGGCATTTTCTTCCCACTCATGAACGTGACTTAGAAGAGGAGGATTGCTTCACATTTTCAATCTTCTATAGAACAGCATTTGCATGCTCCCTCTTTCTGCTGCTGTTGCTTCTTCATGTTATTGAATGTCCCTCTAATGTCAAACGTGGGGATACAATTCAAACAAATGCAAAAGCTCATTTGAAACTATGAAGCCTCAAGAGTATAATGGAAGTAGTTGAAGTACGTAACATACAAAATGAAACAGTTTTTTTTTTTTTTTTACTGTATAATCTCCCTGCACAGTTTTAACAGAGCAAAACCTGTTTTGGCATATGTAATTCACCTGAGTGGCACCAAAAAAGACATTTCTTATACAGTCAGGTCTACACTTTAAAAAAAAAAAAAAAAAATATATATATATATATATATATATATATATATATATATATATATATATATATGTATATATATATATATATA
>JAOWBL010000001.1:13979111-13990439 GCA_028564865.1 Zenarchopterus dispar
AAATAACTGTCACGTGTTAAAATTGGGATTCTGCTCGTGACAGGTAGTTATTAAAGCATCCCATGCTACTATCATCAGGCAAAAGTGGCACAGTCACCTTCCTTTGAGGGAAACCCTGCACCTTTGTTGTCAGAAGAAATGATTACAATATAGGTGCATGATGTATTGTCTGACACCATGCTGTGAATGTAACACACCAGGCCCAGGACACACTTTTCAAAATCAGAAGAGAGGAAAGTTATGGAGGAGTGATTGTGAGCAAGAGAGCATTTGTATCCATGGCAAAGGCTTTCAATGTTATGTGAAAATCATTGTGTGTCATGTGTTCACATGGAATTCACATTACTTACATATGTAGGATGAAAAAGCATATCAGGGTCTCTCCTGAGGGACCACCAAACAGCCTCTAACCTGCAGGCAGGGAATAACTTAATGTAACTGTAGATTTTCTTAAGTACATGCCAGAGAATTTTTCCATGTGGACACTTCTGCTTATAGAAAACAAAGTGTTTTAATTTTTGCATGATAATATGAGGACATTGTGACATGAATGACATTTTTTCTAACTTTAATTCATTCCGATCTGTGATTTTTTAAAAAAACATACAAAACAACAACAACAATAAGAGAAAAGTTAGCAGCAAAAGAAATAAAATAATATACACACCCGACAGGGAGTTGGAAGAAGAATAGACTTATTAAATCCCACCCCTCCTCACAAAGTATCATCATTTAAATATCTAAATGCTTCCTTACCATCAGCTCTATAATGATGTCATTTTAAAAAAATAAATTAACGTATGACTCTGAATAAAAAACACTTTAGAGTAAATCTCACAAAGGCTATTAACACACCACTGGTTTATTTCTTCATGACAGACAATATCTGATAGTGAATCTTTCATCTCATTGGGTATTTGATTTTTCATGTAACATAATGATGAACGTAATATTTGTGGATTTACAAGCAAATAGTTGCGGGCTGAGCGTCTCAACAGGTATTCAGTTTCATCTTGGCTGCAGCCTGGACGCTCCGCCTGCTCTCGCTGAGCATATTGACTTTTCCTGCAAGTTGAAGTATTTAAATGTCGAGGGAGACAGATGCTGTATGTGGACTGGAGGCGACCACAAGGAACACGCGTGTGGGTGGAAGGTTGACGTTAGGACTTTACTATCTGAGTTGTATGTATATGCAGAGAGGCAGCTGTCACAAATCTTTTTAAACGCACTGAATTGTGTTGCTACTCGTGAGATTCATTTATCTCCTTATGTTTAATCCCTCACAGTTTTAATTCGCATCATTCATGCGCAAAAATCCGTGCGTAAAACTAAAAAACTTCAGCGCACGTCTCTTTCAGAGCAAGTCAGAAAGGATTCATCTCAACTTTAAAACCTCATTGCTGAGTAACTGAATGACAATAAGGAATTGATGGAGGTGATTTTGGTGACAGCAGCAGACACTCTCTCCGGACTTTAAATTTGGATCAGCGTCCAGACGCCTGTAAGATTCCCGAGCGATTCATTGTATATGGATACAGGAGATCTGATCCCATACCTGCACTGGGACATTGACAGTTTTGGATCTCTTAATTGTCATGGGTATTGCTTTCCACATGTAACAAGAGGGGGCTAAAACTGAACCGAATACCCATCAAGAGGAACTTTCATTTCCGAGGGCTTCCAGCACCGAATCAGCGGAATATTCATGAAGCAATATTTGAACTATTACAAGATGAGGCTGAGAGCATCGAGGATAGGTTATCTGTAAGTAAAGACATGTCGGCACGATGTAGCTGCTCATACAAGTCATGCATTTATTTTTAAGCAACAAGTGAGACTTATTTTGTTGTTGTTGCTTTGCCGCAGGTTACTTCAGTTCACAGCGCTTTGCTTTTACGCACAGGTAAATCACAATTTCACTTCCATAAAAAATTTTAAAAAAAAACATGTACACTATATAAAACTCTAAAAGCTAATTAATGTGTGCAGAATTGAAAAGGTACCCAGGCACTTCGCTTAAACGGCGTGTAGTCCACCGTCTGTACTTTGCCAATAGGCTGCAATAACAATGAAAACGTTTTATTATGAGTGCGACTGCAATTGGCAACATTTCAAACATCTTGAAAAATGTTAAGCTCCAGTCTAAAGGTAATTGTTAAAACACATGTGGCTGGAGAGTGGCTGAAACGAAGGGGGAGAAAAAACGAGAAAAAAAAAAAAGAAGTCATGACGGGGTGAAAGATCATCAGTGGTAAAAACAACCTATCTGACTGAATTGTCATTCACAAGGGTCCGTGAAAGCATCTCCATAACAGCCCACCATAAATCAGAGAGCCGGCTGCTTTATTTAGATAAATATGATGAAAGGCAAGATGAACTGGTGGCCGAGGCCTCGGCTGTTTGAGTGACAAGCTTTAGTCTCCTCACGGCTGACGCGACTATTAACATTAAAGACAAATTATAAAAATAAATAAGTTATAAAGGGGGGATTAACTTGACATTTACTTTTGTGCTTGTCTTATTGTCCGGCAGAACACTGCGCAGTCCCCCCCTAATTTCAAGCAGCATGTGACCGAGCAGAGCCGGTTGTCGGACCGGATGAGCCGCAGGCTGACCAGAACCTACCAGCTCTACAGCCGCACCAGCGGTAAACACGTGCAGGTTCTGGCCAACAAGAGGGTCAACGCCAACGGGGACGACGGAGCGGCGCACGGTAGGAACCAGGTCCCGCGCTGAGCACGCCGAGGCATCTGCGTTTTAATGACAAAAGAGACAGAAATTTGATCTGCCTCGACCACTTTAAAATTAAACTTCCCGTAGTCCACCGTTATACGTATCGATTAGTTTAGATTTCCTGATGCAATATGATTTTATGTTGCTTTTATGCATCTTTTTTTTTTAAATAAAGTTGAACAAAAATGGGTCGCATGTTAATCCTTTCAGTGGATCCCACTTTTATTTTATCTGACTTGATGAAATCAGTTTCCTCGTTCAAACCTGATCAAAGCTCACATCATCTGAAGACCATCCTGCCAAACTTTTTCAGTGCTTTCAGATAAACAACAGAAAGTAAAAACACATGTCTCTCACAAACATAAGAATTATTAAAGTTCAATGTAGCTGAAGGACAGTGTTGAAAATCAGGAAACATTTTGTTTCTTTTTTTTTTTTTTTTTTTTTTTTTGTTGGGGTCCTGTAGGGAAACGAGCCAGATGAAACGGTAGCAGCAATTGTAAACATCGTTAGTGGCATCTGTGCTGCCAGGTTTTATGGCCCCATGCAGATAATTTATTTCCCCAAGTGTGTTGGTGGTCTCAAGTCCTGAACACCTGTTTTGACAGACTCCAGTAAAAATAGTCATAGACTTAAAAGCAGCATAATTCCTACCACAAAGGGTTTTTTTTCTTGTTGTTTTCTGCTTCTAACCATCTTTCCACTGCAGCCACCACCATCCTCCATCTCTCAGTGCTCACTATATCTCCGGAAAAAAGGACTTTAGAAGGAATTTCTCATTGCTCTACAGCTCAATTTATAGAGAGAGGTGAAGTCGGCATCCTCAGTTTATGCCTTTTCCCCTCCATGCGTCTGACTGTGCACTTTTGTCTTTTAAATCTCTTTGCCTAGACTCACATTCGCAGAGGGAGTCAGTCATGCACACTCTGGCTGCACATCTTAAGTGGGTGTCACTCTTGTAACCGGCCCAAATCTGACCGCTGCTCTGTGCTTGTGGCTGTGTCTCTGACCGCAGTATTCTCACTCTCCTTTATCCCCAGTCTTAGCTGCATCACAGCACAGCATTTAACAGGCATTCAACAACAATCACACCATGCAAAATCACTATCATTTCATGCTATTTTGGAAGGCCTGCATGCTTTGTTAAAGGTGGCTGCCGGATCATGGGGATGTAGAGGGATCTAATGTCATCTTCATGACTCTGCTCAAGTCATGTTAATTTAAGGTCACTTAAAGCCAATCAGTGATGATGTGACTGGGTTCGTCATAATCTGTGCCATACGTGAAGAATGCATTCAGACTCATTTCTAGCTTACACTCTAACATGACCCGCATGAAGTGACATTTGTTTATTTGTGATTTTGTTGTCCTCTGTGCAGCTAAACTGGAAGTGGAGACGGACTCTTTTGGAAGTCGAGTTCGTATTAAAGGGGTAAAGACAGGGTACTACATATGTATGAACAGGAGAGGGAAGCTGATCGGCAAGGTAATCTGGAATTCATACTTGTCCCTGCGTACAATTGCAGAAACATCTTTGATTTGTTTTCTGTCTTTTAAAATTACTATTCCAGATTTGCGACACATATTTGAACAGGAACAAATTAGATTGTGAGATTATACTGTGAACACAAAGAGTATTTGATTGTCTAGAAATGAAGATTATGTGTCTGTTTCCTGGAGATGATCCAAAACACTCCAGCTTCTCCTCGCTTTTTCTTTTCCAGCGGAAAGGACGAGGCAAAGACTGCATCTTCACGGAGATTGTTCTGGAAAACAACTACACAGCTCTCCAGAATGCCAAGTATGAGGGCTGGTACATGGCTTTCACGCGCAAAGGCCGTCCGAGGAAGGCCTCCAAGACCAAGCAGCACCAGAGGGAGGCCCACTTCATGAAGCGTCTACCTAGGGGGCACTTGCTAAATGAGAGGAGACCATTTGACGTTCTACCTCTCCCCGTCCCAGCACAGCCTTTCAGCAAGAGGACTAAACATTCCCATCATCAGCGCTCGGGGGGACGCTGAAAACTAAAACCGCTGAAGTAGAACCGCAAATCAACCAGCATAAAAGAACTGCTGTGAGAGAAAGCAAATGTTTGGAGGGAAATTTACTTGTACACTTAAGTGCCCATACGTTGTCATGCCTCATTTGTGGACTTAATATGTAATTCTCGGTACTGGATTGTATGTAAACTATCTAATCTGCTAGTTATTTCCAATTCAGACAGATTGTAGAAACCATTTTTTGTCTTCAAATCAGGACATTTTAAAAACAGGACAGTTCAGTAGTGATGCCATGAATGAGAACATTTTGGTTAGAAGTTAGCCTGCTTTCTAACAAAGAATATTTGAAAGAGAAATGAATACAATGAAGCTAGACATGGCAGCTACCTGTGGTTACAGCATCCGAGTCTCAGATGATACGCTATCTTGCTTTTCGGAGACCATTTTGGAAAATATGTAACCTGTTGTTTTTCTACATATATGAATATGTTTTTACTGTATAAATGTAAATAACATCAAATGATGGAAATATTTATTGTAGAGTGTATATTAAAATCACTAAAGAATCAGTTTAAAAGCTGTTTGGCTTTGCTTTTGTGTGGTTGCTTGTATAAGTCAATAGCCTCAAAAATGTTTTCCTTTTTTTCCCTTCTTCTTCTCCATCTTCTTCAAGCTGAAGACCCAGATAACTGAGGGGCAATATCTGTGACAGGCTACTGAATTCAATGTGCTCAGCAAGTGAGACTCGGGCCTGAATGGCCCGAGCTATGCATTAAAAGCGATGAGGTCAGCCCACCATTTTGGCCCAAACAAAGGTTACCACCATGTAGTTGCATTTCTCACGATCGCACACCGTAACCCTCTGATCAAATGGGTCCTTTGTGGAACCTCATATAAAAGGGCATGTTATACAATAGTGGGTTCGAATAATAACACGAGGAGGGGTCAGTTATCAAAAAGAAGCCAGTCACACAGGGGGGGGGTGTGGGGGGTTGGAGGAGTTGGGGGGGGGGTTGTGGAGAGGGAGCAGAGGGGTAGCAGAAAAAGCATCAGGGCCTGTGTGGCTAAATGTGGCATCGACTGAAAGAGGGGGAATGGCTGGGAAGAGGCATTCGGCAATGAAAAGGAGGTAGAAAAGAAACCCTCTTCCCAGAAGCAGTTGAGCATGACCACCAGAGGCCAAATGACAGGGGAGGAGGAAGACCCTGAACACAGGAACTGGGTTGCTCTCACCATGCATGAGCTGGATGACCAATTTGTTAGTTGGTGTTTGATGCAGCAGAAATATACACAGGCAGCAGCTTAAATTCCCAAGACTCAAACTTCTAAGAAATAAAATTGCCAACATTACAACCTTAGAGCAAGTGTCTTATATTCAATACCTCTACAGCAGAAACACTGAGGAGTTTTGAACGGATACAATAAACACTGCAGCTCTTCGGAGGAGTCAGACTGCCAAACAATACTCCTCTGAATTGACTTTTACTTATTCATAGTCAGAAAAAAAAATCTATCAAGTCCCTTATGAGAACTTACAAAACAACAGGACTGACGGCTTTGAAATGTTTTCTTGTATCCCGTCCCTTCCATCTGGAAGAGGACAAAGCACAATGGTGAGAGAGACCTGTGGTTTTGTCTGTGCTTTCTGCACTTGCTCTCTGGGTTTGGGAAAACATTATAAAAATGCAAGGAATCACAAGGTTGAAACAATCTATATTTAAATACCATTGTCTCATTTAAAAAGAACTACTTCTTTTTTTAATTCACTACTAAAGTATTTCTAACTAGAGGGATGTTTTCTTTTAATTGAACTTGGTCAGAAAGTAAACAACTATATCACTTTAATGATTTCTTTCTTGTACAGTGTTTACACAAAGATTTACATAAGGCAAGGATGTAAAATGCTAACCAAAGTTCTGTCTGTTTTTCTATGTCTGCAGTATTTTGGCTGGCTACCAGAAAGTCAGACTACTGACATTAATGAGAAAAGATAAATCTAGTTTCAGGAATGGCTAAATACATTGAGTTACTCATTGAACCCAAATAGGATGTTTTGAAACATTTTAGTAAACACATATTGTTCTGGTACACTTTTAAATGTATTTGTGTGTGTGTGTGTGAAAGGAATATTTCAGGAACAAAACTAGTTAAAAAAAAAAAACAAAAAACTAGTTCCAGTTAATGGACTGAAATTAGTCATCCATGTTGAAAGTATGAAACCAGGAGTAAGGCACTAAGAATCTTAAAGTGATCAATTACAGCAAGCTAAACAAGAGCTGACATGTCACTGGAAAATGACACTGTGAGGCTCTGCTTTAAATGCAGCACAACATCATTTTCTTGCTCTCACAGTCAGAATTCATTGGGTTTTGCAGTCAATGTCCCCTTCAGCTGTCCCCTTCAGTTTCTTGAGTTCCTTCAGCAGCTCCTGCTCAAGCGTTAAAATCTCTTTGGGTTTCTTGTACTGGACAAAAGAAAAAAGAAAAAAAAAAAAAGAAAAAAAATGACTTATTTGCTTGAAAGAGCACAAAATTATAAATGAGCAATATTAGATGTGAAAAATAATCTTGGATATTGTAATTCAGTGGGAAAAACCAGCTCACCCTCATAAACTAATGTAATTTAACTACAATAATTAGGAGTTACTATTATGAATTATGACTTTTTTTTAAAGTGTTCTTAGTATTTTCTTATACCTTTGTAATTTTTGTTTGTCTTGAACAAGTGGTTCTGTATAAATGACTGCACTAAAAGTTTGAAGTTGAAACTTCAAACTTTCAGTGCACCTACAACTCAGTCTTTAAAATAATCTAATTTAAATGAGCAGGCTATTAAACTTACAAGGTATCATTAAAATTAGTCTTTATTGCTGTGTGAAACTTACGCTGACAATTAAAGTGTTGTTGGCGTGTGTAAAGCTGAGCGCAGAGCTGTTCAGTGGCAGCTGACTTCGATCCATATCAGGAATGCTGAACTTTTTGTAATACCTGGAAAGACATAGTGAGGATGTTACAGATCCATCACGCAGCTGTCGCTTATAGACACAAGCGTTGTAAAGAGTGCCATCTATAGGCAGGATATGAACATTACAAGCAACAAGTGTACAACGTAGGAACTAATACAGGATCAGAGTAAGTCTGTGGTCTCCCACAAATGTACTTTTTGTTTGAGGTTTTTATGATGATGCATCTCTCAGAAGGCTCCAAAAAAACACTGAAGACATCCTTGGGGTAGGCAAGATTGCGAATTCTCCACTGAAAGCTGGTTTTTGTATCTTTACGAGTAAACACTGGCTGTGGAAACAACATCAACAAAAACAAGTCTATTTATTTTCTACAGACCAAATAATTACAAAGTAATATCCCAGTAAAAAAAATGACAGCAAAAAAAAAACTCACATTGGAACAGTTTTCTGTGATTCCATCAGAGTCCAAAGATGCAACAGGGGTTGCAAGTGGCTCCCCAACCTCTACCTGCCAAGGGCTCTGAACTCCAAGTGCGCTTTTATGGTGCCACTTTCGAACTGAAATGCACAACATGTTTGATAAAACATCCTATGCAGTGAAGTTTAGAGCTGAGCAATTTCATGCAGCCACTGAAAACTCAAAATTCTTAGTTTACCAATGAGCTCATCTGTTTTCAGGTCATACTCTTCACTCATTTCTTTTCCATCTGCAAAAAGATAGTGGATTTTCCTTTTACCTAGAGTTGAAATGAAAAAATGTACATTAGTATTCAAATTAGGCAAATAAATAAATAATACAGCAACTAACTAGAACAAAATGAGTGTACCATCTTGCAAGTGTCTGAGATTATTATTCTATCTAGACAAATATGTGTGATGCCAGCTATAATTCGTCATATCTTTTTAAAAGTAATCCCATATAGAAATGCCAATTCAATGTTGATTTAAAAAAATGAAATACTCATTTTTCAACAGTCATGAAACACTTTACATATACATTAGAGTAGATATCAGACTGATGGGGAAGACACTGGCACAGCTGTCTCTTTGTAGAAGACTGATCTTTACTTGTTTTTCTATTCATTGTTGTGTTGTTTAAACTTGGGCCTGTTGGTGTTAATACAGTTTTACTTCACTGAACTGAAATGTTTACAAAATATTACACAGATTGAGAAGATGTGTATAGACAAAATGCATGTCTTACATAGAAAAAGGAAAAGAATTGTTTAAAAGTGCTTTCTTCTTATCACAATGCTAATTTTTTATTTTAACATTTAAATGATCGAGTAAATAGATTGTTTAAAACTTTTACTACCTGGACATTAGAGTATAGTGTAAATATAACTTTTTCTACTTCTTGCTGGCTTAATATTGTTAAAGATAATATTTATTTTAATTTGATGGACAAGTTTTTTTTGGTCACAATTATGATCACAACAATATGCCCCATCCACATATTCCTTATCATAGGTCTAAAAGATGTAGACTATCTAAAAACAGAACCTCACTTGACACTGAAGTTGATATTTCACACAGAAGTTACAATTTCACCTATAACCTTTTCATTTTTCCATGCAACTATTATTGATCTATACATATCCAGTGATCCACACAGGACTAATATGAGGTGAGAAGTAACGATTATATACATGAATTTCTAAAACAGCTGGGCTTGCTTGTGAAATGCAAAAAGTCTGACTGATTGCAGCTGAACTCACCAACTAACTGGGATTCTATTCACCCAGTTTTTGCAAACAATCAACTGGGAGCAGTCAACCAAAAGAAAAAATAAGTCTTCATGACAAATATTTTAGCTATTTTAGCTTTAAGACCTCATTCATCACATTTAAAAAAAACTGCATTCAGACTAAATCAACGGGATCGAAGTTTCATATATAATAAATGTATTCTTCCACACCAATAAAGTGTTTATTGTGTTCAATAGTCTCATTAATTTCCCTGAAATTTGTAGAAAAGGCTAAAGCTAGCTAACCTCCTCAACAGATATGGTCATATGACAACATAACCATTTTAATTCATTCATTTACGCATTCATTTCTTTAAGTTTTCTTTTGTGACACATACCGTCGTGTATCAGAGCCGTTTTCCTAGATGTTTTTAGGATATCAATCCAGTTTTGAACAGCCATGCTCCCAAGGATAAACGTTGCTGCTCGCTCGCGACTGAAGCTGTAACCACAGCAACCGAGATTAAGCTACGAATAAACAAACATAAAATATTTATCAAACTTGTTAAATATATATGTGTATATATTTTACAGTCAATACAAACTCTACTTTACATATGCTTTTAAGAAATTATATAAATTCATTTTAAAAAGAATTAAATGGATTCTCGACCCGGAAGTTAAACATATCATTTCGAAAGTTAAGTCGTGTACGTATGGTGTCAACAAAACAGGGGTAAGAATTAAATTTTTTATATTTGAAACCGTTTTATGCCTAAAATGTGCAAATATATTCTGAAATCCATCCATTTTCTATACCCGCTGAATCTATCTACTGGGTCACAGGGGTCTGCTGGATCCAATTCCAGCTTATTTCAGGCGAGAGGTATGGGTTCACCCTGGACAGGTCGCCAGTCCAACGCAGGGCCACATATATTAACGAACAACCATACAAAGTTAAACTCACACCTACGGGCAAATGTTAAAATAAATTAAGACGTATTTTATACACTGAAGAAAAGACATAACTGCCGCTGTTTAAGTAAAGACTGTTTGCTCCAAACGTTAAGCTAATTAAGCTCGGTGATGCTACATTATTAATTTTATTTATCCAGGAATTTTTCATCTCTTTTACAAGAAATTCCTTGCCAAAGTTGCACATTCGTAAAAAAAATGTTTTACGAAGCTGTATCAACTGTCGCATCCGCTGGTTTCACTTTCGCACAAACAGAACCTGTCTAAATTGTGATCCATCTTTCCAAATTCAACAAAACAAAACAAACAAAGAAAAACTCAACTTTGAGTTCTTACTATGCTATATACATATATACTTAAGTACTTCAGCTGTCAGTTCAGTAATTTGTTTTTGGTGGAGAGCAAGAGTAATATCAAGCCCCCACTCCCACCGACACCACGCCACACCCACAAAAAAAAAAAAAAAAGACGCTTTATACTCCAACAACAAAATTTCACTTTTTAGAATCAACACACTATTATTAATTTGTGAAATAAAACATTAGAATGTGATGTTATTGTCCACAAAAAATGTGAGAACACTTCCATTGTAAGAAAATTCTCCACTGATGCATTTATATCACATCTTTTTATAGAAATCTTTTTTTTTTCATGTGAAGAATTTAAAGGAGACATGTTCTGTCCTTATTTCAAAAGTAGACACAAATTTGAGGTCTTAAAAAATCTGTTATATGTTACATAATAAGAAGATATAGTACCATTCATTCCTTTTTCTATATCTGCGTAATCCTATACAGGGCCACGGGGGTCTCCTGGAGCTTTTCCCAGCCAAAAGGCAGGGGTACATGCTGGATAAGTTGCCAGTCCATCACAGGGATATATATGTGTGTGTGTGTGTGTGTATATATGTGTGTGTGTGTATATATATATATATATATATATATATATATATATATATATATATATAT
>JAOWBL010000001.1:13990539-14006557 GCA_028564865.1 Zenarchopterus dispar
TATATATATATAGATATATATATATATATATATATATATATATATATATATATATATAAATAAATAAATGTGTGTTTGTGTTGTTAAAACCTAAGCTAATGATTAAGGGTTCGGAAGTTCAGGGGTTTGTAGGTCCTCAATCTAGGCCCTTGAGGGCCACTGCGGTGCATGTTTTTGACATTTCTCTACTCAAAAACAACTGATTCAGACAAATGTATCACACCATCGGCTTGCCATTAAGCTTTGTGCAAGGCTGTTAATGACACGTTTATTTGAAACAGGTGTGTCGGAGCGGGGAGAAATCCAAAACATGCATGGCAGTGGCCCTCTGGGACCTGGATTGAGCAATACTAAAAATCTTTTTTGTTGTTGCTTGTTTTAATAAAATGCCACAAGCTGCATGGTGTCAAAACATTTGACACTGCAAGCAACATGTCCTATCCACACAAACCTTCACAGAGCTTTTTTTTTTGTTTTTTTAGCCTAGATTTTCTCCTGTCTGTGCAGTGTTTTCCCTCTATCAAACCCATACTTAGACAACAATGAAGGTATTGCAACACTTTACTGGCAAGGAAAATTGACTTAACTCTAAGGGTTGTGGTTCCCGACTTAAAACAGTGGAGCCTGACTCTAACATTTGTGCTGAGATCCGTCCATGGTTTCACACTGTGTCAGAACCTTTCTTGTTTGCATAGCCCAGTTTTCAGGAAGCAGCCAGTATTCCTTTCTTGGTACCTAGCCAGTGTTAGTGAAACCAGCTCACACAGTGCTGTGTCGCTTGCAGAACAGAAGTGACCCAGAAATTAACTTGTTTTGGCACATTTTTTCCAGCTGTTGCTTCAGGTGTTCTTGATTGGCAGCCTGTAAAATTCTGTGAGACATGGTGAAATTTTGATTTAAGTGTTGCTGTAAAAGAAGTATAGACTCATATTTCCATTTTTCCCCTTCCTCATTCAGGGTTTCTACCAAACTACCTCCTCCCTGACTATGAAGAGGTGGTCAACCGGCCACCGACTCCTCCCCCTCCTTACACTTCCATACACGCAGGCCAATCCCCAGGAGCTTCTAGTCCCCTGACTCCCGAGCAGCAGGATGGGCACTGTCCAGCCATCCAGTCATCTCCGGCCTCTCCAGTCTCTGATGGCATGTGTTGCAGGCCCAGCACAGAGGAACCACAACCTCCTACTTTAGACTTACGGCCAAAGCCTGACCACAAATCCATGCAAACTGCACAAAATTCAGACACAATACTGCTATCAGGTGGGCTCAACACGGAAGGACTAAGCAGCCAAGACAAAAGCAGTGGAAGTGAAGAGAACTGCAAGGACCCCCTGCTGAAGGATTTCAGTCTGTCAGAGGGTTGTACTGAGGATAAAGAGCGGCTCCCCAATGGAAGGAGGAGGCGATTCACAGGAGACTCTGGTATTGAGGTGTGTGTGTGCGGCACACGTGGAAGCAGCAGTTGTGGAGCTGGAGGGACGGGCCAGGACAGCAAGGAGCTGAGGGAACTAGAGAGCCTGCTGGGACACAATATAGATGATGATGATGATGATGAGGAGGGAGATGAGTCGGGTGACTTCTGTGACAGCTGCAGTCATCGGGCTTCCTTCAGTATGGAGGAGGAGCAGGAGCAGGCACCAGGGGGACTGGATAGGAGGGTCGGACATGGACCACCGGGAACTCCCCAGCCACCTCATAACGCAGCCAGCAGCTCGCTCCACCAGCCCGCGTGCCTTCTCCTCCAAACCATCAATGAGCAGGATGGACCGGCGCACAACACCAGTACTGAGCCGCAGGGCTGAAACACAGTTAACGCACCTTTGGCACAGAGGAAAAGAGAACTTACTGATGCTTTGTAACTGAGCAGAGCTTCATGTTTAAATGGTTTCAGAGCACCTGTTTTCTGAATGTGTTCATATTTGATAAACCAGATGTGGCAGCAGCAAGTGGGACCTCGGCAAAGGCTGAACAGACGTTGAGAAAGCTTGCTCCTGCACACACTGGAACAGTGGCCTTAACCTGTGTATTTTGGAATGTTGTGGGGCAGCACAAGCCCTTTAACAGTCCGTGACAAGTGAGACTTTCTCACAATATACATACTTCATTTCTTCAGTAGTCGTCCTTATACAACACAAGCAACTGACCCAGTCTAAGCCTTTGCAGCAGCAGCAGCTCTGACATCAGGAGTGGAAGGTCAATTCTGTGGCTGAATTCAAGAATTCTGCAACACCACCGTCTGCTGCCACTGAACTTTGAAGTACAATAATGCACAAAGCAGGACATTTTGGATGAGTGCAACGTGGAATTGCCACAGGGTGTCCTCATACAAGCTTATACTGTACAGGGACGCCGAAACGTAACTGCAGGCCTTCCGTTCGACCCGCGTTTCTGAAGTGCTTTCTCATCAATTAGAAACCGCTCTGCCTTCTGTTTCTTTCGCTCTCCCAGCGCTGCCAGTGATACGGTTGCATATATCCATTAACAGTTCTTAGTGTGAGCACTTCCTGTTTTGCACACATTGTTTCTTCATAAATGAAGCTTTTAGAAAATGAGAAAAAAAGTGAAAGTATAAAATATTTAGATTTTCCTCAGTTTAGTCTTAAATATGTGATTACTAGTAGTTTTTTACTGTTGCAACATTTGTAGGAAATGGGTATCTGTGAACTGTTGGTCGGGAATGCAACTGATTTTCTGCGTATGCAATCATTTTTAACTTGATTTGAATGTTTGTAGTATGTGCCTACCAAAAAAGAAACAGAGTTTTAATGGATATTAAGCTTCTGTGAAACTGGGAAAGCCTAAAATAGCATGTACCAAAAACAAGCAAAGAATGTTAAGCTTATTAGAAATTACAACTAAAAAGGCAACTTCAGACCTCATGTTTTGTCAGTCACTTCAACAGATTATGACGTTCACCAGCTATGCTAAACAAAACCATACATATCTACAATCCTTGCATTTGATTGTTACCATGTTACTATTCATATTTGTAAATTCTCTCATTACAACTTCATTACAGCTTATTTCTTGATTTTAGTCAACAGGCCTTACGTTTCACCAAAATAAGACTTAACTGATTTTATTCTTCTGTTTTCTGGTCATATTTGCACTTTCCAATTTGAAAGATTAAATCCTCCTTTTTTGAAGGACACACACACCAGAAAAAAAATCTGGAAGGAAGATATGTGTATTGTGGCATTATATTGGGTACATTCATCCCTTCCCTAACTTTTATATGTAGACAGTTACTTATATAGTGGTTCATGTAGCAAACAGAGAAATTGAAACAGAAGCAAATAACCAGTTGAAGTAATAAACTAACAATAGGAACTCATTGTTTATGCTTAAGATCATAACATCTCTTACAGAGAAGAGTTTGCACTGTCCTGGGTCTTTTTTTTTATTTTTATTTTTTTAAATAAACTCATAATTCTTGGTACAGAATTTGATTAGAAATACAGTGTAACAAGCTATCTGTTCAATGCTGCACTTGAGAGAGAAAATGACAGTACAGAACAACAAAACTTAACAATTATAAAGTAATGAGCCCATTGAATGTTTCACCAGTTTAAAATGCCTGTGATGGCTTTTTTTTTTTTTCTTTCAAAATATAAAGTTAGAATGCAAATCTTAATTGGTGTTGTACGCCTTCACCGATTATGTTGTCAGATTTGTACAAATTAGATATAAATCTGCTGTTGAGGTTACAAGACATTGTTTCTTGCTGATGGGTTATTTAAGGCTTTTCTTTGAGGATCTGAAAAGAAAATGCACAAAGAAATTTATAAAGCACAAATATTTCAATTGTCATTTATACAAATATTGCTCATTAAACTGAAGCTTGCGGGTTTCTACAGGTATTCTGGCTTATTTGCCTAGACAGACAACGTGCACAGTAGGTTGATGAGTAATTCAGGATTATGTGTACGGGGGAGTATGAGCCTGAATAGCTCCAATTTTTTTTTTTTTTTTTTTTTTTAAATTTCAAAATCTGGATGGATTCCTGTGATAAATGGATGCCATGTCCATGGTATGACCCTGCTTCTTGCCTGAGTAAAAAAGGAAAAGGCTCCACCTGCTGCACAACCCTGAACAGGATGAAGCAGGTGCCGAAAAATGGACGAATGGAAACCTTCAGAGTGTTGAGCAGAAGATTGTTTCCCATATGCTCCAGCCACAGGTTTAAGTGCAATGTGAACTTTCTGGATCAATAATAAGCTGATTGAATATTGCCCATCATAGCCTGAACACACACTAAAGTGCTCTGTCGATACTTTTTGTGAGCTTGAAAAAAAGTATTGTGTTCTTGTGGTTAAAAGATCTATTTTTCCATGGCGGCTGATTCATAAAAATTTAATGGATATGTATGAAAAACGCAAAACCACTTGATATTTGCAAATTGAGTATGATATTCTCTAACATATATGTTAACCAAATAGTTACATAATTTACTTTTTTTTTTTTTCCAGTGAAATCATTAGCTTTATTATTGTGGAAGATTTTTTATTCCATTAGACAAAGATTTTATGTTAAAAGATTGAGCTCCATTTAAGAACTTAATCTGAAGTTTTGTGAAGGGTACATTTTACTAACAATATAAATTTATTAAGAGATCAGGGTGATCTTGCCAAAGACACTTATTTCTTTTTAAAGGTGTGTGTGTTCTTGCACATATTCTTTGAATGTTCTGATTATAAGCCATTTATTATGAGAGAGATGGATGTATGTTTAATAAACATTAAATTTAAGATGAATCTTGTACTTGTGGTTAATTTTATTTCAGAATGTGGTTCTCGTGATCAGGGAGTTTTTCATCTTTATCATTTTTAAGAACAGTTTGTGTGTGTGGGTGGATGTTTGGGTGGGTGGGGTGTGTGTGCGGGGATCGACCTTACACTGCGTGTTTCAGAGCAGAGTCCCGCTACGTAGGGAGTGAAATCCACGCTGCTGGTTCAGTGGAAAGGGGAGGGGGGAGTATCTTCTCTGCAAACTGTGAACTTTGGAAACATGGCTGATTCCAAGAGGTGAGAACACCCGAGACCTGGTTTAGTGTATCGTTTGTAAGATTAAGTTGAGCGAGTTGGTTGGCATGTAGGTTTAACCTTCATGCGCAGCGTAAACAATGATATCAAAGTAACTCTTAAACTGTATCATTGTCAAATCATTAGAAACCTGCTGTTAGCTTTGTTTCGGCTGTTATAGTTACAATCTAGCTGTAATCAATGACTGTTAGGATATAAGCGAAAGTTCGTCGATAACTACTCTTTTTTTTTTTTTTTTAAGCGGAAAAGCTTTCTTTGAAGGCACCGTTCACGTGGACGTAAAGGTAATGCAACGTTACATGATTTGTCCCACTAGTGTTACTGGGTAAACTGGATATAAATTAGCAGGGCTAAATGAACCCAGGTCACCTCGGCTCGGCTCAGTTCAGCTCGGCTTCAGCGGAGTCGCAGTCCAGCAGCAGAAGAGGGAAGTAGACCGATGATCGAAGTACGGAGGGCAACGAGAGACATAAGTACACGAAGGCAAAAGCGATTATGTAAAGACTTTTGAAGTCTATAAATGTAACAAAAACGGGGGAATTCAGAAGTACAAAAAACAACCTCAATAATCTTGTGAAATGTAGAAATTTATTGAAGAGAGTTTTTAATTGTAGGTTTTCTCCAAAAAATGAGAACTGTCTCTTTGTTATATATATATATATGCAGTTACTGACATATTAATCCATATGTCAATTCTAGTTTATTCTTGTCATGTTTCAGTTAATACTCTTGTTTCACTAATTAAAAACTGTATATCACTGAATAAAGTCAACAGTGAAGTTAATGAGACTGTTGTAAAGATTGCAAGCTGAGGTCCACTGAATTGAGTACAGCCGTAATCACCAAGGTACATGTTGCACCACATCCACTTTAAATCACACCTGTCACTCAGTCTGCCATAACTGTAAACTTTCAGAAATGAGCTAACGTCTGGTGCTTGTACAGGGTCACTCAGGGCAGAGGGCTTAAGCCTTTTTTTCCTGTTTAGTTAAATTGAGCACTCAGAAACTGCACTGATTACCTGACATTTACTAAATGTTATCAGCCTGCTGTGTGATAAGGAGCTTTTCTTTGCGGAAACAGGACTATTATGGCAAGAAGCTGAAGAGCATCTCAGACCTGAAGACCAATGCCTGTGTGGCTCCAGCACAGCCCATCCCAGCCTTCATTCGTGACGCCCTGAAGAAAGTTCACCCTGAAGTCACTGCCAGGTCAGTGATGCACTTTCTGTTCCTGAATCTGTGCTACACAAAGCTCGTCTTTGACATGTTTCTGACTCCCACAGGTACTATGGCTGTGGCCTGGTGGTGCCAGAGTGTTTGGAGGGCTGCAGGATCCTGGATCTGGGGAGTGGAAGTGGGAGAGACTGTTACATGCTGAGTCAGTTAGTGGGTGAGAAGGGCCATGTCACTGGCATTGACATGACTGAGGGCCAGGTAGGGTTCAGCAGCATCACATTACTGGTTTATTTATCTCTTTTTGTATTGACATCATGATTTCATGAACTTACAATGAACCCTTCTTGAAAACTTCAAAGATGACCTCTAATTGTACTGCCTAAGTGAAACCAAGATTATAGACTTCTGTCAAAGAGCACAACATGGCTGTCAATGTTTCAGTCATTTTCTGTCATCATTGGACTTCAAGTATGTTTCCTCCCTTCTAGCTTGAAGTGGCCAGATCATATTTGGACCATCATATGAAAGAGTTTGGCTACAAGAAGCCTAATGTCAACTTTGTCCAGGGCTACATTGAAGCCTTAACTGGGGCAGGTCTCCAAAAGAACTCATTTGATATCATCATGTAAGACCTCAGTTCCATGAGTCTTTTTTGAAATTTATTTTGGTGCTTTGAAATTTTAGATCGAGTGCTTGGTTTTTTTGTTTTTTTCTCTCCTCATATAGTTCCAACTGCGTGGTGAATCTCTCTCCAGACAAGCGGCAGGTGCTGGCTGAAGCTTACAGTGTGCTTAAGGTACATGTCCATATCAGTTCAGTGACATAATAACAGAGCTTAGTACAGTGCGCTCAGATATTCACCACAAACGTTGTTCCACTCATCAGGACGGGGGCGAGCTGTACTTCAGTGACATCTACAGCAGTGGAAGATTAACAGAGGAAATTAAAAACCACAAAGTGCTGTGGGGTGCGTCAAATTATTACTCTGTTGCCATAAAATCACAAACACCTGCAAGAACAACCCCATTTTTCTTGAGAGAGAAAAATATTTGTGGCAAGCTTGAGTTCTCCAGTGTTGGTAGCAATGTTCTGTCAATTCTGAGATTATTCTGGAACAGGTGTCTGGGTTATTTGCGTCCACGGTTAGACAGAAGTGTAATAGTAAACCCATTGTAACCCATTGCAAAGTGTGCATGGACGCAGGTTTATGCTCTGTTGATATGCCACAGGCCCACACAGACTCTGGACATCCCAGAAGAGTTTCCATGCCTGATGTGTTCTCACTGCTGGAAATACATCTAGTTCATATCGCGAGAAAAACTAAATTAACATAAAGAAAAATGAAAGCCGCAGAAATATGGTTTAGTCTAAAACTGAGTTGGTCTCCCACACTGAGAAACTAAAGCCAAACCTGGAAGTCCCAGCTGCTGCCCTTTCCTGTAACCTTGGGAGTGGCGAAAAAAATCAAGTCAGTCCGCAGTGACCAGCGTTACTCACTGAGCTGCTCCTGAGTCTCATCGTATTCACCGTTCCATTGTAAGAAAATGCAGCCACGATGATCCATAAACATTTGTAATTGTTTTATTATCCAACACACAGGGTGGCAGATGGCACAAACATGGATTGTGGAACCGCTTAGACCCACACAAACTTCAAAGCTGCCGGGTTTGGCGGCCTTTAGGAACACCACGATAGTGATATTGCCACTGTGGAAACCAAATGGAAAGAAAAAAAGGATTTGCAACAGAAAATTCAAAATTTATTATCCATTTACTATCTTTTTTCTGGTAGGGGGAAAAACCAGTAACCATGTTGTTTGTATTTTTTTTTTTTTTTTTTTTTTTTTGGTATTGCCACAGATGCTGCTGTAAATGGACATACCTGTCGCTCTGTTTAAGCCTACTTTAAGGTCTACCTAGAACTCTACGATCTGTGAGGGCCTTGAGGTCCCTCGGTGGCTGACCATGTACAGTCCAAAAGTTTGTAACTGCTGGCCCTGAGTCCACCAACAACACAGGGACCTGGATCAGTCTTTCATTCAGAAAAAATACACCTGATGTAGAGGATAAGGAGCTGAAAAATAATGAATACTATTTTTTCTAAACCATACATCTATTAGCCAAACCTCTACATACACTATAAACTGATTACTTGTCCATGCATGGTAAAGTTTTTAGGTAAACTGATGTATCAAACATCTATTTAGATGTTGTAAAAATAAAACTGTGAATTTCTGCAAAGTCCCAGTCAGTCCATCCATGCAGATGTTTTGATCAGACATTATCCTTACTTTCCTGATTTCCTCTAAGGAGCCAGCAAGATGACTGGTCTGTCTAATCTTCTCAAAATAATGGCCTTGGTCATATTTTTCTCAAGTTTAAAAAAAAAGACTGACTAAATATTTGAATCAGTTTCTCTCTCTCCCTCTTTAAAAAAAACTTGAGAAAAAAAAGCTAAGGTCACTGTTTTAAGATGGTGACATGTTTGTAATCACAAGAACTGTTGCTACGCTTAGTAATGGTTTTCTGGGCTACAGTGCATGTGTTAACATAGCTACTTATGCACAGTTTTCTAGTGTTATATTAATTAAGATTGATTTTTAGGGTTTGCATAGTGATGCAGAAGTTAATACTGTCAAACAAAAAGAAAATTCTGTCTTTGAGCATTATAAATGTAAAAGAGAAAAAACATCTAGTCAACCAGGTTTGCCACAAATTCAGACAACTTGGTTCCACTTTAGGTGAACATGACTTTGCTGTAATTTTTTTTTTTTTTTTGCCATAGACTGACATGTTTGCCAGATGTTTGTCAGGAATAGAAAATGTTGGTAAGAGGGAGTTTATATTTTCAGGTGAGTGTTTGAGTGGCGCTCTCTATTGGAAGGATCTGCTGCAAGTGGCTGAAGAAGTGGGCTTCAGTCTCCCTCGGCTGGTCACAGCGAATGTCATCACAGTTGGGAACAAAGAACTCCAGGATATTCTGGGTTTGTAGCAATTTCCTGATATGATTACCGATGGGTTTGTTTCTGCGTTTTGACTTATTTGCTCAGTCCTAACAACTATTTTATTTCTCCAGGACTTTTTTTTTCCCCATTTAGCAATTTAATATTAGTTCCTGAAATAAACATGTTGTAGATAAAAAGTCAACTTTTCTTCAGTCACACAGTACTGGTAAATTGAAAGACTGAAATTCTTAAATTCTTTTACATTCATGTTGGTGTAATCATTTCTGCAGATGCAAACTGAGGTAAAAAAAAAAAAGCGTATTTGCATCATCAACCTCTCGAACCAAATTAGAGTGGTTAGGGTTTCTGCCCTGACAGGCACGACTGCACTTTAAGGAGAGCGAGGGAGATTTTCATCAGACACAGTTTGTCTGCACTCACATAGCCTTAAGAAGTGAAAACTTGATGGATCATGGGTGTGTGGAGCCTTCAAGGCCTGAACAAGTGTTTAGTGATGACTCGTTTGATTTAAGTAAGCAAGTTGTGTCTGCCTTTTTGAATCAGACTTGTGGACCCATTGTCATTTTTGAAACTAATCTGTGCACCAGATATATACTGACATTTTCTAAGGAAGGTTTGGTGAGCTGACAGCAAAATACTGTAGTGACCATGAGATAATTCAAGCTATGTATCATGTAAATCCACTGTATTTTGAGCACTATGAGCAAATTATGCTGTTTCAGCAATAAGTTGAATTTGTCTCAAGACTCATTCATTCTTTATGTTGCCACACAGGTGACTTCAAATTCGTCTCTGCCACATACCGCCTTTTCAAGATCCCTAAAACTGACAGCAAGACCTGTCAAGTCATGTATAATGGAGGTATTACAGGGGCAGAGGACAGCTTCCAGTTTGACTGCCAGTACGTCTTCAAGGTCTGTAAATCCAGTGTAAAGAAAACAATTAAAACACGTCTTCTCATTCACAGAGTGTAAATGATGTCAAATGTGAGTGTATTTCCTAGGCCAATCAAGTGCTGGAGGTGGACGGAGAGGTAGCAAGCATCTTGACACATTCTAGGTTTGAAGGAGAATTCACTTTCCAACCATCGGGAGGCTCTCGTGAGCAATGTGGTGTCAAACCTAAGGTCAGCGAATTAAAAATTCATGAAATTGAACATTTCTTATTGATCTGTTTTCTTTCTTTCTTTCTTTCTTTCTTTCTTTCTTTCTTTCTTTTTTAAAACCACTTGGGGTCATTCTGTTTCTGGTGTCAACTCGAAGTATGCAACACACCCTGAAATCCTCCCTGTGCATAAAGCCACAATCACACATGTTCACCGAGACACACTTTTAAACTCGCATACCCACTGAAACATGCATATGCACACATCCACATGTAGAAGGTCAAGCAGCTGCCTTGGAGTCATAATCAGACTGGAGAGTCATGCTGGGGAACCTTGAACAGGAAGGAATGTTCTTTTCTCAGCTAATGGAATGCCATCTTATCAGCTCCTATGGTTATTCGGTGCATACGCGACACATTCACACACGTCTATCAATACCATTACACTTTTTACAAGGAGTGATTTAATCTACGAAAGATAAATGTCACGTTTATTCTCCTGATAAGGGATTGTATCTTGTGCGGGAAATAAAAGAAAATTAGAAAACTTCACAATTTATCAAAAATTGTCCTGTGGTTTACCCTTTGGACTCCCTCCAGTCCCCCAAAGGGAAATCGGGTCAAAGATACTTTTCTCTAATCCTCACCGTTCTTTGATGATAACGGTAATGAGCCGCCTTTGGTCCTTCTTGTGAAAGCCCATCTACTGTGAAATGGTGATTTAATGAACAACCATTGTCTTACGAAAGTGGCACAGAGCCCGTTCGGTACATATGTTTTAAAAGCTTTGCTTTGTATTCTGATGTCTTACTAAATCACTCCATCTTTCAACCGTTTCCACTTTTCTTATCGCACATAAAACAGGATTATTATGTAGCAGCATAATGGATCTAACTGTATGTTGTGAGCTGCTAATCTTGTCTGTGCTGTGGAATTATTGATACAGGCACAAGTCGTGGATCCTTTTGAGCTGGCTCTGAAGGTGGATGAGCAAGGCATCCGTTCAGCCACAGGGAGATGCTGCAGCACACAATCTGCTGGCTGCTGCAAATGATGGAAGAGCATTGTGTAATACAGGCCCAGTATCATGTTGTTCATGGATGATGAAACTTGTTCAACTCGTTCTAATGTAATTACAATAATTTGTGTCTTAATGATTCCAGTCACACTTCAGAAATCAGAAAACAATTCTTGTGTGTGTATTATTGGTGTTTCTTCCATTCATATTTCCAAATTACTCTTTACTCTCAGGATTAAATTAGGCATTTCTAAGAAGAAAATGCAGGTGAATAGCAGGTGAATGAAACATCTCCTGTTTGATATGTAAATTAGGCCAATCATTTCTGTTGTTAAAACTTTTTAGAAATCTTATGTTTAAATATGCAAGTCAGACATTCTGCAACTAATCATCCAGTATGAGTGACTATTCACTTTGTACATGTGACACATTATAGAGAAGTTCACACCTAAATGTGCATTTTCTAATATTTTCTAGCCATGTCTAAAAGAAAATGTGTCATGACAGAAAGTAACCCAAAATTTGAAAACTGTTAAGTGCATCAAACTGATGAAACTACATATGGTGTCTCCTCTTCAATAAATTTACATAATAAATGTTGCCAGACATCTCACATCAGTCAAAAACTTAAAAAGCTTCAGTAGTACTGTCATATACTTAATAATTGTCTTGTGTGTCTTACTAATCAGAAACAACTACTCACTTTGCATGAGCAGTTGTGTTGTTGAAGTGTCTGTATAATTTTTGCACTGACAATTTTTGAATTAACATGAGATTTACAAAAAATATGCCCAAACATTGTAACAAAAATATGTCATTTATGACGTGTTTGTTCTGTATAGGACAATAAATACTGCATGGAAACACAATGTCCTATTTTTTTTTCAGATTCTTTACACTATAAATGCATAAAAGAAGGAACAGTGGATAAATAATGGTACACAACTTTAAAAAAGAGACTTGTTACGCATATTTTTTGATTATATATCTTTCTAATTTTTTTTCTCGTGTCTACAATCATTTTATTTCTTCTGGCCTCCACAAATCTGCAGGGAGATAAGAAATACTTTCTATTATTTCATTTTAAAGTGAAATATTGCCGTGGATTATAAATGGTGGACCGGTATTCTCGTGTTATGTAATGGACAGCAGCACAACAGCAAGAAAAATAAAATGCAGTGATTTATGCTCCTTGGAGACTTTAATATGCTGCTAAAAGTCCTGGGTAGAGTTCCGTCTGCCTCTTGACATGAGGTGCACTTGTTTTAGGAATTTTATTCGCCAAGGAGGCTGCGGCCGCCCCGCCTCCCGTCCAGCGGCCGCTTCTGATTGGTCATCCCCGTCGCCTGTCTCGGGGACATCTAGAGAGGCACGAGTTGGCCCGTGAGCCTGCGCTCGCGAGTCATCAGTGTCGGACACGTAGTGGGAACGAGCAGGTCCTGATGCACAAGTCACGGCAACCCTGGGCGGAGATGAAGGCGGACTCCGACTGGCTCTGATTTTTAAAAGCCCTTTTCATTCAGGAGGTTGATTGCCAATGGTTATCAATATGGCAGATCCGTTATTCCAGGCACCTACCGCTGCAAAAATGGCGTCACTTAACCGGGTCCGAGCTTTGGCGATGATTTTCTTAACTGTCACAGGCTGTTGTGTCACCCCGACAAGTGGCAAGGAAGGGTCCGAGGAGACCGTCATCATAGGGCTCCGACTGGAAGACACGGACGACATTTCCTTCATGGATAAGGGCTACCTGCGGGTGAGTGAGCGGTCTCGTGTGAAATTAAGGGTGTACGGGCAGAATATCAACAACGAGACCTGGTCCAAAATTGCTTTCACGGAACACGAGCGGAGCCGCACGGTGAGGAGCTCTGACAGCTCCTCGGGGGATAACCACAGCCAAGAGGAGTCGTCCGGGTCGCATCCTTGTGGAATTAGGACTTCGGATATAATTATTTTGCCCAACATCATCCTGAATCGGAAAACATCCGGAATAGTGGAAATTGAGGTCAAACCTCTGCGAAAGACGGAGAGGAGTAAAGCATACTACCTTTGCATCGCCACCTCGGCACCTGCTGTGGCGGGGATGCACGACCCGTGGACGGAGAACACCTGGATCTACCACGACGGGGACGACACCAAAGTGATAGTGGTGGAGGAGAAAAAGTTTCTGCTGCCTTTTTGGCTTCAGGTCATCTTCATCTCCATGTTGCTTTGCCTGTCTGGTATGTTCAGCGGGTTGAACCTGGGGCTCATGGCTCTGGATCCCATGGAGCTCCAGATTGTCCAGAACTGCGGCACGGAAAGGGAGAAGAATTACGCCAAAAAAATAGAGCCGGTCAGGAGCCAAGGGAATTACTTGCTTTGCTCGCTTCTGCTCGGGAACGTGTTGGTGAACACCACGCTGACCATCCTGCTGGATGACATCGCCGGCTCCGGGCTGATCGCGGTGGTCATGTCCACCATCGGAATTGTGATTTTTGGAGAAATCGTGCCACAGGCCATCTGCTCCAGACACGGCCTCGCCGTGGGCGCAAACACCATATTCCTCACCAAGTTCTTCATGCTGCTCACCTTCCCCGCTTCTTATCCGGTGAGCAAGCTGTTGGACTACCTGCTCGGACAGGAGATAGGAACCGTGTACAATCGGGAGAAGCTCCTGGAGATGCTGCGCGTAACGGACCCCTACAACGACCTGGTGAAGGAGGAGCTGAACATCATCCAAGGCGCCCTGGAGCTCAGGACTAAGACCGTGGAGGACGTTATGACGCCGCTGAGAGATTGCTTTATGATCCCCGGGGATGCCACCCTCGACTTTAACACCATGTCCGATTTTATGAAAAGTGGATACACGCGCATTCCAGTGTTCGAGGGAGAGAGGTCCAACATCGTGGATCTGCTTTTCGTTAAGGACCTGGCCTTTGTCGATCCGGATGATTGTACGCCGCTCAAGACCATCACAAAGTTTTACAGCCATCCCTTGCATTTTGTGTTTAATGACACCAAGCTGGACGCAATGCTTGAGGAGTTCAAAAAAGGTGAGACAATTAGTTGCACTGTTGTTTTTTTTAAAATGATTCACTCTTTATTTTATTTCACCTGCCTGCCCAGTTCCTTAGACGAGGAAAGGTAGACAGAAGAGTTATCTAACAGTTTATGACAAAGATCCACAGCTTGACCTTTCATTCTGCTCCGAATACCTGCGTTGCATCTAAGGGTCAGGCTGGGTAAATGACTTCAAATAGTCTAAAACCTGATTTTCAAGAGTAAAAAGAGTTGAAGGTATTCATGCCTCCCTTCAATATTCAACAAGAAATTCCTCGCAGTGAAAGGAAAAAGGAGAAGGATGACAGTGGGTTTGTCTCAGCCTTTACACAGCCCTGCAGCAGCCAGGAGGAGTGAGGTGCCACAGCCTGCCTGGTTGCTTCCTGTAATGGGAAGAAGGATTATCTTCATCATTTTCCATCACTTCCTTTCAGTGTTAATGAACAGAGTCTCTCACCTCTTGCCGTGCGCTGCTCTCACTGGACCCTTTTCGCTCTTTCCCCCTTCCTTTCTCTCTCTTGATTTGTAAGCAACAGGACATGTGGGAATGGTGCAGCAGCAGTGCAAAGGTTATCAGGTGGGGGCATCTTGTTTGAGAACCTGCTTAAATCCATCTCGCCCTCTCTTGTGCTTGCATCTGAGTGATGGTGGCGATAACTCCTTCTGTCCGGTCCTGGAATGCAGTTGTGTGGATAATGAATAACAGCCTCTAACACCCTCGAGCTGCCAAGTGTGTTCATATGTGCATGCTGTTTGACAAAGATGTTTACCTCACCCATGTTTTATCTGATGTTTTGCACAGCTCCTTCACTGTTGTTGAACCTGGCTGAGTTGTTCCTGCCACTGTTATTAAAGTTGGTAAATATTTATTTATTGATAAGATAAATTAAGACTTTACTGATCCACAAGGGGAAATTTAGGTGCTACAGTGACATGACATTGTACAGCAAAATAGAATTAAACAATCATAATAGTGCAAAGTATGATTTTGAAAATAAGGTCTCATAAAAAAAAAGATATTATGTAAAAGCAAAACTATACAAAGAATTAAGAAGTATTAACTGCTTCTGTACTAAGTGAAAAAAAGAAAGCAATGTGACTTTGTGACTTTTAAATACAGGTAGGGTTTCATTAATACTAACAGCTTCACAAACTGAGCAGTGCACATGAGAAAGGACATCAGCATGTCATAGAGTCTGAGTGGTGTGGGGACAAAGGACATCCGGTAGCGTAACCTTTTGCAGCTACCTAATGCTCCTGGTGTCTAATGCAGAGGGAAAGAAGGGTTATTCATGATGTTGTTCAACATCTGTCTTCCACTCACTTGCACCACTAAGTTCAGGGGACAGTCCAGGGCAATGCTGGCCCTCTTTATTAACCTATCCAAGTTTTTTTTTTTTTTAATCCTTTTGTGTGACACCATCACTTAAATTTCAAATGTGCAGCTGTTGATGAGGCACACCTGTCAGCAGCTGATTAATCAATACCCAGAATATTGACAAAGGTATGGGGGGTGTCTGGGATGCTTACTAGAATAGAAAAAAAGCTTCATTAACAGAAATGAGATGAACTTCTCCCGATTTCTCATAGTCCTTCCTTTCTTTCCTTCTTTCTTTCTTTCTTTCTTTCTTTCTTTCTTTCTTTCTTTCTTTCTTTCTTTCTTTCTTTC
>JAOWBL010000001.1:14019166-14033364 GCA_028564865.1 Zenarchopterus dispar
CTGTGTGTGTGTATATATATATATATATATATATATGTATGTGTGTGTGTGTTTGTTTTTGTGTGTGTGTGTGTGTGTGAGAGTGCTATTTAAGCACATGTATACGTGAATGTATGTATTTTGCATTTTGTATAAACATATCTATACTAGTGTGCTAACCATGAATCATTATATAGCACACACCGCACAATATATGATATCTAAATAGATCACAGGCTTAGGACGTGTATGTACTCTGAAACTGGTATTTACACATTTGTTTGTTTTTATTGAGGACTGCACAATTTTTTTTTATACCATTAATGAATTAATATGTATATATGCACAAATATATATATAGTGATGTATGTATAATCGATTGTATAGTTGACTGCATGATTATAACTTTATATTGGTTTATTAAGAAAAAATAAAAAAATAACTTCATATTGGTGTATTTACATATGTCTGAGCATTTAAAAGTACATTTACATATATTCCTATATATGGATAGTATGTACGTATTAATTCCATGTAACCGACATTTAAATGTGCTCAGAAGCCTACATGCATCCCACACACATTACACACCACCTGGAAGACTATAAATGACAATAAATAACACATATACAGTTGATGAGCGCTCAAATTAAAGCTAGAAATCTACACATATCAACTGTTTTATTTCAGATCGGTTGTGGTGGGGTGTGACAAAAATCAAACAACTATGCTTCTGGACAGTTCAGCTGCACATTCCAGGTACAATGGATTACCAAATATAATGGTACATTGACAAGCATTTATACAGTGCTTTTCCAGTCACATTCACCACATCACTCACTTATTCTACAAACATCCATACAGTTTTATTTAATGAATCAATTCAGTGTTTTTTTCTACCACACATTTACAACTGACAGTAGGACAATAGGAGTGACAATAACTATATCAATTTCTGATCAAATGTCTATGTCTAGACATAGACATGCTTCATGGACTTTAATATTTGTATATTTAACATTTGTATATTTTTATTATCTCCACATCTCATTAATCTATCAAACAGAAACACCCTAGATCTCTCACTTCCAGAAAATCATTAGTAACGTCACCTACACACACATCAGTGATGCCATGAGCCCTGATGCCTCCTCACACATATAGTAGCCTGAATTATCTTAGTCTTCCTTGGCACGCAGAAGCCGATGTTCATGTTTGCCAACAGCATGTTGAAATGTGAACTCCTGTTGACCACACAACAGGTGGCCACTGTCTTTTTGTCCATCTCATGAAAAATAAGAGAGAAATGTTTGGTATTCAGCCTACAAACCTTAAAGTTGATGTTTTCAGTCCTTGCCTCATTTTCCATATGTTGAAGTAAGACACTGAACCCCAGATTGGCTATGATTCATTGATTGAGTGATTGCGTGTATAATAGAAAAAGCTGCATAGTCTCAATAGAAAAACAATTTTGCGTAGATCTCTGTAGAGTAAAGGAGTTCTGTATGAGTGAATGGCTTGTTGTGTAAAGCACTGAATGATGAACAAGGCTAGAGAAAGACCATATAAATGGACTGCATTTAACATTTTTGGATGCAGCAGCAGGGTCTGTTGAGATAAAATGGCCTTTCAAGGAATTTCTGATACCGTGTGACTATATTGATCACATTGGCATGACAGTTTCTCACGTTTCACCTGAGAGCTTGAAGGTACATTCATTAGAGGTTTCTGGACTTGGCCTTTTATGCACTGAGATTTATTCTTTTCATAGTATTATCGACATTATACCTGATTGATTAATGCAGTTTTTTGTTTTCCAAATGTTCATGTTTAGTTATCATAGTATTGCAGTTGTATGTATGTGGGCGTCCCTGGGTGACTAGGTTATTTGTTGTGCGTCCCTGCTGTGGACAAATTTGTTGGTATCTTTCCATTAAAGACAAACCCTCGATGGTTACTAAAATAACAGAACTGACAAGACTAATAATGATTTAATGAAAACCAACTAATACAAATCAGATGTTGCTTTATTATTTGATACCCCTGGTCAGGATTTTAAATAATTTGATGATAGTGACATAGGAAACTAAAGCGTGTCCTGTAATTATCATCACATGTGTCTTCAAGCTTCAGTCGGTCAATCTGAGTATTTAAAGGATGAGAAGTCGTCACTTTACGATTTGATATCATGGTGTTCACCACGCTGAACATGGACCAGAGAAAGCAAAGGAGAGAGATGTCTGAGGAGACCAGGAAAACAATAATAGACAAGCATGATAAAGGTAAAGGCTAGAAGACCATCAAGCAGCTTGATGTTCCTGTAAATACAGCTGGAAATTTCTTTTGTGACCATTGTGGATTTTTCTTTCTTTTATGGAAACGTACCAATAAATTGGGCCACGTGTGTAACATTTCATTAGGTGTGAGTGTAGACTGTGTTGTTGTGTGGTTCTGCATTGAACAGGAGACCTGTTGTTACCCAGACGTTTGCCTAAAGACAGCTAAGAACAGGCTCCAAACTTACTTGGAGAGAAGCTGTAAACTAGTATCAACCAAAGCCAGTGGTATAAGTTGAGACACTGCCATCTTAAATGCACTCTACACTTTCTTGAAATAGCAGAACACAATTCTTCTTTCAATAGAGTAAACCATCTCATGGCACAATGCACTGATGTTGAAAAGACTGAAAGATTTTTTTTTTTTACATCAGTTGCATGGCTGATGTTAGGCTGAACATATCAGTTAAATGTCAGCCTAATAGTTAACACCAAGCTCGCATTTATTAATTCATTCTCTGTAGGATAACAAAAATTATATCTGAACTTCTATAAAAGCCAAAAACTTTAGTGAAATGTCAAAAACTGCTGGAACTGTTTCCTAAAACAATGAAAAACTGTCATTGTAGTTACTTACCTGAGCTGAAACCATTTTCATGTCATCCATCGTTTTCCACTGTTAACACATAAACATCTCAGGAAGTATTTTAGTTTCTTTTCTTATAACTACACAATACAAACCACTGAAATACTTTGATACAAAATATTAAACCTTTTTTCAATGTTCAAATCCAAATTGCAAGTGATAGGTATTTTAAATTTATGTATCACGAATACTGCCCTTCCCTGGTCCTGGCCTGAGTGGAGTGGATGTCAGGACAGGGGTGGAAGTGTGCATCGATCTGTTTCGTGCTACTGTGCTGGTGACTCCATTTCTTTCTCCTTCCCTGGGCAGTTTCCAGAGTAATTGTGGGCTCAAGGATTTCTACTTCCCAATTTCTTCAACCTATATGATTCCATTTGTGTTTTTCTAAGCTAAATCTAACTTTGCATCAGTAGAAAAATATACTGAAAAAGTCACTGGCATCTTAGGTGAAATCTTTGTGTAGGTGATGTCTGTGTTTATATCATCAACACACTCTGGGGGAGCAGAATATTCGGAGTAACGTGAACATATTTTTAAAAGCATCAGTTCTGCATCTCACTCTTAAAACACTCACATTCGGGCTCTCATGCCGTGTCCGCTTCACATCAGTGTGCTGTCGGAGTGTTATGAAGAAGCAGTGGACTGCAGTGCAATAAAACACTGCCAGTGATCAGTCAGAGGTCCTCTCATTATGTGCTTGCCTGCAACAAAGCAGCCAGCAGAGTAGCTGAAACAGCATGCAATACACCTTGACAAACGCACACCCCTGACACATGCGTATGCACACTGGCATCCTCTCTCTCTTTTTTTTTCTTCAACATCCAGGTATATCTGCATGCAAATGGCCCATTCTGAGACAATCTGATCACACAGTGGAGGTTTGCCCAGTCTGCTCCTTTGCTTGGTGAGAATATCACCAGGGCAGAATGGAAACTTCATTTTGCAGGGGCTAATATTAGCCTGGGCCTCTGGAAAATTCCTTTTAAATGATCACAAGCTGAGAAAAGGCAAAGAATTTGTTTAGTGTTTTGCCTGACAGTCTTCTCTGCATACACAGCAGTTTGTTTCTTTTTTTCAGATGGTACAGCACACAGGAGGGTCCTGGGAACATGGACGTGGAGACAAGGAGGGCAAAAGGGCCTCCTGATATGATAGATAATGGAACTGTCTGTCTGCTCTGTCTATCTCTTTGACTTTCCCTGGGCACTTTTAACAGTTTGAAACTTAATTAGCACGCCTTGCACCCTGGTCATTTAACTGACTTAAAAAAGTGGTCATTTCTTCTTTTTGTCACCTGCCCTTTTAGGCTCCTGTAAGGCTTCAACCTACTTAAGAATGATGACTCTCGTAACAGGATCAACATTAATTCCTTCTCCTTCATTGAAAGGAGACATTTTCAACATTACCAATCAATGCCACATTTTAGATTTCTTTGTGAAATATATGTACCTAAGTAATATAAGTGGTTATATGTGTCCTCCCTGTTTGTATCACAGTTACCTCATGCTTAAGTGTATTTAATTTTATTGTTATATGACACTAACATTATAACCTGTATGCCAATATTTTGCTAGGAAAGTCCCACTTGGCCATAGTTCAAAGAGTGAACAATGAGGGTGAGGGAGACCCTTTCTACGAGGTTCTGGGAATTGTCACCCTGGAGGACGTCATTGAAGAAATCATTAAGTCGGAGATCCTGGACGAGACTGACTTGTACAGTAGGTTGCTCTCTGAAATCTCACAGCCTTTTGAATCTAGCAGTCAATCACATGAGTTATTGTAATGTAAAATAAGTAATTTACAAAGGTAAACTCAATGCAATTTATTGGATATGGAGTATGTGTATTCAATTGCTGTTAAAAGGGTATTCAGTGTTTAGGTGCTGAGGTGCTGATGGTTTGTGGTAATGGTGGTAGATAGATTCACACCAGCTGTGTAGTTTGGACATTTTTCTGAAAATTGAAAATATTTATTTTTAAAGAAGAATACTTTCATCCTGTCACTTCCACTAAGGTTTCACCATTCATCCATCTATTAAATCCTGCTTATGCAGGTTCAGTAGCTTGAGCAAAGATGCACAAACCCCAACAGCTAGATGAGGTAGTGGCCACCTCCTCTAGCTCCTCTGGGGAATACTGAGGTGTTCCTGCGTTAGCTGAGAGTTAGCTGGCATGCTCAGGGAGCCTCTGCCCCGTTGAACATTCCCGGAAACCCTCCCGAGGGAGATAAATCTGCAGATTGTATCTTCAGTCTCATCCTTTTGGCCAATCCCACAGTTCATGGCCATTGGTAAGAGTCAGAACTTAAATCGACTGGTAAACAGAGTATTTCCTTTGGCTCAAATGCCTCTTTACCACAATAGACCAGACAGATGTCTGCATTACCGTAGACCCCACCTCCAACCAGCTATTGATCTGCCATTCCAGCTTTCTTTCACTGTTGAACAATACCCTACCCCTGTCATACTTGACTCAGCACCTCATCCCAAACCCAGTCAGGGTATTCCACCCTTTTCTGTCTGAGAACTGTGGTCTGAGATTTGAAGATGCTAATTTTCATCCCTGCTTCCTCACTCTCGGCTGTGAACCGCTAGTGAAAGATAGAGATAGTGACCTGATGAGTCATCAGGACCACGTCATCCACAAAAAGCAGAAACATAATCCCGAGGCAACCAAATCAGACCCATTCCACTTCTTGGTTATGTGTACTAATTCTCTCCATAAAGATTATGGACAGAATTTGTGACAAAGGGCGGCCTTGACTAAGTCCAACTCTCACTGGAAACAACTTTGATTTACTACCGGTAATGCAAACCAAACTCGCTTCATTTGTACAGGGACTGAAAAGGCTGTAACAATAGACCCAGCACCAATAGACCCAGGGGTATCTTCTGGTTACCAGAGAAACCAGAAGATACCCCAAGGGACACAGTTGAATGCCTTCTCCAAATCCACAAAGCTTATGGGGACCCTAGCATGGGTATAGAGTTGGTCCAGGGTTCTGTAGCCAGGACAAAGGCATCAAAGCCCCAAAATCATAGTTTACAACACACTGAGTGACACCACAATGTCTCCAGCCATCTGTAGTTTACAGTTCAAGTTTTCATGCCTTTTTGTGTTATTGTGACCTCAGAATCTGTTTTGTAGCTTCTGCCTTAACTAGTTTTAGTTAAATTCTATGACCCTGATCATTTTGATCATTTTGATCTACAGATTGTGGAGAAAGGCAGAAAGACATTAGCAAAATACAGTATGTACTTTCTTGTCAGATCAAAGTAGAGCCAATGAAATGTCCCTAAAAGAATTGTAGTGGTGCAAGCAAGAGAAGCCTCATGCACCACAGAGTAAGATTAAATTAATTTATGTTTGATTTAATTTAACGCTCCTGTTATGTTCATTTGTCAGGAACAGCAATGGTGTTCCCAGGTCAATGTGACCCAGTACATGTTTAATTATTCAAAAGATGTCTGAAATTATACGTTGATTACACTATTAAGGCAAACAGAAGAAGTTTCATACTGAAAAAATAATTTTAGCTATTTTTCCTAGATCTTCAAACTTTGAAATGGGTCAATGTTATGTTCTGGGGTCAATTTGACCCAGAACATAACATCCTCCTGTTATGTTCTGGGTCAATGTGACCCAGAACATAACAGGAGGGTTAATTTGGAAAGGCATAACTTCAGCTCTACTGTGCTACATAACTTCAGATCTAGAGCTCCAGAGCAAGTAATAGATCTGAACTTACAGAACTACATAACTTCAGATTTACGATTAGCTATGTAGGAATACATCTGAAGGATGGACTGTACAAAAAAACAATGGACGAAGCATTCGGTCACGTGACCCATCGGCTTCTGAAGACTGATTTTCTTCTTCCGGGCGCTATTTTGCTTTGAAAGCCAATGGAAACATGCTCACTGTATGTCAAATGTCAATCAAAGTTCGCTTTGCTCCCCGTTCCTTCATCTGAGCCCCTCTGTAATATCTGCAGAGCTGCTGTCAGACGTTTACAGCAGGATATAGTGTTTAACATGTTGACTCGATGGCGAAATCAAAAATGACCATCATGTTTAGCCGATGCTGGGTGAATACAAACGGCTGGTTACTTCGCTAAGCATGGTAGCATGACGATTATGGATGAGGAAGTGATGATCAAGCTATTGTTTTGGAAATAAATTAAATGATTTTCTATAAACTCTCCTTATATTAACTCGTGGTACAAAAAAACTCACCCTCATGAGTGGGAAATCAAATAACTGAGACTAAAACGTTTCTTTGAACCAGGCTGCAAATGTGTTTATTTCTGCTCTAAAGTCAGACATTTTAAGGTACTAACAATGGAGATTGACTCACTTTTGCAGCCTGCCTCTAGCTGTCAATCGAGGAACTGCAACAAATTTTAGTTCCTCATGAGCCTCAATGAAGAAATGAGTTTGTTGGCACTTGATCTGTAGTTATGAAGGTGTGATACTGCTAGCCACCTAAAGCTACGTTTAAAGTATCTAACTTTGCATCTGGTGCTTGATAGTGCCAAAATTTGTGGAAGTCTCAGGAGACTGGTGGCGATGAATGCTAGCTGTCATCAGGACCAGCTAGCTAAGTTGTTGAAGGCAAAGGTTATGTTGCTACAAACCACTTGCAATTAAATAATGTTAGGGAACTGTAGCAGAGTCAGAAGCATTGTTGCTTTGATTGAACTTCAAACAGATGTAGACATCCTTATTGATCTTGTGGAGGTTCCCTGGGAAGGGAAAAGAAATGGAGTCACCAGATGTTTAGCTCTGTTTTGTTTGGATTTAGATTATGGAATTAAAAAAAAACTTGCCCTTCCTCTTGGGATACCTGGGATCAGTTTGTCAAGTAATTCAGACACATTTCTTTTTTTTTCTTTTCTTTTTTTTGTCATATACTCCATATAACAGATGAGAGTTCAGGATCTTCCAGTGATTTTTTTAATGGAGCTGAAAACTACTGATGTCTGAGGTCTGATCCCTGGTCAGCTGATACTCAACAGCCACTAGCTCATCTACATTTGAGGGGCATTCATAGGTCAATTCTTCTGCAGAACAAAAATAGAAAATATAACCAGCTCTTTTCTAGTCTGCATTACTCATAAGGATAATGAAATTACCAGATTTTTTTTCTGGTGTAGTTTTGTTTTCTTTTATTGTGTTGCTGTAGTTGCTCTCATCCAACACTTAGTTTGTAATACGCTTAAAAACTATTGTTACATGGATTAAATGTCTGTTGTTATTATTACAAAAAAATCTGTGTGGAAGTCCTGCTATTCTACAGTATTCTGACTTAAATACTCATGCAGGGTCAAACATTCATATAAGTCACCTATGTAGGAGATGTCCTCATCAGAACTAAAGCAGAACAGTTCTTCAGGCTTATATTAGAAGCTGGTAAACATCTTTACAAGATTTTCTCAGGGGTTGATGCAGTCTTCAACAGAGCATAAAAGTGAGATAATGAAATGTATATTTACTTTGACTGAGAAACATTTAACACAGGATTAAACATCATTTCCAGTATTAAAGTGGAAGTTACACATTTGTTTGCATCTGAAAATGATGCTGATGAAAGACGACGTTGAAAACACCTTTAAGCAACAGGTATATCATTACATGCAGACAACTATATATGTTTATATAAATATGTTGAACATAGTGGTTTTAAGGAATGTCCTCTTTATACTCCACAACTGTAGAATACTTTGAATGCTACCCTCCGAAGTGTTTTGGCCCAAAACCAAGAGTAATACGCTTTACTTTGGCCGAAAGTAAAGAGCATTACGATTAAGTATTTATTACCCTTTACTTCTCTGACGAGATAGAGCCCTTTATCTTTGTCATTGGTTGTACTTTTGTAAAGTCACAGGTGGTGACTTGTATTTGTTCTTTCTATCATGCCAAACACACTAAAGCTTATTTTTGTTGTTCCACCACTAGTGGTAGCAGTAAGAGTGCAGATACTGTACATAGAGTACTTGTGTATGTATATGCACTTGGCAGTCTCTTTGTTGCCCTTTATACATACAATGTTAAGAATGCGGTAAGAATGTTGTAACAATGTACCTTTCCAGCACTCTCTTTTTCTAAGAAAGACACCACTGCTACAATTCCAATAAAGCCAATGTATTATGGTTAACTAAAGTTTAGGCAACCTATGACCCAGGATGACTAGTTTCAGTGTCTGTGAAAGGTCCTGGACTGATCTTTTACTGATGGAGGAAATGTTTCAGGTTGTATCCTGCGCCTGACTTTTCATTTTCCCTCTTCAGCTGACAACAAGACAAAGAAGAAAATCACCCATCGGGAAAGGAAGCAGGATTTCTCGGCCTTCAAGCCTACTGACAATGAAATGAAGGTTAAAATATCACCTCAGCTTCTGCTGGCTACCCTGCGTTTCCTAGCAACAGGCAAGTGGGCTGCGTTGCTGCTTGACTTCCCCCAGTGTGCCCTCAGCCCCTCACTGTGGGGAAAGTTTATGTGTGTCTGTATTTGTGTGTTTTTGTGTTTGTGTGTGCATGTGTTTGCATGGGCTTTGAGTTTTGGAAGCGGGTGTAGGAGAGGAGGTGCAGAGAGAATGTGTGTAGAATGACTATCTGCTGTATATATGAATAAATGAGGGAATGAGCTGTGTGAAGACTCGCAACAAGTATGTCGGTATGCATGTGTGTATGTGTGTGTGAAGAGGTGGAAAGCTTCTTGGGAGCGTGGCATGAGATTTCTGCAGACTGTGCACAGCTCCAAAAAGCGCAGGCGTTTATTTGCTTGCATGTCATGCACCGAAGGTTACACGTTGCGATCTTAGCTCACAGCTTTAAAAACACCATCCTGTTTGCTTACTCTCGTTCCTCAATGACATCACGTCCAGCATGTTTGGCCTTACACAAGTCGACATACTTGTGTTCTTACAAGTGTAAAATGTGAAATATTTCACCAGCTTCCCCTTGGGAAATGGAACAGGCCGTGGAATAATCAAGTTTTACTACAACAGCAGCAGTTGACTGTGTCTCATTTCATTCGGATTTGCTTAAGACCTTTGACCCATCAGCTAAATGCTGATTAAGTTCCTGTAAAGGCTATTAGGGAGTTTGGTTCTTCTTAGTGGAGCCTGAAGCTAGCTGACACATATCACCGCTACTGAGTTGAAGGAGCTGATTGGCTCAGCGGGTGGTTGAAGCTCCCACGTCACCATTAGGATACCCCCCCAGTTCTAGTTTAGTGTCTGGTTTGTAAGAAGTCAAGCCCAGGAAATTGGACCAGTGGCTCATAATATATATTTGCAGGATATTTTATATTTTGTTTTCATGTAAATTTAAAAAAAAATCTTGCTACAGAGAAAGCAGCAAGAGAATAAACTATTGAGGAAACATCAGGAATGCGTGCAGGACCAGATCTGTCACCAGTGCTCCCTAAAGAGGAAAAAGACATCATTACATTGTATTACATTACACCTAGCACCTTGAAAGTAGTATTTGTTGGTCTAAAATCTCAATATGTGGTTCTTTTCTGCAACAATATTCTCACTACAGAAGTGTCAGTGACTTCTGACAGGTTACACTGACACAACCCCATACCATAACAGACCCTGGTTTGGGCCATGTTGTTTCTGATCATCTTGATGCTGTTTTTGTCTTTGGTCGTGGATTATTATGGCCAGACAAAACCTAATTCTTCTGATCACACGACATTGTTTGATAGTTTATCACAGTCATGACTCTGGAGACGTGTAAAACAGGGTTAACAAGGCTTCCTTTTCCTTGATTTTTTAGGTGACATTTGTGAATGTCATTTAAAGACAAACTTTCCAAAGTAATCTCTTGTCCTTACACTTCTATGAGCTGTTGACAGATGATGTCTCTGCTGTCTGAGGGATCAGAGATAACTGGTGTCCAACTTTTACTTGCTGAAATTCCTTCACATTCTTTGAACTGTTTAGAGATTTCTTTTTATCGCTGTAGACAGAGAAACATGTAAATCTCTTTGATCTTGTTGCTCTTCCAACTTTATATGCAATATAATGTAGGTTTGAAAAGGAAATATAGTTTTGCTGAGAAAAAACATAAAATGTCTTAGGGCCATGCTGCCTGTAAGGAATTAAAGGACAATGTCCATTTATTTATTTACTTATGTGTTTATTTGCATTTCTATACCATCCCAACCGTTTTTATTTTTTTTATTTTTCATTTTTTGGAGGGGATGGGATAGTGTTTGATGCTGCTGTTCTACTCTTCTGTTCATTCTGCATCACCCATCACAAATGTGTTGAGCTACACTGATAAAAAAAAAGTAAATTTGGTAATGACAAAGTCATTTTTAAGCATAACAATGTATATTGACACAGATCACATTTCAATTCAATTTAATTGAATTCAGTTCAATTCGGTTCAGTTTCATTCAGTTCAATTCAACTATATTTAAATAATTTCAGTTCAATAGTAACATTCAGTAATATTAATTTCTTAAAACAAATTGGGCAAGGCAAGTTTATTTGTATAGCACATTTCATGTACAAGAGAATTCAAGGTGCTTTACATAAAACATTTTTTAAAATGAGTTTAGAAAAAAAGAGTTTAAAAGCAGAATTAAAGACAAACAGACATAACTTAAGAATAAATCAAGAAATAAAGGTTGTAGTACATTATTGTAGATTACTGAAGTGCGGCAGTAAATAAGAATGTTTTCAACCTTGACTTAAAGCTACCGAGAGTTTCAGAAGCCGAACGCTGAGCGCTACCTCACTTTGTTTGGTTCTAACTCTGAGTACAGAGAGTAGGCGTGACCCTGATGACCTGAGGGTTCTGGTTGGTTCATAATGGACCAGGAGATCAGAGATGTACTTTGGCTCTAGACCATTCAGAAATGTATAAACCAACAGCAGGATTTTAACATCTATACAGACAGGAAGCCAATGTGAAGATCTAAGAACTGGAGTTACCTGGTCCACTCTCTTGATCTTGGTGTGGACTCGGGCAGCAGCGTTCTGAACTAACTCCAGCTGTTTAATGATTTTTTTAGGGAGACTTTGAGAACATTGTTACAGTAGTCCAGAATATAAAAGCATGGACAAGACTTTCTAAGTCCTGCTGAGACATCAGTCCTTTAATTCTTCATATCTTCTTTAGGTGATAGTAGACTGACTTCATACTGTCTTAATGTGGCTGTTAAAGTTCTGGTCTGAGTCCAGAACCACTCTTTTATAACCACGCTTTTAGCTTCACTTCTTGGAGCCGAGTGCTGACTTTTTATCTTTCTTCTTTGGCTTCAAACATTTTTTCTGTTTTGTTTTAATTTAACTGAGAAAAATTCTGGCACATCAAGTCTTTTATTTGAAAAATGCTTTTACACTTTTATTTGATCAGTGATCAATGCATTTGATCAATTGGATTATAATCACATCATACTTTCTTCAGAAAAGACATATCATCTCAGCAATATGGTCAACAACAGACTGGCATCTCAATTCAATTGAAAATTTATGGCAGAAATGAAAAAAAAAATGTAAAAATGGTTCATACTTGTGTTTCCGTTACACTTTTTCACAAAAGAAAAGTGAAACTGAATTTGCGATAAAGGTTGTGTGGTGTCTGTTTCCATTGAACGCTGTTTTTCTCTGTATGAGTGTAATTCTTCTAGTTCTCTCTGTAACTCTCCGAATCACATCCTGCGAGACTTTTTTTCAAAACAACAAAAACAACAACAAAGAAAATCGTGAACTAAACACTAAAATGTACCCTTCTCATATGTTTATACTTTGTCAAAATACATTTACATTACTTAGAACAATATAGAATGTGATTACGATACATTAACATTACATCGTTTGAGTTACACAAATTAGCTACAGTCAGTATAAATAAAATAAAACCACAAGATTAGAGCTTAGTAGATATCACAGTTTTGTCGGCTACATAATCTTGACTTCCTTTTGCAGCTCTTTACACTCAATAAACTCAGGAAAGTACTGCTAAATGACACGTTAAAGTGAGTTTAATATTACTTTTTCCTAAATAAAATATATGTTTCAATACTGTATAATATTACTCATTTTAAAAAATTAAAATAACTAAAAACAATGCTGTGAGGTATTTTTCCATGCACCACATAAACTTGCTGGGATGTTTATTGTTTGGAAAGCTGGCAGCGTTCTTCAACATTTTCTAACGTACATTTTTTAATATCTTTCTCTCTGTAGAACCAGAGACCCATAATTGTTTAGAAACGATCTTAAAGCGCTTCCCAGATTGATAAGCAACAACGGTTGCTTTGCTAAAATGACTGCTAATGTCTTTCCCTCTTGGCAATGTGTTTTCACACACCTGAACACAACAGCCTAGCAGACAGTCATCATGTGTGCTTTGCAGCGGTATCAACACTTGTTGAATATCACTTGCTCAAGTTCATTTGATTAACAGTGCCTCACGGCATTTAACTCTTAATTCTGCATTTTAGCTTATTTTTTAAACAATAATTGACATGTTGTAGTATGTGTTGTTGTACTTTAGATGTTCTAATTTAGTAAGTCGCCAGCTGAATTATTAACATACATGTTGTAAAATTCTGATATGTAAAATTTTGGTATTGAAAGAGAACGTCCTTTCTTTTCCACATGAGCTGATCTGTTTTCACCGTCACCTCCTAAGACAGAGTAGCAGCGGTACGAACATAAACGTAATGCCTCATATTTTCAGACAGTGTCTTGTGGGAGACACTTGCTGTGTTGCTAGAGAGAGAAGTTCAAACTCCTCACCCCCACACAGCTGGCCAGATCCAGAGAGAAATGGGTGTGTTGGGTCAGTGGTGTCAGAAAGTCCGCATGGTTGTTGGGCACAGACCCCCTCTGAGGTTCTGAAGCTTTTTGAACAACTTTTCGACCGGGTGTCTTTAAAGTCTGAGACAGTGATCCCCGTGTCAAATAAAAGCTGGAAAGAGACACGGCACTTTTTGCTATGTTTGACTAAACTCCTAGATGCCTGCAGGTCATTATTATGTTGCTCAATATGCACTTAGCAACTGGGCCAAGGTAACCACATATTTATGTTTGACACATGCAGACTTGCTGACTGACATATCCACACCGCTCTGAATGATCTGTGCTGTTATTAGTTTCTGAGTGGGAAAACAATCACACTTCTACATTTATCCACATCACAAACATCTGAGATATTGTTCTGGTAACTAAAACAATATCTCCTCACGTGCCTTTACTGAGCCTCACCTAAAAACGTCTCGAGTCTCCCCAACCCACCCTCATCTCTCCCCAACCCACCCCCATTCCTCCGAC
>JAOWBL010000001.1:14040347-14051795 GCA_028564865.1 Zenarchopterus dispar
TATATATATATATATATATATATATATATATGTATGTGTATATATATATATATATATATATATATATATATATATATGTGTATATATAATATATATAATTTTTTTTTTTTTCTTACTTTCAGGGGCCTTGTGTTTGATACTATGTATGGAAACCTACTGAAGGTTGATGCTTATGGAAATATCCTGGTCTGCGTTCACGGATTCAACTTCCTTCGAGGGTGGGTGTTCCTTATCTGTCTTTTTCTGCAGTGCACAAATCTCTACATATGTGTGACCCTAAAGGAAAACATATTTATTCTTGTGTTTTCTTCCCATTTTTTTCAGGCCTGACATCCGTGAACGGTACCCAAACAAGTTTATCCAGAGGGACGATACAGAGCGTTTTTATATCCTTAACACACTCTTCAATCTACCAGGTAAGATGGTTGAACAGAAAATGGATAGACTGGGAGAATTTAAATCAGGAAAGGCCTAAGTACAGTGAATAATTTTTTTAAAGCTATCTTGTGACTGACGTCATGTCTTCCGGTTTTCTACAGAAACCTACCTCTTAGCCTGCCTTGTGGATTTCTTCACCAACTGTGACAGATATAAAAGGTAAGAAGGTTTCTGTTACATTATATGTCATGCAACAACAAGTTTCTGAGTGCCGCATGATGACAAAAAGACAGCTGCAAGCCAAACGGGGGCGAGAGTGAGACCTAAAGCATGGAAGGGTCCAGGTGTCTCAACTGCTAATCTCAGCTAATTCTTTTAAAATGGAAATCAAATGGGACTTCAGTCAACAAACCCCTCTTTTATGTTACAAATACAGTATTAATTAATCTGTTACAGCAGATGTTAAAAAAGCATGGATTCTCATCAGATTAATATATTCATGAAAAAAAAAAACAATTACTAACTTTTCAGAGACTGAAATTCTGAAATAACAGTATAATCTCCTAAATGTTACTGTAAAGAGGGTTAGTGGCCTGTAATTTTTCTTTTCTTTTTTTTTTAATTTGAGAATGTAATCTGGAATGGCTGCATGTCCTTTGTCCTCTGAAACCTGGTTGTTGGTCTTTTAGGGGGAGAATGCTTTCCTGTTTGGCTGGGGACCCTCCAACAAGGGAAGGCTATCCCATTTGAAAGCAAACAAAAAACAAATGTCATGTTTTTGAAAACCCTCTGTAAAGATATGGCCTGTCCCACGGCTGTGTACGTGTGTGTCTTTGCTCCCCTCCCCCCAGCTGTGAAACTGGCTTCAAAGACGGAGACCTCTTCATGTCCTATAAGAGCATGTTCCAGGACGTCCGGGATGCTGTTGACTGGGTCCACTTCAAGGTAACATATATCCTGAGGGAGAGCTTTTGGAAGCACATAAATCATACTTTAAGATGAGAATATTGTCGTGCAAAAAATGGGTTTATAGTTCAGTAGGCATTTTTTATGTATGTGTTATTCACATAAAGGCACAGTGGCACCTCTCACCTTTGAAATGGCACAAATTAGTTTTTCTTTTCATGTTAAATTATTAGTTTTAATTTTATTTGATAGAATAGTTGACTTTTAAGAAATGTTGTGGGGTTCTCATGGCCTCCTGTCAAGGTTGGAAAATGAGGCCTAATATTCCCATAAAACACAGGTTTTATAAAGCATTTTTAAACTAGTACTTTGGTTAGAATGAGACTTATGCACAAAAAAACTTATGAAATAACTGAAAATGTTGTATTTAGTCCAAAGAATCAGGTGCAGAGTCAGGTGTAAGTCACAAAAGGGAAGTTGTTTATTTAAAAAAACAACAAAAAAGAGCTAGAAAAGAACAAAACCCTTACAAAAATCCAAGGAATGTTCCCACAAAAAACTTTCTTCACTGAATTCAGGCCAACATAGGCTGGCAGAGTAAAACTAAAATACAGGTCATGTTAGAAATGGAGCTCTCATTTAGGTTATGTGGGTGGCAGCAGGGCAGGGAGGGACTGGACTTCTCAGCCTACAGCACAAAGAGACACCACTCAAAATTCACAGAAAAAGGCTGCCAGGGAAACCGCCAGTTACCAGGACTTGTCAAGAACTCCGCAAAGGTAACGCTAAACTAGTGAGGGTTAAAGTGGCGAGCTAAAAGACCGTCGGTGGGGATCAGTTACACTTCTCAGATGTATCAGCTGATAGCCCTGCACTTATCAGGTACACTCACTCGAGTGCACACACTTACACACACTCTTCTACACACACACACGACAAGGAGAAAGAGACCCAGAAAAATAAGAAAACGAGCAGGAAGCAATGTCGCCACATGATGGTGAAAACCTTTTCTGCATTATCACAAAATCTAGCCTCAAACTTCGCAAACGTGCATCCAAGCAAGCTGACGTATTTAGTAAACAAAATAAAATTGACTTTTTTTGGCTAAAATAAAGGGAAGTATGTGTAGACGAGGCTGGGTTAAGAGTTACATTTTAAAAGTAAACTTGTTTACCAGCAAAGTGGAGGATCAGTCATGCTGTGGGCTTGCGCTGTAAAAAAAAACATTCATGAGATCTGTAAATTTTGTGTGTCTGATATAAATTACAAAACAGAGTAGTTTTAAGAGTTCATACACTTCAGAGCTGTGTTCAGTAAAATCTGTTTTCAGTGATTATTCGTAACTCTCATGCTTCACACTGCAGGGAACTTTGAAGGAGAAGACGGTTGAGAACTTGGAGAAGTACGTTGTGAAAGATGTAAGTATTTTGCATTCAGCTCTGTCTGACAGCGAGCACACACAGTCTCTCACACGCTTGTACTTTGTGAAGAAGCTGCTTTGTGAAGATGCTAAGAGCCTTTCTTTTCTACTTCTCTGTTCCCATCAGGGGAAGCTGCCTCTTCTTCTCAGCCGCATGAATGAGGTAGCCAAGGTTTTCTTGGCTACCAACAGTGATTACAAGTACACAGACGTGAGTGTAAATGTGCAATGCATTACTTAGGGAAAACCATTAATGGGCATAAGTGGAATAAAACAGATGTTAACTAATTTGTTAATAAGTCTTGTTTGTCTTGTTTCCTCACAGAAAATCATGACTTACCTATTTGACTTCCCCCATGGCCCAAAGGTAAAACAAAATTCTGCCGAGCATGCAGGTGAACAGTGAAAGCCATCTCACAAGTCCCTAAGCGCATGTGTTTGTTCTTGTGTGTGTTTGCACCCTCCACAGCCGGCTACTCCCCACCGACCCTGGCAGTCTTACTTTGATCTGATCCTGGTGGATGCCAGGAAGCCGTTGTTCTTCGGAGAGGGAACCGTGCTCAGACAAGTCGATACGGTGAGTAGAGACGGGGCACGCTGCCAGGGCGGAGAGGATATTACTTATAAATGTGCTAACATAGGGCATAACTCGTTGATCTTTGGACCATGCTGTGTTTTCCACTCAGTTGGCCTCATTAAAGGTTTTTAAGAGTTGCATGGCTCTCTCTCTCTGTACCTACTGAATAAAGAAATGCATATATTTGGGACATGAAAACATATGAGTTAAGTACAATTTAAGTTAAATATGAAAGAAAAAAGTATGAGGGAAGGACATGCGTGTATTGATTATGGTCTGCATGGTTAATAATAATCATCTAGCACAACTGTATAGGTACTGATACTCCACATGTTCTTTATCTGTATGATTTTTGTTTTGGCTTCCTTTATGAATTGAGTGTTTTCTTCATTTTAGACCACAGGACGTTTAAAAATAGGAACCTACACTGGACCTCTGCAGCATGGAATAGTGTACTCTGGAGGTAAGACTTGATTCTCTTTCACAAATTCATTATTTTACATTGTTTCTTTTTGCTATTATTATTTCTTAGAATTGAGGAAATGCATAAAGTGATGAAGTTGATTACTTGTTATCACCCTTAAGGTTCCTCAGACATTGTGTGCGATTTACTCGGGGCCAAGGGGAAGGACATAGTTTATATTGGGGACCATATCTTTGGAGACATCCTGAAGTCCAAGAAACGTCAAGGCTGGAGAACGTTCCTAGTTATACCTGAGCTGGCCCAGGAGCTGCACGTATGGACCGACAAGAGCTGTGAGTACCGAGACATATCTACAAGTACCAGAGTTACTGTTTGTGTGCTTCAGTGTTGGTCAGGACAGAACCACTTCCACCTCCAGCTGCAGTTCTAAACCTGCAAATAAATCGAGTTGTAAACTGTTCATATGACTGGACTGCAATGAGCCAAAAAAAAAAAAAATCAATTGAACAGATTAGATTATATGGTTCATGCAGGACTGTAGTTTGAGGTTATTTAGATGTTAAAAAACGTAATATAAAATTTATATTGTGCTGAGTTCAACTAGATTGGATGAACTACCTCTGGTGACCTAATAACAGTTAAAAAAAATTGTAGTGATTCTTTTCCCCAGGCCACCTCATCAATCCCTTTCTTTCCTTCTACAATTTTTAAAAACCTGTTTCAGCAGCTGGATGTTTCTGGATTTTTAATTTGTTATGGACATAAGTGAACTACATGCTTACTCCAAGCCTTACTCATTTTATTTTATTTTATACTTTAGTTTTAAAAGCAAAAAAATATTTTGTCTCTCTAAAATCTGTCTCATTGTGTTAATAGTATACTACCGGTAGGTTTTCCTGTAAAGTCTGTAGCACATATCATCAGGTGGTTACTCGATGTGTTGTAGGCAGAAACTCATGGCTTGGCGACTGGCAAACTAGTAAACTAAAACGAGGAAGAGAATTCAAATAAAACCCAAGTTTTGTGCTTTTTTGTGTGTGTTTTCCAGGTTTATTTGAGGAACTGCAAGGCCTGGACATTTTTTTAGCAGAACTTTACAAGTAAGACCTTTGACCTTTACCCCACTTTTACCATATTCCATTTTCACCTCCCCACTGTCTCATGCACCAACGTTGCTCTGTGTAGCAACAACACGTGTTTCTAGGCATGTGAGCATATATTTGAGAGAACGGGGTCAATAGGGTAAAGTCTGGAGGGTCGACTCATGCAAGCGGCCTGATAACTTAGTTCAGTGACAGTATTTATAGCCTGGCAGGACTTGCTATTGGATCATCTCTTTGATACACTACCTTTCAGCAAGTATCAGTATCTTTGCCGCCCCTCATACTCACATTCTGTCCTCATTGTTTCCTCGTTTCTCTTTAGACACCTGGACAGCAGCAGTAATGAGAGACCAGACATAAGCACTATTCAGAGAAGAGTCAAGGTACAGCGTCAGCCATCTTCATTTCTGTGACACATGCAAGCATGTCATCACCATACTGTATGTTAGACTGCACTTTAAACTGGGCTGTTAAACAAATGGAAATGAACATAATCAGAGAGCCTATTTAGTCTTTTTGATGAATACTTTGTTTTTCCTCCTCAAATACGTCTTCTGCATCTTTCCAAACAGAAAGTGACACACGACATGGACATGTGCTATGGCATGATGGGTAGCCTCTTTCGTAGTGGCTCGAGACAGACTCTTTTTGCCTCCCAAGTGATGCGTTATGCTGACCTGTATGCTGCTTCCTTCATCAATCTCCTGTATTACCCCTTCAGCTACCTCTTCAGAGCTGCACATGTGCTAGTGAGTATCAGGATCTGCACAAAGTCACGGTTCTGGGGCTTCAATTCACCCATGTAGTTAGCAAAGTCTAGTCTCAGAACGGTTATGAATGTCAATCCTCTCACTACTTTTCACAACCTTTCTTAGGTCTCATAAGCATTCTAAAACGTTTCTTTTTTCTTTTTTTTTTTTTGCTGTCTAAAAGATGACATTGCTTTAACTTAACATCATACACATGTCAAGTACACACTCTTGTAGTTCCAAGGTTTTTCCATGAGGACGTGATAACATTAATCTGAACAAAGAGAAGTTTTTAGGTACTACAAAAGACCAGTTAAAATCCAGACTTGAAGTTAATTTAATTGCTGTGATGGGACCTTAAGAGTGGTGTTTCTCAATCAATTCCCACAAACCTCAATGAACTAAAGCGCAGTTGTAGAGCTGAATAGGCCAAAACTCCTCACCAGTTGTATCAGAGACTGATTAAGTCATCCAAGAAACTCGACGTTATTGCTGCTAAAGGTGATTGACTCTACAAGTAGTCGACTCATTAGGCTTCTTTGCCTCCATACATGAGGATTTTTGTTCTTTTCTTTTTGGCATTAATATGGCTAATTGTGAAAAAGCTACAAGTTTTTGTTCATGTGCATTTGTTGAACACTAAGACGCACTATGATCAGATCATGCTTTTAATTAAGTTATTCCCCTAGAAAACTTCAGATTAAAAGAGGGGAAAGCAACCTCTGCTCACGACTGTATGTCTGTTGGACATTTTCCCATTAAATAGAGGCACCAGTTGTTGGGTGTTTTTTTTTTTTTCTTCTTTTTAAAAAATAAAAAAATAAAAAATTCTTTAGTCCTGAAAAAAAAAAAAAAGTTTTTGCTCTAAATTTGCAGTTGTTGGAGTCCAGTTCTGCTTGAAGGTCTTCTCTCTTTTTGATGTTTTGTTTGATGCCGTTTCCTGTCTGTGATTATTGTGACCAAACTTGGGTCTAAAAGGTATCACATTCTTTACAGGCTAGTAATCTGAGTACTTTTTATTTGATAATTGACAAAAATAGATGTGTTGAAGTTTGCTTTAAAGTACGTAAATAACACTGCTAAAACACGGTTCCTAAAGGAAGAACACACTTCTTTTCAGTAAGTATGATAGCCTTTAAAAGCAAGCTATTAGATTTTTTTTCCCCCTAATGATTAATCTTTGATCTTCCCCAGATGCCCCACGAGTCGACAGTTGAGCACACACATGTGGAGATAGACGCAGAGTCGCCGCTGGCCACCCGCAACCGCTCCCACTGCAGTAACTGTCACGATGTGGAGTGCAAGCGCAACCAGCTGACGCGCTCCTTCAGTGAGATCAAACCTCCCAACCTGTTCCCCCAGACTCCCCAGGAGATCACTCACTGCCACGATGAGGATGATGATGAGGAGGAGGAGGAGGAAGAGGAGGAAGAAGAGGAAGAAGAAGAAGAGTAATAAGATGGACCTTCAGAGATGAGCCATGTTTCTTTTCTTGTCGCCTTATACTGTATTTCCCAGTAGAGTCTGATAGTGAATAGTGATCTCCAGTGAGGAAAAGCCTCTCCTGTACATGTGTGTATACACACAAATATATAGCTCTAAATAAATCAATATTGTGTCTTTTGTACACACATGTATTGGAGATTTGGGAGTATAATGACTAATGGACCAGACGCAGAAAGTAACGTGATATGTCACAAGAGTGTGTGGATGCTTGCGCCTCGAAATGAAAAGCCTGTGAAAAGGTCAAACTCGAGCAAACGTGATACAAAATGAATTTTAACACCTGCTTAGTGCATTAAAATAGCTGTAGTCGTGTTTACATGTTATTTTAACTATCAAACAGAATAAAAAATAGTGCACAGTAACATCAAAGGGTAACACCTTTCTTTGTCAGAGCTGAAAAAGATTCACATTTTAAAGCAGACTTTCTTCTTCTGCAAAACATTGGGAACATAAAATGTTTTTTGTTTTTTTTTTTCATTTGTTATCAACTCATTATAGCAGTATAGCTATAAACTTGTATGTAAGGGCCTGCATTTATCTGCCAAAATAGCCTGAGTCAGACTGTAGCATCCCTGGGTTACGGTACGGATGTGTTGTTTTCAACCAGCTGACACGCAGGAGCACTGAAGCACAAGCTGGTGTTGTACCAATCAATATGCATTTTCTGTCAGAAGTCTAGTCGCGAGTAAATGTTGTGGTGCATGACTGTGGTGGTTGAGCTGACTTTTTGTTACCAAGCAACAATGAGGACAGAGTACTGTAGCTGTATTTTATCTTTAGTCTCTATGACAACCTTGTCGTCCAGTAGTGTTTCTGTAAATAGCTAGAAGACATGCAGTATTTTTTTCAGCTTGTCCTTTTTAGAAGATTGAATGAGTATTGCATCGTAAGGGTGATGGGAAGTATGGTGCAAGACACATTTGCTCCGTTTGGAGCAACTTGGAGATGTGTGAAGTGCTTTTTGTCAAGTGTTTAATAAGAGCATGAAGGTGGAACGAAATGAAGCTTTTCAGTGTAAAGTTTGGCTCGGATGTTAGCTTTAGCTTGCTGTCGATAACCTCCTTGGTTTTAGGATGTTTCCACTCTGGCTCTGATGCAGAGTTATCAGCGTCATTCATGGTAGATGACATGCTGACGAAGTTTGTACAGTATTCTTCTGTTTGCCTTTCGACACTGTGAAGTGATCTTTTCACAGTAGTGTACATTCAGGCTGTTGTACTTAACTGTGCATTTGTTTCAATCTTGCTCTCAAGAAGAAGTTTAAAGCCCTGAAATGTTTTTCGTTTTAACTCATGTCATAAAAATGGTTTCTGTGTGCAACATTTAAGTGGATTTAACTAACGAAAAGCAATGCAATATTTTAAACTTTGATTTCATTCATTTAAAATTTGGTAAAAAATAATAATTTCACGTTCCGTCATTCAGTCATTTTCCATAACTACTTGAAAGTGATGAGGGTGGAGAGCAGGAGGAGGAGGAGGAGCTCGTCCCAGCTGCCTGCGTTACCTCAGAGTGATTGCTGGTTGTCATCCCAACACTCCACTGTACTGCAGCACGTTGTTTCTGCAGCAGCCCACAACTGACAAACCACAGAGTGGGCTCCAGAGTGGGCCTTTAGCGGTCTTTGGTAGTTTCCCCTACAGATGTAGAAGTAAAGCTGGTTGTATTTATTTGGCTGCAATATGCAACTTCACTGCTAAATGTCACTTAACACTATACATCGGACCTTATGAAATTATTCTTAAATGCGAGCAAAATTAAAATAAAATGCTTTAGACTTTCAGACGTGAATCGTCAACAACTCTGACAGCTGCTTTTTTAACTTAAAACTCTGAGTCTGTGGAAATAGCACAGACTGTCTTGTTATCTCAACATTTCATTGCCTTTTGAAGCCATCATTTCAAATCATTTTTGCATTAGATTTTGACTCACCTGGAAATCTGTTTTAAGCCAATCAAATATCAAAAAGAATTGCCTGAACGTAAAAACAATGACTTTTTTTTTTTCTCTCCCAGCTTTGTCTGCTTTAACATACTGTTTTTGTCTTGTTAATGTTAAAATGGCCTTAAGATTATGGTCACAAAAGGGAAGGAACATGCCGTCTATTTTTTGCATAACTTTTGGTTTTCCTTGATGTGGAGTGGCGAAAGTGAACGAGTTCAACTGCATTTTTGTGGAAGTTCATTGATTACTCCTTGTTGAGAAATGCTTTTTAAATAATATTTTTTTTCTTCTTTAGTGATTTGTTCTTTTTTAAATTTTCACAAGTGAAATATTTGTATCCTACATAGTGATTTTTTTCTTTTTTTTTTTTAAGTAGTAGAACTGGAAATGCTACCCAGGGCAGCTGAACTGTTAATGGATAAGAGCTGACTGTAACATTTCCACATGCATGTACAAATATCATCCATTCTGCTGCAACGGTTACCATAGCGTCAGTTTTACTACTATGTCTTTTTTTTTCTATTTCATTTGTCAGTGTAGGTTACACCACACAGAGGGGAAAAAAACTGTAAACCTATACAAAAGAAATTATTAAGATAAATGTGAAAAGCATGTTAACTAAAATCACTAATATGTTACTTGTGATCAACAACATGGGGTTCTTATTTTTCTAAGCAATTTTTTACAATGGTCTTGGTTTACAAAACTGTAAATAGACCTTTCTATTTCATTTTATTATCTTTTTTTCTCTCCTAATAACCTTATTGTTAATTTTCTACAGTACTGCAGAAGAGTCTGTAAGCCAGACGTTAGTACTAGTTGAAGCCTGGTGAACTGGTTAAGCACTTTCAGCGCTTTTTATCAGTTATCATGTTGCCCTGAATTAATCTGCCTTCACAGGCTCATTTTTCTAAACCATTGTGGTTCTTTGTTTTATTCACAACAATTTGTTTCTCTTGACAGTGTTTGTTTTTTTTCTCCCTGAGACATTATCCTTCAGACTGTACATTGGTTTAAAAAAAATACATGAAAATCTAGAATAAAGCTAGTTTCTTATATTTTGTTGGTGTTTTTTTTTTTCTTTCACTTACATCATTATTTAAATGTGCATTTCCTAATGATGGCCACAGCTTTGCTCCCGTCTCCTGATATTGACCGAGCAACTTGATCCCAACACTTGACAGCCGCACGGAAAGCAAAGTACATCCTATTTTGAGGTTAAAAGTTTAAAGTTGGTAGATACAGCCTCAGATGAACAACACAAAACACAGATGTTGCTCTGTGTCTTTATTGAAGAAAAACTTAACCAAAAACGCAGAAACTATACACGGAGCCCTTCCTTTCTGCTTCCGTCTGAGCTAAGACGGCAAACAGCAGCCAGCTGACTGACCATTGGCCCGTGTGACAACCTCTATAACAGCAAAGGTTTTGGCAGTTTTCTGGTCCACAGCATTCAGGTGTGTGTTAACACGCTGCCAAAGAGAATTAACATTGGCAGGTACTGACACTTTGTGGAAAACACAATCATATCCTCACAAACGTCTAGCACAGAGCAGGAGGGGAGCAGCTCTGTAGAGTAAATGACTGGAATCAAATCGGAGGCCGTCTCTGACGGCTAAAGCTTGGCTGAAAATCCCAAATGCAGCAGCAGAAAAACATCGGAATGGCTGAAAAATAGAAGACTCCAGGTATGGTCTAGTCAAACGGACTTTTAACTGAATGTCCACAAACTTCATGAACTGAAGCAACATCGTGAGGAAGATATAAAATCCTTTCCACCAATGAGAGATTGGTACAAAAACAAAGCCTACTTTAAATGTTGATTTTAAATCATGGGATGGACTTAATATCAACCTCAATTAGGAGCAGTGTGTGGAAAAACAAACCATTTCTATATTTATGCCTAATTTTTGTTAAAGAAATAATGGCACATAAGGCAATATGATTTTGTCCATTTGAAAATGCTTTTATATAATTTTATGACCTGATCAGGAATAGATGGTTGTTTTACTATGTTCTCATGGGAAAAGCTCAGTTATTTTCCCCACATGACTGTATTTAATATCTAGCTGCAAACGTGGATCTGAGCATTTGATGCTGCAATGCTACATTCAGCAACAGCGATGTGAGAAAACCTCATTTGCTGGACTGGTATGTTTTGTTAAGGTTTACAGGAAGACTAGCTGAAAACCAATCACAGATTTTATGACTGGATGCTAAAATACAGCACATGAACGCTACAGTTAAAGAGAGATCATTTGTGAGGCAACGCCAGAAAGTGAGATGAGTTGAGAAGTTTTCATTTCCATATGCACGAAACTTTAAATATGAAACGGAGCATTGTCTTAAATTTTGGTTAAAATATCATGAGCTGATGTGGTGCATCTGTAAAATGTTTGTGAGTTTAAATCAAAAGCAAAGACAAAAGTAAAAACATATAC
>JAOWBL010000001.1:14051895-14116067 GCA_028564865.1 Zenarchopterus dispar
CAAGTAAATTCACCTCAAATTCATAACCTGTAGTGCTTACAGAGTTGTACAAAAGTTTAAAAAATTGTACAAAAGTTTGAGTCACAATTTCAGAAACACTATAGAAGTTCGACTTGTGTTAAAGGTTTACCAGGCTCATCTTTCTAAAATGAAGATAGCAACAACTTGGATTAGGCATTATTGTTGTTATTATTATTATTATTATTATTATCATCTCAAAAAACTACCAAACAATATTGTTCCACAGGTTTTAGAGTTTAAAGCAGAGTGTTTTGCCTGTATTGTACAATGCTGCGTTTAGGTGAAAACCAAACACGCCACAACAGCACACCTCATATCAGATTTTTCCAAGTGCCATCTTTGTGGCTTTTTTTTTTTCTTTTTTTTTTTTTAAATATTGTCTTATCTGGACTTACTTTGTGTTGTGCTGTGACACTGTGGCTTGATTGTATTTTTTTGTTGTAAGTCGCTTTGGGTAAAAGCATCTGCTAAATGTAATATAACTATCCAAGCACGATGGTGGAGGGTTGATTATTTGGGCTTGCTTTTCTTCAACCACAGAACCGGAGTCTCTCCACTACAAACTTCTCTACATACAAAAACATTTAAGTCAAATGTAAGACTATCTAACAACTAAAGCTTGCCTGCAACAGGACAAGGACTGAAATTTAAAAAAGCAAATCTACACAAGAATGGGAAATGAAGAAAAGAGTTGAGATTTGGTAACAGCTTAGTCCAAGTATGGACTTTAGAGAAGTATGCACAAACAAATGATGGCAAACTTAAACTAAATCAAGATTCTGCAGCAGAGTGGGAGAAGATGAAAAACCGATTAATATCAGACAGAAAATAATCACTTTAGTTATATCTAAGGGTTGTTATACAAGCTGTTGAATTACGCTGTGTGCACTTGCACTTGGCTTAGTTTTAGTGAACATATTGTGTTCACTATAGTGAACAAATATTAAGTATTTTTGTTCAGAGGAAATTATTTTAACTTATTTTGAAGATGTCCTAATACATAAAAGCTTATAATTGGCAAAGATTTTACTTTCCTTTCACATTAGTTTAAACATAAACATTAGTTTAAGGTTAGCCCTGTTTATTAGTTTAATTTGCTGTCTAATTGTCGTGGTCCTCAAAAAAAAAAAAAAAAAAAAAAAAAAAAACCTACAAAATCCATAAATGGGCCAAATGTGAGCTACAGCTGCAATCTCTGTGGTTGTAGTGACTCCAGCACCCTTTAAAATATGTGTAGTAGGTACTGAAATCAGTTGTTTCTTCACTGTGCTCTCAGGTGTTACCTCCTAAATGAAAAAAAAGGAAAATGGCAGTTGTCTCTGCGTCCATCAAGGTGAGTTTAGTACTTTTAAAAACTTTTCTTAAAATTGCTCAGTTTTATAGAGCATGTAGCTTATTACGACACGCTCCTCCAGGCTCAATCCAGAGAAAGCGAAACCAGTAAAAGACCCAGAAGTTTCTTTAAACAAGCTGGAGGTGGGTCAGATCATCAGAGGCTACGTCAAGTCTGTGGGGGAGCAGGGCATCTTCATCAGGTAACGGAGCAATTAATCCACCTCTGGACAGATGATCCAGACGTACACAAATAAATGAACTTTAGAAAGTAACAGCGCCCTGAGAGTTCTGGAAACATTTTTCCTGTCTTTTCCATGTATTTCTTCTGACCTCTGTTCTATTTTCAGGTTGTCACGAGACATCACAGGAAGAGCCCAACTTCAGCAGTCCACAAAGTTCTTTATTCGCAGCCAAAAAGTCCTTTCAGAGCACCTGCCTCCCAACACTCTCCTCACCACCAAAATCATCAGGTAGAATATCACATTTCAGCTCATAGACTTTGTTCAATGTCCTTCTCACAATAGCTGAGAGCGTTTGTCACTTTCTTCATCACATACTTAGACTAAAATGAGTTCTTTTTAAACCTGATTAAAAAGATTGTTTGCATTAGAAGTTGATCCGGAAAAAACTAGAAGAATCTATTGGCCAAATTCAAAAATACACACAGTCGTTCCTTGTAATACTTCAGGATTCAGCCATTTTTAGATACCAGTTGGGTTTTTTTGCCTGCAATTCTTGCTATTTTTCTTATCAGTATTGACGAAGAGGAGGAGTTTGTCGACCTCTCTCTGCTCCCCGAGGACACCGGGAAGCCAGATATCCTTCCACAATCTCTTGGCCTGCCGCTGCGTCTCGTAGGAGAGGAGAAAAAGAAGCATGACATCAAAAAGGCCAGGAAACGTATGCTGTCTGAGAGTGAGAAGGTAATGTGGATGCTTAAACGTTACCGTTTAACGTTACACATCAAACTTATATCGCCATTTATTCATCAATCGTTGTTTGGTGTGACGGTTTTAAATGCTGCCTTGATTCTTGTTTTTAATGGTGGTTTATTTAGACCTTGACTGTAGTCTGCTGTTTGTCGCTTTGCCAGAAACAATCAGAGTCAAACGTCACAAGTAAAAAAAGAAAAAAGAAGGAAAGAACTGATGGCAATGACAGTGGAGTGGAGGTGTATTTCAGAGAAGATGAGGACACTGAAGAAAAAAAAGATCCTGAACAAGTAAAACCTGGCTCAGTAATGTTTAGTTACCTTGTTAAATTTACTTTACCTTTTTAGAAAAATGTGTTTTCTCATCCTTTTCCTGTGTAGGTGATCCCCAGCTCATCAGATCCAAGCAGACTCCAGGTTTCTGCTGGTTTCTCCTGGGACGTGGAGCTCAGCGCCCTGAAGCCTGTGTCTGCAAAACAGGACGAGGACTCCAGTGACGCTGAAGAAGAAGATGTCAGTGCGAAGGTATAAGGACCAAAAAGGAGCATGTGTAATCTCAGGACCACTGGTTGAACATTTATTAAATAGCAATATTGACTCTGTCTCTCAAGTCATTTTCTTTTCTGTTGTTGTTTTATCTTCCAGCATCAGAAGAAGTCTCGCTCAGAGCTCGAGCAGGAGAAGAAGGCAGCAGAGAAGGCCCTGGTACAGCGGGAAGCTGAGCTGATGGATCCCAGCCTGCGGCCCCAGGATGCTGCTGGGTTCGAGCGTCTACTCCTGGCCTCCCCCAACAGTTCGCTGCTTTGGCTCCAGTACATGGCCCATCATCTGCAGGCCACTCAGATCGAGCAGGCGCGTGCTGTGGCTGAGAGGGCCCTGAAAACCATCTCCTTCAGGTAATTTAGAGATTGAACACTTAAAATGATAACATTGTTCTCAGAGCTTGTAACTTCATGTAAAAAGACAAGCTTAAGAGTGCCAGAAATCAACATATTCTAAAAGAATAAACTATTAGTTTGTGTTATGTATTTGACAATTAAAAATACATTTTTAATAGCAGATGGTTGTGTGATTTATAAAATCTTATTCCTGATTGGGTTCAGGGAGGAGCAGGAAAAGCTGAATGTGTGGGTGGCCCTGCTGAACCTGGAGAACATGTACGGTACAACAGAGAGTCTCAAGAAGGTGTTTGAGCGAGCAGTGATGTTCTGTGAGCCAATGCCGGTATACCAGCAGCTGGCCGATATCTACACCAATTCCAACAAAATCAAGGTCCGGCTTCCTTTTCTTGAACAGTAAAAGCAAAATAAACAGCTCAGTTGTTTACATGTTCATGTTTGTTTGTGTGTTTTGTCTTTTGTTCTTGAATCCAGGAGGCAGAGGGCCTCTACAAAACGATGGTGAAGCGTTTCCGTCAGAACAAAGCAGTCTGGTTGAGCTACGGGACCTTCCTGCTCCAGCAGGGTCAGAGTGATGCTGCCAGTGCTCTCCTCCAGAGGGCACTGAAGAGTCTTCCCGCCAAAGAAAGTAAGATGACCTCATGAAACCTTGACTGATTCTGTCACTAAATATAAAGATTTCTGCTGTTGAACTTTGCCTGTCTCAGCTGTGTATCGCCACAGATATTGACATGGATGTATTATCTTTTCTTCCAGGTGTGGACGTGATCGCCAAGTTTGCTCAGCTGGAGTTTCGTTACGGTGATGCTGAAAGAGGTCGCAACATGTTTGACAAAGTTCTGACAAATTACCCTAAACGTACGGATCTGTGGTCTGTTTTCATCGACCTGATGGTCAAACACGGATCACAGGCAGACATCAGGTGAATCAAAGTTCTTCTCTCACACGCTTGCATTGCATTTGTACCTTCATTCAGTGTCGCTTTGCTGTTCAAAAGCAGATGAAAGCACTTTTCTGAAGTTGTAACCGACTAGTTTCCTGACTGATTGCATATATCAAAACTTATTTCTGGCTCTTGCAGGGCTCTCTTTGATCGAGTGATTCACCTCAGTGTTTCTGTGAAGAAGATCAAGTTCTTCTTCAAGCGCTACCTGGAGTACGAGAAGAAGCATGGCACCCCTCAGAGCATCCAATCAGTTAAAGAAAAGGCCATGGAGTTTGTTGAAGCCAAGGGAACAGAGGCTTCTAAGTAGAAACAAATATGAACTCACTCCCTGCGTACGTGGGTGGACTTCAGTTTCACTTCAGATCTTTATGAAGGTTCCTCTTCAAGATAATTAATGTTTTGGCTTTTTCTTTTCTTCAAAGGAAACCTTAATAACTCAAGTTTACGAGGCATCGCAGACCTTTTGTAAAATTAGTTATCTACAAATGTTAAAATCAAGCAATTTTGAACATGTAAAGATACACTGAGTTTGATTCATTTGGATTTTTTTTTTTTTTTTTTTTTTTTTTTTTAAATAATTTACTGGGTTTTTTGTTGTCAAATAAATTCACCACAATTACAATACATTACATGACACTTTATTTAAAATACAAAATAACAATATTTAGGGAGACGTTTACATACAATACATACAGGCAAGACTAGTTTCCTATCAGTCTCTTTTTTGTTTTTGTCTTTTTCTAGAAAGGAAGGGGGGCCTGGGACATGGTGACATTAAATCTTCATGGTTGTAATCCAGCTGGTCTTTGTGTCAGGCAGAAGTCGTGGGGACCTCTGGCTGCTGAAGCATTTCATCTACATTGGCAGTATTGAAGATGCATGTGTGGCACAGAGTTAGAGTTATTGACATGATTTGTGCTGGCTGTCCTGATAACTCTCCTGAGATCATAGAGGTATCCGTACTCATCCTGTAGTCTAATGTCCTGCCCAGTGCCTCTGGGGATGTTTGTCTCTGGCAGTGCTGCACAACTCATCCAAGGACAGTGGCAATGATATGCAGCTGTCTAATGTGGCTCCTGTTTCCTGTCTTTTGTTTTATTAAATTAATTTTGTATTTTATTTTTTTGGTGAACAGTGCAACATGGAAGTAGAACTAGGAACATTTTTTATAAAAAGATCCTACATTTCAAACCTTTCTCTGACTTATCTGACCAAATAATGTTGGTCCTATCAATATTCATTTCCCACCAAGGCATATTGCTCCACGCCTAGTGGCAACATTGCCACTCAGGATCATTATCAACATTTCCTTTGAGATGACAGCTTTTCATCATCTTTAGCGTGTTTAATGTATGTTTTCTGAAAGGACGAGTCCACTTTTCTCCTCCCCAGCTGTGTCACACCTCCTCTGGGTCCATGGGGCCCTCGGCACCCTGAGGAGCGTCAGTGTGGAGCCGCAGGATGGGTTTGTTACACATGGGGCACACGCTGCGGATCTCGAGCCATTTAAGCAGGCACCTGATACAATAAAAACAAAAAAACAAGAGTTTGTTTACTCAACAGAAAGGAAATTGTGGTGCTTGTTTTTTGTAAATAAGACTTGGACAGTTGTGTTCCCTTCCGAAGTTTGGTTTTTCTGTCAGTAAAGTTGAGGAGAGTTTGCATGTTCCTATTGTAGATCACAAAAAAAAAAAAAATTATAAACATCAATACTGAGATTTTTTTTTTTTAATAACCTTCTTGAAAGTCAAATGTGTACTGATGTCTGTGGCCTGAAACTGCTTAGAGAATTCCACATGAGGTTGTGGCATTAAAAGCTTCTGATAGGCGATCATCTTTTGAATTAATTGGAATCAAACCTGGAAACACAGAAGCCTCCCTCTATAAGAATATGGGGAAATGGGAAGAAAACAAGCAAAACAACAAAAAATAAATAAATGAAACCAAGTTTTGTTCATCTTTGGATACAATTTCCTGATGCCTGAAGCTCATCTTTTCAAACAACAACACACGAGCATGGACCCCAGACACAGCCATCGTACCATTGACAAAGATGATATTTGTGCTTTAGTGGGAAATGTGAAAATGGACCCAAAATAATAAAAGATCTTGTGATGATGCTGGCTGAAATGTGGAAGAAAACTTTTATTCCCCAGTAAAACGCTGTCTGTACAAACATGAAGTGAAAGGCGAGGGGCAGCTCTGCTGCAGAAGGGACTAGAACATGTAACATATTCAAACTGTCTTTTTTTATGATTTAATTCATTTAGTTGAAGCAACAGCTCCACAGTTCAGCAAACAGATTAAAGATAAGATAATCTTGACTAGATGACCTTAGGCATGCCTCCATATCAGTACAGCAAAATGAAAGTACTGGAGAGGCCATCAGAAGGCCCTGGTCCCATTTCTAAAGATAACTTATGGGCGAAACCGAGGATATATGGGTGAAAAATGCCCAACAAAGTTGAGTGAGCTCCATGAGTGCTGCCAGGAGGAATAGGCCCAAATTCCTGTGAGAAATAGAAATGTGGAGGGCTACCCAACACGTGATCCAAGTTTCATGGTTGACAGCCAACAACTACATACAAAGTACATTTTAACTTTTGAATTTCTGAATTTAAAAAAAAAACAAAACACTAATCCAAGCTGAACAACAACAGGAAAAGTTTTAATATTTTTGTAAGAGATTTCCCAGCATTTGTAAATTTCAAAATCTTATAGACAATATGACGCAAGAGGACAGTTTCTGTTTTTTGGAATTTTTTTCACCTTTTTTTTTCAGTGTTTTAGATTCTCACTGCACGTAAAAGGTCTGTAAACTTACTGAGCCTAAAGTCAAAACCAGAGTTTTTCTTTTATGAAATAAAATGAGATAAGGCAAAGCTACAGATGCAAGAAGACGTTTATTCAGTGGCGCTAGCGAGGCTCCATGTAAAAAAAGAAAACAGGAGGGTGACTCTGGGAAACAACTCCTAATTTGACAACATTATATTGTATTTCATTTTTGTTGTTTTTCATTTTTCTTTCCTTGTTAAATTATAAATGTAGTAATATCTTTAGTGGGTTGTCCATATTTGAGATTGAACAAGACCATACATCCATGATCCTTCAGCTTACATCCTCTTTGCAGCATCGTCTTTAAACACTCCCCTCTTTATGTTTTCCATAAAGTGTTTAGGAAGAATAATGTTTTGATATAAAAAATTAAAAACTTTTTCTTCCTTTTTTGACAACTGAAAGACTGAGCTGGTGCTTTGAACTACTTCTTAATGAATCAAATCAAATCAAACCTTATTTATACAGCACTGTTCGTACAATAAAATGCAGCAGAAAGTGCTCAGTGCTTGAAGGAGTCTTGAAGAAACTGGAGCTGAAATGGAGCGTTTCAGACAGGGGTTGACAAAAGATGCTGCAGAAATGTAGAGTTTGAGAAAAATGTGCTTTCTAAACATTGAAGTAACTCGAGCTATTTCCTACAGGTTAAATTCGTATTGCATGGAGCGAATGAATAACTCAGCTTTGCAATCTCTGAGCAGGGTGATGTTTCTCTTTTTCAGGTAAAAATACCACTTGTAATTGGTTATCTTGGCACAGCACATACTCCTGAAATACTGAAGAGATGGGTTTTTGCCATAGCTGATGCAGCCCTGCTGCTAGGAGGAACCTCGTAACTGTCTAGTACATTCAATCTTTAAACAAAGATCAACAAACATTTTCGATGTTTAACTTAAAGATTTAAGAATGTCATTGGATTTCACACACTGCAGCAGAAATTCAAGTGAGTGCGGCTATTTCTTGTGAAGTTAAACTATTCCTCTGGAAACACTCACTTCTTGTGAAATGCATGTGAACACGGACACACTCCCAGCTCATCTCGGGTCCTGAATTCTTCCAGACACACCGCGCAGGTTTGCTGCATGAACAGAAACACAGGAAGGTGAGTTTGTTTTTTTGAGTGTATGTCAGTTTACTTTTCTTTGTTTGTTTTGTGTCTTGAGTGTTTGAAAAACCCAAGTACATTTACTAAAGAAGTTTACTTGGTGTCACCCCCGTCGTACTGGACTATTTTCGCTCAACTCAGTTTTATTTATCGAGCACTTTAAAGACAGCGCAGAGAGTCGGACAAGTTTCCACCACTTTCAACTCCTGATCCGCTGTTAGTTAGAAAACAAATATTGCTTTTTACTACACTGCACTTGTTTAATAACCCTTGGTATGACACAGCTTTGTTTGGAAATATGTAATTCATTGAGCAGTCAGTTTTGCCAGGTACTGTGACATCACAGACCCAAATCAGGGTCGAATTTCCCAGCTTCTCATCTTTATCTCGACCCAGTTTCACATTAAGTGTACCTCAATACAAAAACTGTGACTCTGATTTCAAAAGAGGCACACTCTGCAGAGGGTGGGGCTAAGATGCTGACTGCGCCCTCTCACAAAAATTAGCAGAGAAGAAACTTGTTGAAAAGGATGCTTCAGTTCTTTATGCCTGCGGCATCTTCATCAGATCAAGTCCCAGAGGTTTCATTAAGAACTCGGGACAGTTGTTATAACCTGACATTTGTAAATATGTGGTTCTGTTTGATGAGTACTTTTGCTTGTGGTAATCATACCTTGATGCTAATGTTTTTGCCCATGGTAAAAATTTAAAGGCATGGCATTACCTTTTAAGATAACATCAGATATGTCTATATGAGGTGTTTTCAGTTCACCTCTGCTTTTTTACTGAATTGAGGGCCAGACCTCAAGCTTGAACAGCTGTCATATCTAGCCTCACAGTAATGTAATCCAAATCCAAAGAACAAATATGCCAGTGTTTTGAACTTGGACTTTTTCTGCGTTTCTGAGCAACGGTGGCATTTCTACATTGAATTTAAAACCCAAATTTCCCCCCTAAGTCTTGTTCCTACTTTCTGCAGGGATTCTCACAACAACATTCTTTGATTTTTGCAAGGCATCTCCTCCCTGAATCTGTGCAGTATGACCTACTAATCACATCCAGAAGGACAAACTGATTGAGTTAACCCAGCTGAAGAAACCCTTTAATCTCCCAACAGATCATCTGAGCTCATTTGGAAAACAGTGAGAACAAGCATTTACAGAAAATGTGACTTACTCCAAGAAGACTCAGCTTCTTGCTTGCTCCTTTCAGCACCACCTACAATGAGGAAAAATGAGAGGGGGAGTTTTTGATAAGATTCTTATGTGCTCCTTTGTTTCCTGGATGGTTAAAACAAGCATGGACATGATTCAGTTAAGACATTACAATTAAGGTAAAAATAAATAATTCTAAAGCTTCAACCTTTGCCAAAGCTGAAAATGCCTTCACCTCAACAACAAAACACACTGTTACACCTTTAACCTGTTCAACAGATTAAGACTGGCTCACATCTGCGTTAACATTTTACAGCTGGAGTGTAGGTAATGAAACATGGATGTCAAGGTCAAGGATGTCATCTACAAAGGGTGGTGTTAGGTTTCACAGCTGACAATAAGGTTGTGGACGTTTCTTGGCTTACTAATACTTATCACAAGCCTCAGAGCCTTGTGTTACATATTCATCCACAGTGACATACCTCGTTGTAGCTGAACTGCTCCCTCGTTCCTTGTTGTTTCAACCTAAGAAGGACGCAAACAGAACAGTCTGTAAAGCATACGTGACTGTGTCAAAGGTCAGCGGTTCCTAACATGGCGAGCAGAGGTCTCGGCAGAACATGAGTGGGTCCTCCTCAACTGTTACAAGTGGCTGACTGAAAATGATATCTCAGTGACTCATCCACTTCTACTCAAATGTAATGGCTGTGGACGGTGAGTTGGATTCATTGCAAGGGCTTGATCAGGATTTCTTCAGGGGGTTTAGAGGTGGTGGATACTGAACCTAGGGGTTTAGGCTAACATAAAACATTCCAGCAAACCATCTCTTACAATGAGGAAGACCCACTGGAGTGGAGGACTGTTTACATCATTATTTTTCCCTTAATCTCAAGGTCGTACCACAGTCTCCACCGCCTTGCCTATTTTTACTAGAATAGGTGGTATAACAGCAAAGAAACATAGGCATCAATCCTCTGTGAAGTAAATGTTATTTTTTTCACTTTTAAATGTATGTTCAAATTGAACATTTACACCACTTAATACTTTTCTTTTTTTGTGTGGGAGGCAAAACGGGATCACTGGCAATAGTTCAGAAAAAGTCTGAAAATGCCTTAAAGTGTAATACTACGGACAACCAGTAGGTGTTGGTTCAAGGACATCTCCAGCTACACTAAAAACAGAAAATGGATCAACTTTTCACGTGGATTACTAAGTTAGTCATTTTCCTACAAGTCATTATGTTTCGTTGGTGAATATTTTTAAGAGGTTCCCCAATTAGAAGTTCTAAGACATATGTACACACCATATTAGCAAAAATCACAGACTTGTGATGTGCTCATGTGATCAAAATGTGAATATATTAGACAACAGCAATGATACCAAGTTTTGTACTAGTTAGTTGATTTTATAGCACTTTATCTGTTCAGCTGACCAGACAGAAGAGTGCTCGCTAACTTTGTCTGCCTGCAGTTTGACGTTGGACAGATGGCTTTGAGATGATTTCACTGACAACAGCTGCATCTGAAAACAACGCTGAGGAGATCAGTGAAAGTGAACCAAGGCAGTAAAGATGTGGCCGTAACTCAAAGCGGTAAGGTGAAAAGCCACCACATTTAGCCGGGCCAAATCCAGCTAAAGACTTGCTGATAACTGTTTGCATTTGGGGATTTTATTCATACATCACTTTAGGACAAAACTTGTCCCAGTTCACATCAATTTAATGATCAAAAAAGAGAGACCTTCTTCAAAATTAACCCAAATACAACATCTCTGTAAAAACAGTGTTTTCAGCTTTTGTTGATGTTCATATATGTAATAAATCCATCTGTCCATTTTCTACACCTGCTGAATCCTTTTACATGGTCACAGGGGTCCAATTGAGCCTATCCCAGTTTATTACAGGCGATAGGCAGCAATAAATTCATTATTATAATATAGTATGCTCTATATCATAAAAATACATGGATAAATGTTTTTTGTTTCTGCATGACAGTTCCCAACCATATACTAAAGCTTTAGTAGTACTAGAGGACAAAAATGCATACATTTCAGCTTATTACTAACAATATAAATAAATGTTACGCAGCAGAGGCATATTGCTTCGCAGTACTTGTTCAGTTTGCCAAAAACGGCAAACTACTTCTCAGTCATCTTCTAAAACCTGTTCCACCTACCTGAAAAGGTAGCAGCAGAAGATGAGGCTGAGCATGAAGACGAAAAGGCCGATGCCCAGCACAATGACATACACATTGAGTGGGAGGTGGTAGATGTCAGACGTCATGCTTCAGATTGTTCAGAACCTAAACCACAAAGGCATCCTGCCAGAAAGAGTGTGCAAATAAATGCATATGTCATCTCATCGGGTATTAACATGTCAGCTAAGTTAATGCAGTCATAACCTTGCCTTAATAGATACGCAACCCTGATTCTGGGAGTATGTGCACTTTTATTAAATAACAGCTTATGTCCTTTTGAGACTTTATCTTCAGAGTTGAAAAGTGTAGGAAAAAGTAATATCCTATTCTGGCACTTTGTTTACTTCCTTATTATAACCACCCACCTTGAAACAGACTCGGTGTACAATAGTTAATATATAGACAGTTCAAGTCTAAACTGGTTGCATAAACATCACACTGTGGTATGCAACTTGTGTACACAGTTATATTAAATGTGATAAACTAAAAAAAGGTCCATTGTAATGGGAAAAAAAAATGCCCCCAAGTTTTTCTTCGCAAGCACTTTATTTTAAATGTGCAGTAAATAGAAGCAGAGATTGCTTATTATTGACTAAGTGAGAAAGATGTGTAATAACCACACAAGCATCCACTGGTTGACTGCTGCTGGCCTTGAAAACTACGGCTGCCTGTAATTAAAAAAACCTATCTGCCGCTTTGATGACAGCATCACATATTTGGGGAGAACCTATTTGTAACAACGGCGTGGATGCAGGTGTGTACAGGGCTCTGTGGCTGACGCTGTGGTGGCAACCGAGCCACTGGTACGACTGTGTGTTAGCTGGCTTTGAACAAGACAAACATGAAGGACAGACACCACTTCCATCACGCCGCCATCTGTTCCACAGACTCTACAGAGGTGAACAGTGGAGTAGTGTGTGTGTGTGTGTGTGTGTAATAACACTGGGGGATGGAAGGGGAAACTGTCTCGTATCTTAGTGGTATGATAGAAGTAGAAATTTGTTGTGTGGGGGGGGGGTTTGTATTAAGCAAAATGTGCTCCAGGGACATGCATCATTTGATAAAACAATATCAGAGGAAGTCCAACTTCCACAGGCCACATGTGTTTCTATTAATCTGCAGCAAGGATGCTCTTTACCAGCCTCTAAATATCCATGTGACTCTGTAGCTGAGTGAATGGGTACAGCTTGCACACTGTGGGGGGTATGAGTTGGATAATTTGATGTGGCTGGGGGTGGGAGGCTTTAAAAGAAAAGGGGGGTGGAGTAGGAATGACCAGTTCCAGAGAGAGAGAGATACAATCATTGGTCAAGTATTTTGTATGCATGTACACAAGATGAACAACATGGAAAAAGTTTACAGTGTAAAATATCTGCAGATACCAGATAACTGTCCAGCAAATATGTGCTTGAATTCTGCTCATTCTCATTGATCACACTTCCCTCTTTAACCACCAACTGAGGCCTCACTGCTCTGAATTATTAGCCATTGTGCGAAAGCCTTTAACAGAGTTTATGAAACTGCCTCCACCTCGCATGTATTTGGATAAGTGCAGTGAAATCCACTCACTTACCGTTACGCCGTTGGAATGGTTGCATGAAATTTGACTCCCAAGGCAGCGACAGTGAATTTAGGCCCTGTCAGGAGAAGGCTGGAGATGAGCCAAACTCGTGGGCTGGAGCCTCAGACACTGAATCTGTTTCCGAGCTTGGATTCAAGTTATCCTGATCTGGATCGCTCTTTTGTTGGGGGATGTTAGTTAGCTCCTGCAGAGGTGGTCATGGAGATTTTCAGATTCCTGAAATCCTCATGAGGTGGGATAGTGTGGTTTTGTTGGCTCAGCAGTCTGTGGTGCCCACCATTCCTAAATCTGGATTAACCAGGACTGGGACACTTGGGGTTGCAGTCTAGACTGAGACTGGAGACCCCTTGTGCTTCTGGATCCCAAAGAGAAGGATGCCGTGACGCGAGAGAGAAGAGGAAAGGAGAAATTATTGTTGAGAAGAAATGGCTGCTTTTCAGAGGCCTCATGTGCATCTAGGGACTTGTTATTGTGAAAAGCTGAATCTCACTTGATCACGTCATAACAGCACAGGCGGCATGCTAACAGGAAATACTTACATTTCCAGCAGAGATAAATGTCTCGTTGACTTCAGTTTTCCTCCACTGTGTTGTCCCTTCACGAGGTCCAATGACACCCAGCATTCAAAATGACACTCCTCGCCCACTGAAGGTAATTATCCAACATTAATCTGTGCTTTGTCTTCCTCCCAAAGCTGGTTTTTAACAGGGGATTTTCACAAGTCTCAACCCCCCTCTGGTCTCCTGTGTTGTCTCCTCCTCCTCCAGTCCTCTGATCTTGCAGTTAGGGTTCCTCCCCAGTGCAGAAGACAAAGATGTGCTTCCTTCAAAGCCCAAACAAAGTGAGGAGGGCTCCATGCAGTCCACAGCAGCCCCTTTACTGGCTTTGCTGACTGTGTGTTTGTGTGTCAGTCAGTCAGTGTGTGTGTGTGTGTGCATTTGGGGGGGGATCCTACTCTCCCTCTAACCAACTGCGGCTTCGACAGAAAAAAAAAATCTGAGACAAAGGCGGAGTGTGTGAGCAAGAGTGCGTCGCATTCAAACTCGCACACCTCCAGCTGGCTTCGTCGTGGCAGGCTTCCCTCTCTCACTCTCTCAGTCCATAATGGTGCTCGGAAAGAGTCTGCAATTCGCCTTTCCCTTCCTCCCCTCGCTGTGCTCAGCCTTGGGTTTGTAAACAGATCTGCGCTCATGTGACCAGCCGTTTTGCCTCGCAACTCTCCTCTCCTTCCGCCCTCCCTCGCTTCCTCCGTCCTCCAATCTGCGGGCAGAAGAAGGCCGAGCGAGCCCGGGCGAGCGAATGGGGCTCCTGCGAGCATGCTCGTGTGGATGTGTCTGCGTGCGCACAGGCCCGTGTGCGCATGTATATGTGAGAAGGAGACAAGAGAGACACTTGCAGCAAAGTCAAGGGAGGCCAGCGTAATATGCGCATGGCTGATGTCCTGACAACCAAAACAAAGCCACAGTCGTGTGAAATGGAGGTCAGAAAAAAACAAACAAACAAAAAAGAAAACAAAAACCGATTCCTCCTGATACTCCGGTCCATCCTTTCACTCCTGCACGGGACTGTGGTTCCAGATGTAGATGCGCATTTTTCACCTTTGGTTTGTGTCAGCTACAAATATAATAGGGTGACAGGGAAAGAGGGAAATATCAGGATGGGAGAGAAATATGAAAAGGAAAAAGTAAGGGAGGACTAAAGAGAGAGAGAAAAAAAAAACCCTCTGGACAAAGACGTTGCATGCACTCCCACCCCCACACCAGCAGGCCTGGCTGCCAATTCACTGAGGAGGAGAACAGCTGCTGGGCTACTGGGCAAACTGTGAGACGGTCAAGGGGAGTGCTGCTCCACTAATCCCGGCCAGCAGGGAGGGAGGGGGAGGCTTCAATGGGATACATGCCATTTTCATTCACCCCAACCCTCAGTTCCCCTCCCCCCCCAGTGCTCCAGCACTGACATTACTCATGATTACTAAGGAACAGCTGGACTGACTGCACAGATGCATCCAAATGCAAAACTTAATATGCTTCATACGTTATCGGGCCTTGAGAGGCTTCAGAATCTAACTTCAAGTGTTACAAGGTTGCGCTGGCATGTAAGGAGGGATGCGTTTGGTTACAGTGTGTCCTCTTGTGAAACTTTGTTGTTGTTTTTTTTTTAAATACAACATTGTATCAGGTTGCTGAAGAAAATCAGTGTGCGATAAGCTTTGCAGAATATAATTACACTCATGTTAAGTGTGTTCAAGGAGCTTTCCGGTAAAAGTTGTTTGTGAAGTAGGTTTGAACCTGAGTTTCCATGTCTACACCAGAGACTGGGGAAATAAGATGCAAATGTTGGCCTTGTTTTCATGGTGACTTGCAAATGTTTTGACCGCTGTAATCTCGTTTTTGCATGAATCTGAGACTTACCTGGCTGGACATAGGCCTCATATAGTACTTTAACCTATCTGCGTCCTACAGAAAGCTAGTGCTGCATTGCTATTAGCACAGCAAAATCCTACGAAGTACTAGTCCTAGCAGACAAGCCAAGAGTAACTTTTATTTCAGATGAGTTTCCACTTGTGAAAGACTGTGTTATTTCTTCCTATACAACATTTTGGGTAATAAGTAGCAGGAATGGTTTCAAGTGCCTCGAGGTTTTTTGTTTTTGTTTGGGTTTTTTTCATCGTTCAACCCATGTTTTACTTTCCATCTTGTGGTCTGGGAATATTTATGGCAGCCGTGCATTTGGGATCAACACAAACACTCATTAGGTGCTGTTATCAATGAGAACTCTGCTGTGTTGCACTATTGCTGTACTATCAGCCAGATAAAGGAACTATTATTAGCAGTCCAGAGTTTACAGGCTTCATATTTCAGTGAAGCTGAGTCCCAAAGAGAGCATTAACACACCAGTAAATACAGAAAAGATGGTTCAGACAAAGAAAAAGACCAGCAGGTTTAAGGGTAAACTGAAATTTTATCTGAACTAATGTTCATCATAACTATGTAAAAAGCGCATAGAGCCTACAGAATGGTGTTTTCTGCATTTTGTTTGATGAAATAGTGTCTATAGATAGATAGATAATTTTATTACATGAATACTAGATATATTTTACAATTAATAACAAAAATAGGATTTTTGTCTTTGAATTGTGGTAAAATTGATGAGAGAAGTAACAGATAACAGTGAAGTGAGTTGTCTTAGTTAAAAACAGAATCTTTGTCAATCATACACCTAAGAAATACATGGAATTCCATATAGTTAACAAAAATGTTGATGAAGTGACTTAAAAATGAAAGAATGAACTATTTTGAATTGTATGTGTGCAAATGAACTTTGGTAGCCAAATACCAAATTCTTAATTTAATGGTGTCTGACATCAGCTTGAGAAAAACTTTTGTGTTCTTCACTCTTCACTCTTACCCACTGTTAAATTTACATCTACCCCCTGTTTAAAATCTACAAGTAAGAGTCCTTTGAAACCTGGGCTTTGGCTTTCCACAACCCCTGATGGCTTATTTCTGAGGCAATTCTTGGTGGATTTGGCCAAATGCTTGTGGGGGAGGGTGTGTGTGTGTGTGTGGGTGGATGGGTGGGGTTGTTACCCTGTGTAATGGTACACTTCTAATTCATTACCTTTCAGACAGATGGTCTCACAAGGTCTTCAAGCACTTGATAGATCTTTTTTTTACATAAACTTTGAAGAGTGTCTGGAAAAGGTTCAGATTTTGTCTGAAGTTTCTGCCTCACACACATACTTACAACAGGAGACATTTAATGTGACTCATGTTCTCACAGTAGAAAATGTTTCACTTAGGTTTCGCATCTAAAGGCAGAGCAGACAATGTTCAGGAGGAAAATGATGCTGTTGACATAGCAGTCTTGTTTACAGCACACTGAAGAAAGCAGACAAGGCTGTTGAGTTATCTAGCTTAATAACTGTTTTTGAGCTGATATTAATGCTACCTTTATTCTTAATATATCAGCAGTCTTTGAAAAGGATACTGAAAAGCAATATGGAGACAAACAGAAAAGTGAAGTAGCAACATTTGTCAGTAAACACAAACCATAAATCTTTCCAACTTCGTTCTGACTTAACACAGACTTGATACAAGAGAAGTGACACGTTAAACTCTGCATAAAGCCCCACCAGACATTTGCCTTTTTGCATGCAGAACATTTGCATGAAGTATAGAAAACTTAATTTCTGCAATGCATATGTGAAAATCAGTCTTGATGTGGTGAAGAATTCATAATCGAATACACAGCAAGCCTCTCAGTCCCTGAGGAAGCAAAGCAGCCACATATCATGACATTTCCTCCTCCATGCTTCACTGTTGGTAATAAAATTCTTGACCTGGAAAGGTTGCTTTAGTCTGAACCAAAGGTACCTGCGCATCCCATGATGTACTTTTGGGCTTCCTGCTTCCCTTTGTTCCAGGTGTTATAGTGCTCTAGGCTAAATTTGTTACGGTGGCCTGACTTGGACAAATTGGCAGTTGTTTGAAATTTACACTACATGTAGATGATTTTCCTTTCTTTTTTTTTTTGGAATAATATATTATATATATGTATCATTTAGACATCTTTTAAATCCCTTGTAAGACTCTGAGGGATCCAGCTTTTTGTTTGAAGGATTTAGAAAGCAGCTGTTATTTGCTTAAATGTGTTCACTTTTTCACAATTATGCATAGTGCACTCTAACTATTAATTCATAAAACTTTATAAACTACATCAGAAGTCAGAGCTACATTTATGAGTAACTTATAAATTCTAAAAAGAGGTATATAGTGTTTTCTGGAGCAAAACAAAACACAGTAAATGTCTGGTAGTTAATTAGCCAGTCTTTTCATTTTCTTTTTGAACTCGTCAAACCTTACTGTAATACACTGCCCATTCCTTTTTTTCCATATCATGGGTGTGTCCTTGTGCAAACCCATTTATTGCTCCGTTGCTGTTTCCATTCAGTTTGCCGTTGCTTTCACCCTGTGTTTGGTCTTTTTTCAGAGCGAGAGCTGGCTTGCAGGTGTGCCAGTTCCACAAAATCTTGTTCATGTCGTCCTGAGCCCTGATACCCAGGAGCTTGTCTTCATCGCTTCTTTTCTTGTCTTCATCTTCATCGTCACTGTCGTCCTTGCTGTAGTGGCGGTGGAGGCTGTGCATCTCTCCACTGATGTTCTCAAAGTACTGGTGGATGCAAACTTTGGCGAAGCTCTTTGCATGCTCCTTACAGGTCTCATCAAAAATCTTGCGTTCAATGTCAATGTAATGAGACCAGTACTTGGTTTTGAGGAAAGCAGCCTGGGTAAAGCATGGTCGAATAGCTCTGACCATAAAGGCAGTGAAGGTCATCATGAGCAGAAACATCCACCCACATGCCTGTAAAAATACAGACATTAATTCATTTATTGCAGCAAAAATAGCACAGCAGTAAATGGCCAAAGTAATGCTAAATGAAAGGGAAAAAAAAGACAAGGATAAAAGTGGCCCATAAAGGTTTTTTCCATTTTACTAACTTTAAGTTTGTAAACTTTCAGACCTGATACTGAAGTTGAAATCATCTCACCAGACGAAGAAAATTAGTATAAGCTTTTTAAGAATTTAAGAGCTCACCAACAATGTATGCTACATAAAGCTTTTCTTTCTAAGAGATGTTACTTTTAAGCTTCCCTTTTATCCCAGAGGCTACTCAAAGACTATCAAAAAATATTATGGGTAACTGGGCCCAAATACAGGTATGATTAAGTCAAATACCTGTCAACCAATCAAGAGAGTCCCCACTGAAAACAGTAAGTGAGGAAAATCAAGCAAACAGAATTAGCTTCCATCTGAGGAATTTTAAATGTTGCAGTGAACTGCTAACAGCCAGTATTTGGAAGTACAATTCCTGCATGGGAAGTCCATTTGAGTTAAATACAGAGTTTTTATTTTATTTGTTGGATCTTTCTGAGTGATATACCTGATCATCATACTGAATGTGACAATATAAGAAGCTAGCGTGTGTTACAGCATGTTACTAAACTTTGTGAACAGTTTACTTACCAGAACATTAAGTAAAAGATGGGATGTGAGATAAAGCATGAAAGGGGACAAAATAGTTATTTTTCAGTTTTTGAACTTTCACTGTAATCTTTACATCCTGGGTATATTGCATCATTTAGACATTTATTGAAATGAAACCGTATGACAAACATAGAAGAAAAGAGATCACTAATTGGTGAATCTGTAAACATCCGCCCCCATTTCATTACTGTCTTTTGTTAGAGCTGGAACCCATCAGTTTAAGTTTTAATTATGGATACTATTTTTTAAGCCAGTAACATTATCATGTGTAAAAAAAAATCTTCATCTTAAAAGAGACATGTCATGGCTTTTCTTTTAAACTGACAATTTCCCATATGTGTGATATGTTTTGATCAAAAATACCACAGAGAGACAGCACAAAAGATCATTTTCAATCGTCTATTCATAGCTCTGTTCACCAGATGGTTTTGGGGGGGGTGGGGTGGAGTCAGCTAGTCTTCTGTGAGGTGTGCCTTTTCTTGAAATTGGTGTTACAGCTTTGATCTCCCTACTTTACAGATAAAACTAATGCAGCAAGATGTACAACTGGATTTAGATGAAGAGAGGAAGTTGGATGATTCTACTCTGATCTGGATCTGTGATGTCACAACTCCCTTCAAATCTGAAAAACTCAATGTGACACTTTTAAACCTAGCTGACACTGAAAAAGTGGCAGGTTGTGTCATGTTGACGTTTTTGAGTTGGTAGTCACTTTAAAGACTCCAAGAAAACAGTATCAAACACAAAACTGAGATGTTTTTGGTTACTAAGTTATAATAGCATGAAATCAGAACACTTGATTATAAATGAAGTACAAAATAAGAAAGAGTTAGTTCATCTCTATTATTCCTGTAATGAGCTAACTGGACTACACAGTGTTTTTGTTTTTTAGGTCTAATGAATAACGTTAGTTCTGACAGTTAGTTGACTTCTTTCTACACTAATACTATTAACTATGACTCTTTTAGGTAAGCCAAGACCGTAAGCCAGCAAAAATATAAAATAAAATAAAACATAAGAGCCAAAGGGTACCTGTGATATACACTTGATGTATCGTGATGCTGCCACCCTTACGTCATGATGCTCAAATATATCTTTGCAAGGAATCTTTGCCAGCAGCCTAATCTTCTCAGTTTCCGACATTCCTTTAATAAGACTGGCATTCCCAAACTTTTCAAAATCCAAGTTGATGCTGAAAGCACAGATGAAACTCTTTCCATCCATGAGAGTGACAGACACCCACACTGCAGGTGCGATCAAAGATCTCTGCGTGATTGAACAAAGCATATAGCGCAGGACTGATGGATCCTTTGTTCGTTTCCCAGTGGGTCTTTTCCACTCTTCGGCGAGTACCGATACATTATTGTTCAATACAAAACCTAATAAAAAGAACCATATAGGAGGGACAATGAGCAATCCGATCCCATACGTGTAGTTGTATTCAGGCATGCAGGGGCAGCTGAACTCAAAGACGGAGTACATCTGTGCACTTGCAAGTGCCATGATACCACAGATCCCATTCATAAAAGACTCCTGGTTGGACTGGAGGAACTGGAACATCATACGAAACTTATCCATCTTGTGAGATGTGGTGGACCTTTGCCTCAGATGCAGTTAAATCTGTAAAAAAAAAAAAAAAAGAAGAGGGGGCGGGAGACTGTCCAGCTTTTTTATTCTGTTTCTTAGTGGTTACATAAATCACTGAACAAGCATCCATCCATTCATTACGTATATCCATTTATTCCTGTACAGAGTCACAGGGATCTGCTGGAGTCTGTTTCAGCTTTTCTTGGGTGAAAGGCAGGCATACACCCCGATCAGGTCACTGGTCTAGTGTGTAACCACCGTGTCATCTCGCCTGACAAGCAATCAATTTGAAAAAGCCTCTTCTTGTTGTGTTAAATGGTTATTCAAGGGGAATCACTTTCTGATCAGAATATTCACGTTTTTTTTAATCCATGCTTTATAAATTATGAACTAAATTGTGTACTTAAACTAGGATTTTAAAAAAACTAACTGTAAAATATCTGGTTTCCAAATTCTTATTATAACCATTAACTGTGACTAGTAGGAGCCAAACAAACAAACAAACAAAAAACTGTTAGCTCTGAAATTTAACTGTTTTTAAATAATTAAGTGTGTAAATACATTTTGGCTGAACTGCTTGTCAGCACTGAGACTTAGCAACAAAGAATGTAAAAGTTGATATTTATAAAATGTACTATTGTACTATAAAAATCAGCGATTTTTTCATTATAAACATTTACAAAAAAGGTACTCTACTAAATAAAACTAGTAATAGGCTCTTCTTTCTCCTCAAGAATCTTTCAGGCAAAGAGATTCAGTTCAACACACACACGATAAAACAGAGTTAGGAACAGGTAGATTTTCATCAGAAAGTAACTTGACACTCTTACCTTTTTACTTAAGAGACGATAAGCAGATGAAAAGGAAAAATTATGTAATGATGACGTCTGTAGCGGCTAATTTGTAGGTCTCCATGTACTTAACGAGCATTGTCTCTGAGCGACTGCAAAGTCCCTCTCGAACTCTCTGGTGATGTTCAAAGCCAACCTATACGTCTGTCATCATGCCCCTCCCTACACAGTCACCTGTCTTAGAGTAATGTAACAAAAGATTCTCATTCAAAGTACACTTTTGCCAAAGTAAACCTGTTACAGGCTTAGAAAACATTTTGCATAGTTTGCATTCTACCTACACACGCTTCAATTTGATGTGTTTCATTTTTTTTTTTACTCCCAGATAAAAACAGTTTATAGTCATGGCAGTCCAAGGTACCAGCACATCGAGGGTACAGTACTATTCGTGTGAAGCGCCATCAATCTGAACATGCAAAAATGTTCTCAAACCAGGCAAATTCTGTGGTTTGGACTGGAAATTTCAGTCAGTGTCTGATAGGTGAAGGATGAATCAGTCTCTACTTCCTTGATTTGAAGCTAATCACTCAAAAAACAATAGCTGAGCACATGCACAATGGGACTATTATAAAATCTCTGAGTATTTCATCTTATTTCACATAATCCTTTGAACACATCTGGACCCACAGAATGAAATAGACCTTGACAAACCAGTTAGAAACCCACAAGAGGATAAAAGGCAGGGGTTCACTCTCCTGCCTCTATTTGTTACACGTAGTTTTGGCTTTAAAAAAAAAACAATGTAGCCTAATACTTATTGTCATTGTTTATTATTATAAAGAGCAGTTTCAGTGACTCAAACGTTTTTGAATATGCAGTTGAAATTTCAGGAAGTCTGCACACACTTTTTTTTTTGGTACTGATTATTGCACAGGAAAATGTCACAGCAAAGCGCATGGGTTGGGTGAGCAGGAAGTAAGTTGCAACCTACATCTATAAAGGAAGAGATCTCAGGCCCGTTGCTGTGCAGGGTTGTTTCCTCCTTATGCTCACATATTAGTGGAACATTCTGTTTTCAGATAATCACTCTCATCTTGGTGCGTATTCTTTTTTCTCAGTTATTTATGCAATGATAATTGTGCTTGAAATTCAGTTTAATGACAAAAAAAGAAAAAAGGGTAAAGAGACCGCTCTCAGGCTATCAAGGAAGTAACTTTTTTTTGTTCTTTTGCATCACTGTCAAATTTGTTAACCTAATCCTGTATTGTTAAAGGTTTTATGCGTCATTGCCAACATTTTTATTCAGTCTTTTAATTTTACATACCACATTCATCACAAATGAATTTCTAAGATAAAACTGAACATCACTCTCTCATACTTTCACAGACTGTTTTTCATGATGCAAGAAACTCTGCTGCGAGTATTTGTGGTTGCTCTGGGACTTCTAATGTGTCCACGAGATGACCCCGGGGTTGAGGAATTGAAGGACATCGTCACTAGGGCTTCACGTAAGCATGAGGAGCAGCTGCTAGGAGGGGAAGAGAAATTAGAACAAGCAATGCCACAAAATGACAATAAAGAGCCTCAAGGTGACATGAATGTTATTTCTGGAGAACAAAACGTGTCTGAGCTACATGCCACTGAAAAAGGTGAATTCTCAGACTTGGATGTGTTCACTGCTGAACAAGACTCAGAAGAAATCAGTGTTGATTACAAATTACCAGAAGGGCATGTGAAAGATGAATTAAATCCAATTCTGTCAGGAAAATATGACGGTGAACATGAGATTGGGAGGACATCAGTACAAGTCACTGGTGAGCTGAAGGAAAAAGACATCATGACTGATGACTCTACTGAAGAACCCGACAGACCACAGGAGCCACACAAGAGGCCAGATGAGAAGGAAATGCATAGCCCTACACAAGAAACATCCCCTTTTTTACATGTGCAGACCAAGACAACAGAAAAGGAAGCTTCAGAGTGGGAGAGGGATTACCTCTGGTACATCTGGAACATATTCTCTGTTATTTCCATAATCCGATTCTTTAGGAAATACTTTGGAACGAGTTTCCAGATGAATCAACGGGTAACCAGGGCCTTCCCTGTGATCTGTACTGCTGCTGAAGTGCCACTCCCTGATGTCAGTACTCTCCAGCATTTTTATGCTAAATGTGTTCAAGTCACATCTGAGAAGTGGAGGGAGATTGAATTTTTGGAAGGATTCACAAATGACCTGATAGAGGCCATGAAGAGCATCAGTGATAAAGATGGCATTATGGTGATTAAGGAATATGAGAGTGTAAACATGTGTGATATCAGAATTGTTTTCAGTCCACCTGAGCCATATCACTTTCAGCGTATCTGCTGGAACAACCAGCCGAGTGACCTATTGTCAGATATGCAAGCCTGTGGTCAAATAAAACTGAAGGAAACAAAATCCCAGAATGGATGTCCCTGCCAGAGCTCTGATGTGGATGATGATATGGTCTGCCTGTTGCATTGTGAGAATGAGAAAGTAAGGACAAAAATAACTGATGTTTGCGATGGCCCCTTATGCTCTAAGAGCACTCCCCTCTTGTCAAAATCACAGGTTACCAGATGGTTTCAGAGCACTATCAAACAAGCTTGGGCACTGATTTCTCATAAGTATGAGTTTGAACTCCACATCCGTTACATGGAGGTTCCTTGTGGTCTGGTCATTCGATTCAGGTCAGGAAAGAAAATCAACTTCAGCATGAATCCAGTAGTTAAATTCGACAATGATGCTCATTTTTTGATTACACCTTGGTCCTCCAGTGACCTGGATACCATCTGGACACTCTCCTTGACCACCTATGAAGACCGTCTTTTAGAACATCTCTCCAAACGTCTTCCTGAGAACTCTTGCCACAATCAAACTCTTGAAATTGTATGCTTCCTTCACAAGAGACAGACCTCATTGTCAGGAAGTAGTGGACTAAAGAATTTCCATTTCAAAACTGCTCTAATGCACCTTCTTCTGAATACAAAACCATCAGAGTGGGGACAGGACTATGTGGCTTGTAGGCTTCGAGATTTGCTGGCCTTCATGGAAAGAAGTCTAGAGAAAAAGATGTTAAACCATGTTCTAATAGGCAACCCTTTAGCAGAAATCATCGAATTGCCCACCGAGGTCATCAAAGCAAAACCAGTGAATCTCTTCCATCCCCTTGTGGTACATAGCTGCATGTACAAAAATGCTGTCATGCATTTTCAGGAGATGCTTCAAAATTCACACATGCTTATACATGATTATGTTGCTCAATGACCTGAAAAGACCAGCCATTCTGGCTAAGAAATGTTTTTAAAAACTGGTGAATTTACAATAGCTGTTTATTACAGTCTTTTCTAGAAAAACAATGAGCATAATTTCAATATTAGACCATTCGTAAATAACATTTGCAATAAAAGGAATCCCAGAGGTTAATTTATCATTTAATTTATTTAAAATTACAAGAATTGCAACATGATATTTTGACTGAAACTGTGACTGTAACTCAAGTTTCAGTCACAGTCTGTAGGCTCTTCCACATTTCCTGTTTCAGCATCAGAAGATTTCATCTGAGGGTCCACCTCTTCAAATTCACCCTCCCTGCTAAAGTCAACCTTCCAAGATTTACTGGTGATGATATCCTTAGATGCCGCTGTTAAAAGGAAATGTTCAACACTTACATTTTGTTTGTAACATTCATGCCATGAGTATTTGGATTATATGTAGAATACATTTGTGAAGTTCCAACATTTTATAATTTCCCTGCATCTTCTCTCTTCCATACTTATATATGAAGGAGGCAGAAACGTACTCTTTGCATGTGCTGATGAGCATGTAGAGTCGCAGCAGGCGCACACACAGTCTTTACCATACAGCTCCCTCCACCTGAAGCATAAGCGGGATTGTCAGATCAGAAGAAAGGTGGAGCATACGAGAGGCTTAATATGCAAAAGGGAAAAAAACAAAAAGTTTGCCACAGGCAAGTTTAGTAAATTTAAACTCACTTGTAGGTAGCATGATCATAATTGCATGCTTTTAAAAGAGAAGTGGGAGTGAGTGGCCCCAGAGACATCTCACAGTGCATGTAGAATTGCTGAAAGAAATTACATTTCATTGTCAAGCAAATTATTCCATTTTTATAGCATAAAGCTATTTGCAGCTTTTTGATAATACTGACCTGTGGAGAAACGGTGGAAGTACTGTCCTTGAAAATGAAGCTGCCCACACTGAATTTCTGAACCATCTTTGAGTTTCCAGGGAGGAATTTTGACTGCATTGTTGTCTTGCCATCAGTCATACAGCTAAAGTTGAAGTGTAGAAATTTAACTCAAAGCAAACAACTGTAATTCTGCAGTTCACTGGAATTCTGTAAATTACCCTTGGTTGTCAATGACGGTATATTTAGGTTGAGAGTTGGGGTCTCTGGATGCAGTCACAAAGCATTTACTGATGTATATTCTCTCATCTTCAGAACCTGTGGTTTTGTCAGGTCCGCTGGCCTCAAAGTACATTGGATGACCTAAGATGTAGGTTTCACTGCCAAGGATTTTATTCCCCAATGCTGCAGAAATATGATAGAAGTCACACAACAACAAGTACAAGGAATGTTTGAACCATTTGATATCCTAAGACTTTGGTGTATAACTGCCATTATGAATTATTGGGAGTACCTATCCATATTTGAGAGATATGCTTGTGTATGGAATTTTTAAACATGCTTTTAATTGCTTAATAATAATAATAATAATCTGTTGTGGCCACATGCAAATAAAACATTTGTACAAACAACTTGTCTTCAATTTTTGTGATATAACATGGGGATCACTCAGTGATTCAGATGAGGATTTTTTTTTTAAATTCCCCTTAAGCTGTTTTTTTTTTAATTTTTTTTTTATTTTTGTCTACACTTGGTTGTCAGTTTCACCATTAGTAAATGTAACAAACTGGCTTCCGTTTAGTCATTTTTAAAGTTACTAGCCATGTCAAGATTGTAAATCTTTACAGAAGCCCATCATCTTCTCTCTTTCATATCAGTATTTAAAACTTCTGGTTTCAGAAAACTGACTACTGAAAGCATGTCACTTACAAATATGTGTGTCAGATCACATTTACAAAAGCCGTACCATCTTGAGAAGAAACAGAGAAATCTCTTTTTGGTTGGAGTACTTTGTAAAATATGCCTCCCTGTAGTTCAGGATGGAATCCAACTGTATAGGAATAAAACAACCTGCAATTGTTAAAAAAAAAAAAAAGAAAAGAATATTTCAGACACATAAAAAAAATTGCAAGTGAACAGAAAAACTAAAACATATGGCATCTTACCTGGGATACTGACACTGAAGAAGAATATCAAATGGCATATCTCTTACAACAGGGCTGGTTGGACTGAATTTGAGCCTAATACTGATGGATGAATAATCTGGCAAACTCTGGAAAAAAAAATCTTTGATAAAACTCAAGAGGGCTAATGTAAAACAAATAAATAAATGAAAAAAGATCACTTCAATTTTCACAAACCTCCAAATGGAACCCACAGTCAGTTGTTAGAGAGTACATTAGAAAGTAATACTCTTTATCCTTGTAGTTTACAGGACAAGTACCTAGTTTCAAATGCTTGAATGCATCATTAGAATTAAAAAAATCCCTCCTTATTCTTATATTTATTTTGTCGAGGTAACACCTGAGTTCAACCAAATCAGTTTTTTGTGTTGCTCCAAAAGCATCAGCAATAGTGGGAGGAATACCCAATAACACCTTCTTTAGCCACTTAGGGACCGCTCTTGCACCCTTGTCAGGCTTTAAATCCTCCTTGTGATCATTGGATGGTGAGATGATGAGATATTTTGGAAGCTTTTTCACTCCATCCATTGAGGATCCACCATCTGATGTACTCCAAAATTTGAAATTCAGTGAGGGGTCTTCTTCTTCTTCTTCTTCATCATCTATCATGGTCTTCTCGCTCTCTGCCTCTGGTTCAACATTTCTCATAAGCACACCAAAGCAAGCAGATAAAAACAACAGGAAAACAAGTCCGGTATTCATCGGCACCATTTTCACTCCACCATCTGCCTCCCACAGGTTGCACCTGACTGTCCTACACTGCAATCAAGAAAGAAATCTAACAGGTGCTGGGGCTGACAATCACAAACAACCAATGAGAGGTGACCAAGGAAGACGAAGAAGAAAAGCCTCTTTACTTGTCATACACTTGAATGGGATTGTTATGCGTATTGTCCATTTAAGTTTAGTGATTATACAATGGAAAATAAAGCAGCCTATAAGAAAAGCAGTTCCTACTTATCAATAATTGGTTGCGAAATTTTTGAGCATTTTAGTTTACCTACTGATTCTGGAAATCACTAAAGAGCAGCACTTGCTTAAAAAAACACAAAAAAACTTAAGATGGGGGGGAAGAGACGTTCTTGTCTCCTTTGAAATTTCCAAATGTTGTTGATCACTCAGAAATACAAACTTATTCCTCAGATTTACTGCATTAACTGAAGACCCATGCAGTGGCTTGTTTAGTTAGTGTTTCAACCAACACACCCACAGTCAGAATAGGACACCAAACTGAGTGCTGTTTTCATAAGCAGCCAGTTGACTCGAGAAAAATGTGACACCACTGAGGACACATGAAGTTATACATTCCTTAAAATAAAGCATAAAACTGCTGTAGGCTGTGCCAAGACTGAGCCCTGGCTAAGTTTAATACTTGGCTATCAAGCCCAAATATTTTGTATTAATTCTTGGACAGAATTATTTTATTTATCTCCTGAAACCCTATTTTAATTGATTTATATTTTCCAAGTTCTAATTTCCAAACTGAACTTCAGAGTTACACACTGGTGAGAAGCACGAGCGACATTTTTGGGTCGTACCCCGCTTCTAGCCAGAAACTGGATAAGCTCCACCTCCCGCTTCACGGACGTGGATACTTGCGAACAATTAAAATATTAATTTCAACGTTTTAATTTCATTTCATGTTATTTGTTGTCATGCCCGGATGTTGCGTAGTAGTGACGTCGCTACCAGGAAGTTCCAACACAGTACTCTTGGACGTACCTTGTTTTCGCGATCTAAGTTTTCTTTTGTTAGCACTTTCTTTTCAAGGTAAAAAATACGTATTTGGTTTTACATAGTATCTTTATAGGTGGGGTCAAATAGTTTAATTTTTACTTGGCATATTTAGTTCGTAAAGACGACAATTATTCGTTTATGTTTGCAGGCTAGCTAATGAGCGAGCTAGCAGCGATGTTGTTTTGATCATAGTGACATCGACGGTGTCTGATCCCGAACATTCTCACAGATATTTCAGTTTAATTACCTTTGGACGTTTAAAAAAAACACGAGGACAAAGAAAGTAACGTAAATCCGTGGTAGTTTACTCGCTATCGTAAATCTAAAACGTGCTGGCCTAGCTTTCGCTGCCCCCGTTTGGACCCCCCGGGTTGTCTCTTACCCCGAACCGCTGGCGAGCTTAAAAAGCTCTCCGTGAACCGGACCCAATGCGTGGAATGATGGGAACTCAGAGCAGTCCTGTCAAGAGTTACGATTATCTCCTGAAATTTCTTCTTGTGGGAGACAGTGATGTTGGCAAAGGTGAAATCTTAGACAGTTTGCAGGATGGATCAGTGGATTCCCCCTATGCCTACAGCAGTGGTAAATATATTTATATATATTTATTTACTTGTGCAACATTTAATTCAAAATCTTACCTGACCGGCCCTAATGCTTGTGGTTTGTGTGTGCTCTTAGGGATCGATTACAAGACTACCACTATCCTGCTGGATGGGAGAAGAGTGAAATTGGAGTTATGGTACATTTTTCTTTCTTTTTATGGAAGTATAGAATAATCATGTCAGTGGTGGCTGTAGTAATACATACCTTATCATGACTTTTATATATGTGTCTTTAACAGGGACACATCAGGACAAGGCAGATTCTGCACTATCTTCAGGTCTTATTCTCGTGGAGCACAGGTAATCTAAAGTCCTCTTTTCTATATAAAGCAGTTTATTTGTGCTACATTTTTAATGGAAAAAAAACCAAGATTGTAATAAGTGGTATTATTTTTTCAAGTGACATTCATTTACACTATAAATGTTGATAATTTATTTGACCAGTTACATGGAGAAGTCACTTTAGATGTTAATTTACTTGGAGGTGGCTTTGGGCATTGTGATGACAGAATGGAAAGAGAAGAGCGACAGAAAACATGGGAAAAAATGCTGTTGGTCAGTTTTAGCTGTTCAAAGCAGAAAGATATGGAGTTCAGATACTGAAGTTTTTGTTTATGGTAATATTGCAGGTCATCACAATTATCAACTGCTGTAAAACTATTGCATGTTTTCCTCATATCACGCAACCCTAGTTTGGATGTGTCATTTTTATGAATGATGCCGGTATTGTTTACGTCTTAGTGAAAATAACAGTGACAGTGCCACTTAACTGAGTTATCATTTTCTGTGTGGCTCAAGTCTGGGCTGCTTCTAGTTATGTGAAAAAGATATGAACTAGTAGATGTGACAGATCCTACAGTCTTAAATCATGGGTGATATAGATTTGGCATACAGTCTACTTTACAAAGAAACCCTACAGATGATCTAATTTACCAAACAAGCTGCAATGCTCTGCAATCTTTTCTGGAACCACAGCTTTGAAAAACATTGGAATGGTAAATAAAAACAGGATGCTATGATTTGCAAATCTCATAAACCCAGAACTTATTCAGAAAATAACATCAGATGATGAAATTGAGAAATTTTACAATTTCATGCAACATATGTGATTAAAAAATAAACTTGAGTACAGTCAAAGTTGACAATTGTTGCTGTACCTGAAGTAAAGATTTAACAAGTAGGAAGCTAACAAGAGGCCTTCGTCACAACGACTTTATGAAGAACAGTAACATAAACTCAAAAGGTTGTTGTGATGAAGCATCGTATGAACAGATTGATAAAAAGCAGCAGAGCGTCAGTTCAAGATGAATCAGACTGGCACAGAATATGTTGCTTCATCATGCTTGCAGTTATTTTTGTGCCTGATCAGCTCCAGTATCGCTCACGTCATACAAACATAGATAAGAATTTTTCAGGACTGAGCTGGCTACATGCTGACGTTTCTCTTTACCATCTTCATAGACAAACCTGATTCTCGTTTTAGATATTTGCTCAGCAGTGTGACATTAAATAGGAAGTTTACATTTACAAGAGTTTGCGTTAAATTGAGGCTGAACAATGACCATGTTGAGTTTGTCTGAATCCTTCTTAAGAAGCCATTCTGTCATCACTAAAATAGCTGTATGCAAACTAGGTTTTATATTTTATTTCATAGGAATATTTTTTTATATTGTATCAGTGTATTTGTGACTACATAAACTGACTGAGGGCTTCTGAACATGTTGTTGCTTTACTAAAAACATTTATTTCTGCCTGTTGCCACTAGTCTCATCTACATTCAGGTGAAGTGGATTTTATTTAAAATGCAGAATCTTAAAAGTGCTAATGAAACATTTTGATTCCACAGGGTATCCTGCTTGTGTATGACATTACTAACGGCTGGTCGTTTGATGGGATTGATCGTTGGATCAGGGAAATTGATGAGGTAGTCCACTTCAACCTGTTTCATGCAAAGCAGATGAAGGACTTGCATTTCCACTAGAAGGAGTTCTGGTTAGATTTTTCAGGGCGGGGCCTTTTACTTGCGTCTCCAACACCAGAAACAGCCCTTCAACAGCCCTAGGAACTTTTGCAGGGTGAAAAGTGTTCCTATAGTAGGAGAGGTACTCTGATGGACTTACAGGAACTGGCAGGGGGTCTCTGCTGATCTGGATTTATAAATGGCATTCAGCCCTTTCACATGAACGTAAATCATGTGAACACAACTCATTTTATCCATTTAGACCATAAATATTTTGCTATGAAAATGTTTGAGGATGGAGATTACAAAAAAAAAAAAAAAATATGAAAGACCATGTTGAGGAGGAGGTCCAGTGGGGCTTTTTTTTTTTTTTTAAATCTCAGTCGCTATCACTGTGGTGTGTGTTTAAAAAAAAAAAAAGCACTTTTACTCCAAACCCCCGCTAATGGAAATGCATTTTTCTAGGTTTGGTATAAAATCTGTACATTGAAGACTGCAACAACTAAACAGCATTTCTAAGTTACATCACAGTTTGGTAACCCAGTCTTGTATTACATTCACCAGCATGCTCCAGGAGTGCCCAGGATACTTGTGGGAAACCGTCTTCACCTGGCTTTTAAGCGGCAGGTACCAACGGAGCAGGCAAGGGCGTATGCGGAAAAGAACAGCATGACGTTCTTCGAAGTCAGCCCTCTCTGCAACTTCAATGTCATTGAGTCGTTTACTGAGCTTTCACGGATTGTACTGATGAGGCACGGGATGGAGAAGTTCTGGAGGCCCAACAGAGGTAGGCTAATCTGTTAGATTTTATTTGCAGCTAGTCTGGTAGAATATTAAAGCAAAGCAAAATGAGAAGAAAATGCTTTAAACCCATTTGTATTCGACATGACAAAAAGACATGTCAGAAATGATAAATATTTGTAACATGACTGAGCTAAAACAAAACAAAAACAAACTTCCCAGTTCTCTTTACAAGAGTTTATAACTCTAAAAAAATGTATTTTGAAGTAAAAATTTTGAACAGTTACACCATCTACCATACAACATGTCATGAAACCACTTGTGTTGTAGAATTCTCTGTATATGAAGGTTGAGAAGAAAAACAACTATGTTTTTACTCCAGAGGAAACCGGAGTTTAAAAAAATGAACATGATTCTGAAATGAAAATCAATATGTAGACTTGGGGACTTAGAAGTTCATCAGTGCGTACACATAGACCAAGATAAAACCTCTTTTTCATGGTACAAATATTTATATTATCTTTGACATTTGAGACATGAGAATATGCATTTTTTAGACATGTTGCTGTAACATAAATTTGTAATATTTCTACTTTTTTTTTTGGAGAGATTGAAAAGGGACTGACCAAAATGGTGCACAAAATGATCAAATCTTAACAGCTGCATAAAGAAGAAGCAAGCCTCAGAGGAGATGCATAAACCTTTCTGGGGGTTAAAATATTTAGATCCATCGGAGGGCGACATCTTTTTTGGTACACTTTATGGGCACGATGAAATGATGTAGGGTGTTGAAAACTATATCTCTCAAACCTATATCCATACCATATTCCTTTTTTTCTTTTTTTCCGCAGTCTTCAGCCTCCAAGACTTGTGCTGCCGTTCAATTGTGTCCTGCACGCCAGTGCACCTCATTGACAAACTGCCACTCCCCGTGGCTATCAAGTCCCACCTGAAGTCTTTCTCTATGGCCAACGGCATGAACGCTGTAATGATGCATGGACGCTCTTATTCAGTGGCGAACAGTGCAGCGTCTGGTAGTAGCAGCGGTGGAAGCAAAGCCAACAGTCTCAAACGCTCCAAGTCTTTCAGGCCCCCGCAGAGCCCTCCAAAGTACTCATCGTCCTCCAAAGGAAACTGTAAGATATCATAGTACAAGAGCACACCTTTTGCTTTCCCCTCCAGGGCCAGTGTTAAAGGTGTCGTTACTCTGAGAGATCACACGGCTAGAGAAGAGCTTGGAGAGCTGCCAGCAATCTTCATCAGAATCGATTATAGCTGTGAACTTACTTTGATCTTTGGGAACTGAATGGGACAGTCGGGTTGGTTTCTGTTCTCTTTGCGCTCGCTGGTGCCATCTAGTGGATGTTTGTTTACCTGTACTCTTTACTGCAGAGGTTCACTGTGATCAAGTAGAGCAAGATTTCTGTGGGACTATCTGATGTGAAACGAGGATTATCACTCGCCCGTTAACACTACAAAGGACTTGCTTTCATTTGGAAAAAGATTGTTTATTGCTATTTAAAACTGGACTTGAAGTTGTAAATTTACTGCGTTTGTGTTGGTCTGTGTTTGGGGATTGTTGTGGGGTGGATCGTTTTATGCTTATTTTGTCTTGAACATTTTGGGAGACGTGCTCAGATGTTTGTCTTATGCCACTTTTCTACTGTAGGAAAATCCCTTTGCAGCACAAGATTTTTGCAATATTTCTTCAAAACTCAGCTGACCTGACTTTTGAAGAAATTGCTTCATTTGAGTGGGAGGGGAAGAGCAGTTGGCATTTCTTTTTGCACATAGACTAGAACTAATATTACAAGAGTAATTTATTGGGTCAACAATCTGTCTGTGATCAAAAAGGTCAAATTGTTTTTCTTGTCGGTAAGACGACTTACTGCATTGAAGCACAATTTATAACCATCAGTCATTGGTTAAAGTATCTGTGTACTCTTGGTCTTTTATATCTTTTAACATTATCCTTTATTTGTCACTGCTTTAACTGGCTTAAACTCATCAGCAGCATGATGACTTTTTAATCTTTGAGCAATTTAATAATTGCTGGAGGCTGAGGAGAAAACCTTGTACAAATGCATATTCTCTTTGTTTATTCTGTGCTATTACAGATTTGTTTGCATCCTGGATCATGATATGAATTGATAAAATCAGGGTGTTGGCAAGAGGAATGTTGTACATTGGTTGTTTTTTGTGTACATGCTGTGTATTTATGAATGTAAAATGATATTCAGCAGCTTATCTTCTGCAGCCACGTGTTGATGTGTGACGTTATAAGTGGAAAGCTGCCAAGTACATGGACTTGATTCCACTAAGCTTCAGGGTGAGTTTGCACCTCTCCTGCTCAATGTGTTTTTCAGCCTTCTTGAAAAGAACATGAAAGTGAGTAGGGAGGAGGTTTTACAGGGATCATTTAATGTGGAAGATGTATTCATTGTCACAGTTCACGAACATTATTACAGAGACATCAGAAATTATTTTAATCAAAACTGGTATTTTACAAGTTGAGCGATCAACATTTTTATTATCATCTAAATGATCATTTCCCTTCCACTGCTGATAAACGTGTATTGTTACTTCAGCGTCTTCATTTTCACCTGTGTATGTGTGTGAAAGGAGAAAAAAAACTATTACAGAATTGGTGCATATTTTCATGACATCTCTTTTAGACCTAAGGAGACCAGACCATTAAACTATCTCAACTCTTAAAATGAACATTTGACAATTGTTGCTATTAGAGCTGTGTGTCTAAATGTTTTACCTTCTCCCCATTTAAAACCATCACCATCAAAATAAAGGGTAAAACTCCAAATCTGGCTTTACTTTCTGGAACTTGTGTTCCTCATTACAATATTTGTCATGTTGACATTCATCAGGGACACCGAGTTGAGAGCATTTCCCCCCCTTTGTCCTGTGAGTCCTGAGCGGAGAGCACTTAAGTGCGTTAAATCCCGTGGGAGGGGGCGCTGAATTGATTAGCTGCTCTCTCGGTATTGGCCAGTTTCGGATAACGGGCTGCGTCTCCGTGGCGCATGAATGCAGCGCGGTCAGAAGTCACGGAAAGGTTGCAGGGTCACTGCCAATGAAAAGATGGGGGGAGCTGCTTCTCATCGCCTCCGAGGCTGGCCGGCACAAAGATGAGTCACACACTGTTGAAAATGTGGCGCTTTACGTCTTCCCACCTGACCGTGGCATCTCTGAGCTCCGCGCGAATGAGGGCCGCTAGTAAATTGACCCCATGTCTAGACAAGAGGGGCGCAAACAACACGTCCTGCAGGACATGATGCGACACGCCTTTTCAGTTGTCCTGCTCTCTGCCCTGCGCCTCGAGCTGCTTCCAACATGTGGAGTCTCTGGATGGATTTGCGCAACAATGCGTGTATCTGTGAGTACTTGTGTTGAGCACAAAAGTCTATGAATCTAATGATGGCGAAAGAAAATTTAATTATAACCAACTATTCTTAAAAGAAAAAAAGCATGCTGTTATTTATGAACGGCACCTCTATAAATTCTGTCTGGAGCTCATTTATCAGTGGGTCTCAATGCGCACGATTGTTGGGAAAGCTCGCAGCTGAGGCCAAGCGTCGTCTTTGATGTTTTTACAATGTTTGTCCAGTTGTGTAGAGCATGGTGCTGCTTCATAAAACTTTCAGACACTGGACGTCAGTGGAGGGGGGCGGTCAGAGGGCTGCCCTTTCCACCTCCATTCACACTCTCCAAGGCTGCTCTCGCCTTTTTTTTTCTCTCTCTCTCATTGTGCACTTTCCGTCCGCTCATGTTGCCATTTTTTGTGGTTGGATTTTTCTCAGTCTCAAAAGGTCTCTTTTATGAAAGGATGCTGCTTTTACAGCTAATTTGCATGTCTTTCCAGACAACCGGAATTGAAAAGAAGTCAATTCAAAGTCCATTGTGCGTAGACTTGTCTTAGTCGTGAGGATTACAGCTTTTTACTTTACGCGCAAAAAAACAAACAAAACGACTTTACACATAAAACGGACAAACATACTTTGAAATCGACAATAGCCTTCTTTCTTTTCTGAAGACTCAAAGGAGGGATGGAATTATTCGGTGGGCGCCTCAAACAAAAGAGCAACAATGTGTGAAACTCCCCTACAGTCCTCGGAAGAGAGGCATTCAAAGGAGACCATAAGTTGGCAGTGCGCACGCACTTCAAATAAGCCGTTATCGGGATGGCCGGGTGCGTGTTTGTTGATGCTTTTGGTGTGCGACTTTCTGGACCTTTCGTCGTGTGTAAGTGAGGCAGGATCCAAAGTGAAACACGAAGGATTTTGTCCCAACAAGCTGAACTCCAATCTTTGGGTTGATGCGCAGAGCACCTGCGAGAGGGAATGCAGCATCGATGAGGTGAGATCATTTAATGTTTCATATCCCATAGAAGAGCAATCAACAGCCATATTCCTGGGTTTCACTCGGTTTTGTTTTGTTGTTTTTCAGCTGAGTGTTTATACCGCTGATATAAAGCTTGTGTTGTGTTCAGGACTGTGCCGACTTTGAGAAATGCTGCACCAACGTGTGTGGCCTCAACAGTTGTGTTGCTGCACGCTTCTCTGATGGCACCCCTGCTCAGCCAGATGGAGAAGGTGGAGAGAATGGAGAAGCTGCATCCAACTCAACGGCTACCTGCGAGGGCTTCCTCTGCAGCCAGCAGGGAGCGACCTGTGACATCTGGGATGGACAGCCCATCTGCAAGTGCCAGGACCGCTGCGAGAAAGAGCCCAACTTCACCTGTGCGTCAGATGGCCTCACGTATTTCAACCGCTGCTATATGGACGCAGAAGCCTGCATCCGTGGGGTGACACTAGCTGTTATCCCCTGCCGCTTCTACCTCGCTGGGCCCCACACCAGCCCATTTCCTCAAGACACTACGGTTAACCCAACCCCGACATCCTCCCAGGAGGATCCCATGCCCCCCACACTGTACTCGAACCCTCAACACCAGTCCATCTACGTTGGAGGCACAGTCAGCTTCCACTGTGATGTCATCGGGGTACCCAGGCCTGATGTGACTTGGGAGAAGCAGAGTGACCGACGGGAACGACTGGTCATGAGACCTGACCAGATGTATGGGAATGTTGTTATAACAAACATCGGACAGCTCGTCATTTACAACGCCCAGGTGTGGGATACAGGTATCTACACTTGCATTGCACGGAATTCTGCAGGAGCTCTCCGTGCAGACTATCCATTGTCTGTCATTCGCCGAGCTGATGATGATTTCTCTGAAGATCCGGAGATGCCCATGGGGCGGCCGTTTTCACCAGCAGACTGCCTGGCTGAAGTTGACCTCAGAGTGTGCAGCAGCGAGCGCCATGTTGACTGGTATTATGACAGCAAGGTGGGCACCTGCATGACCTTCAGCAGTGGTGGATGCGAGGACAGTCGCAATCGATTTGAGACTTACGAGGAGTGTAAAGCCTCTTGCCAGAGAGAGGGGATGGGAATCTGCTCCTTGCCTGCTGTTCAGGGTCCCTGCAAAGCTTGGGAGGCACGCTGGGCCTGGAACTCCTTAATGAAAATGTGCCAGGCTTTTGCTTTTGGTGGCTGTGATGGCAATGCTAACAACTTCCGGACCAAAAAAGAATGCGAGGCAAACTGTCCACAGCGCAAACGAAAACCTTGCAAGACCTGTCGGATGAGGGGGAAAATGATAGCCAGCTTGTGCCGCAGTGACTTTGCGATTGTGGGCCGGCTGACAGAGCTGGTTGAGGATCTGGACTCCGGGTTAGCTCGCTTTAGCTTGGAAGAAGTCCTGAGGGATGAAAAGATGGACCTGAGTTTCTTCAATACTAAACACCTAGAGGTGACCATCACCAAGATAGACTGGAGCTGTCCCTGTCCCAACATCACCATGGAAGAAAATCCTTTACTAGTGATGGGTATGGTGCAGGACGGCATGGCCATCATCCAGTCGGACAGCTATGTGAAAGCCATAACTGAACGCAGACTCAAAAAGCTGCACGATGCTCTAAATAAAAAGACATGTGCATGATTCTGAAAGTCCCGTGCCAGAGTTTTGGTCCATAAAAAGGCAGTGGTCAAATCTACATATAGATAAAAAAGCTTAAGCTTTGGGATTATCACAATTAAGATATTTTGTATCCAATTACAAAACACAATTGAACACTGCCTTTTAGTGGAGTCATAAAAGGTTAATTTGTATTATATTACATTCTCCATGTTTAAAGAACCCATTTATTCCAGTGCTAAAATGTTTATTTTTTATTTTGGGCTACATAACTATAAACGTTTGTCTTATGACTTGTGTAAATAAGATAGAAGCTAGAATACAATTTGACCATGTTGCAAAAAAAAAAAAAAAGTATTTTGTGATACTACAGAAATAGGCACATGTAGAACGTAGATTATTTTGTTTGGTCTTTTTGCGTCATTATTTTTAAACACAGGAGCATTACAAAGGTATTTTGTGTTATTTTTTTGTTCTGTATATTCACTCCTTTCACTCTGCGTAGCACTTCTGCAAAGTTACTATGATGAGAAGAATAATAAAATAAAACAGTCTTTCAGTAAATGAAGTATACCAGAGACATGTGTGTTTCAACCATGCATTAATACAATATTATAAACAAGAACAATTCGAAACAAATGAATTGATCTGATTTAAAGTTTCTTTTGAGTAAGGAGATAAGATTATTGATTTTTGATTCCTCAAAAATACCTTTTATCTGAGTTTTAAGCTGCTTTGACTATTTTGCTCCAAAACCGATGACATCAGAACACCTCACACTAAACTCTCCTTCCTGAACAGGAGACATTTGTTGTTTGCTGGCATGTCCACCTATGAAAGAAAATATTACATATCAGAAAACCATTATGCTTCTATCTTTGAGTTATTTGAGATTAAACATGATGTCATCTTTCCAGGAGGCTTACAATTTTATCCAGGAATAAACCATTTTCCTGTGCCAAAGAACTGAGGAGTGAGATATCCCTGAGTCCCCATTCTGGATTTCTGTAAGATAAAATGAGAACTGAAGATGTCATAGTTACCTTTTCTTCCTTTTTTTTTACCTGGATGATAAAACCCTCTGCATTAACATGGTACTTAACTAATCTTCAAAAGTAAAATTTTGTAAATATAATGCATTCTCATGTACTTATTTGTCTTACTACAACTCATCTCATTTCAGTTATCAGCTTTCTAGTTTCGCTTCAACATGGCTTCATAGTCCAAAAATACAAAACTTTACCTCTGTCGCAGGCTGAAGTCAAAGTCAATATTGCTTTGAGGGGTGATCTGACCATTCACTGCGTACGGCTGAGAGTAAGAACAAAATGTTAGATTCAAGTATGTGTGTGAAGACGGCATGTGATGAAGTGTACATGATGATGACATGAACTGTTTTATTACTCACGCCGTATGTCAATAGAAGACCCTGTGGTTTCAAAAGTGCTCCAGCCCCTTTAAATAAGCCCTAAACAAAAGAACATATGGGTCTGAGTACTAGAATCACGTGGCAGATATAGTTTAATAGTGAAAGGGAAAACAACTAAGGCCTTTTTGGTCCTCGTCTTTTTAATAGATGAAAAGAACACACATTAGGTGTTTTGGAAATAAAGTCAGAGAGGCCAGGCTGGGATGGTTTGGACATGTACAAAGGAGAGAGAGTGAATTTATTGGGAAAAGGATGTTAAGGTGGGAACTGCCACCCAGGAGGAAGACCAAAAAGGAGCTATATGAATGTAGTGAAGGAGGACATGAGGGTGGTTAAATGTGAGGGAGGAGGATGCAGAGGACAGGGTTAGATGGAGATGGATGGCTTGCTGTGGCGATCCCTCAAGAGAGCAGCCAAAATGAAAATAAAAAGAAGACAAGAGTTGAGGACTTGTGGAGAATACATGATTTCCACTTATGTCCTCCTTCATTACATCCACATGTCCCCTTTTTGGTCTTCCTTGAACACCAGGACCAGTGAATATATGAATTAAACCTGGCTGGGTCCTTTTAAAAAGGAAAAACAAGGATATTTCTCATACAAATGTTTTTTCTTTTTTAAACAATAAGTTATTTGGTCCTGCCTTACTTGGTTTTACCTTCAGCATATGGATTGCTTCACAAAATCAGTAGTCTCACCTCTGTACAAGCTAAAGGAGAAATATGGATCATGTTGATGTTGATGAGGATGTCAAGGCTCTCTGGCTGGATCCCTTCCCAGTGTTGATAGGGTTGAGAAGCATCCAGGTACATGGCAGGCTTCACATTGTCCAGCTTGAAGTGAGCTCTGTAAGCTTCTATACTGAAATGGAAACAAAAGGCATTATTGTTGACGGATGTATCCCGACCAAAAAAAAAAATATATATATATATATATATATATATATATATATATATAGCGGAGCAGCATCGCCACGGCTGTGGTAACGCGAGATAAAAATACGTTTTTTTTTCTTTTCAAAAATGCTCTAATTCTCAAGTTAGGAGGCCATAATCTTCTGCTACATCTATTAAGGTGATATAAATGACTAAGTTAGAAGCTGAAAAGCTGTCCATGTCTTCATATGTCTAAGTTAAGTAGCAGTTAACCGCGACACAGCAGCTATTTACCTGGACAGAGACTGCGGATCATACTCTGACGGTTGCCAGACAATATTCCGCAGAGATCGAGCAAAGTGAATGACGTGCTGCCCGGTCCCGGAGGAGATCTCGAGCGCTTGCAGGGGTCTGTGGCTGCTCACATTCTTCCGGATCACTGCCAGGATGGGCTCCTTGTTTCTGTCTGCGGCGGCAGCGCTCAGCATGTTGCCTGCTCCCGGGAGCAACTGCCGAGTTATACGATATAGTTTCTGTAACCACTCCAGTTAGCTTGGGAAACGTTAAATAAGACTCACTCAGCACCAGCCGAAAATGGTTAGTTTTTCGCAATTCGAGTAGGTTTTACGACAGAAAATGACCCACTTCCGCGTTAAGTCATGTGACTGATCTCAGATCCAATGAGAACACGAGGCGGGCACGGGTGCTCCGCCCCAAAACACATGAATAACAGGTTTGGCCTATATCGCTTAAAAAAAAAAGTTATCAAAATGTTTTCCCCTCATAAAATTTCCCCGTAACACACTACTTTATAGAAACAAATGCATTTTGATACAACAGATGCATAAGCAATAAGTGATTTTACTTTTTAAAAAATTGTTGGCAAAAGGGATAATCTCCATCCTCTGGATGATGGAGATAACAGAGCTCATGTGTAAATATAATAACACCTTCATTATGACATGAACAATTTGGTTCTGTGCTGTTGTTAAAGCAATTTCCTAAGTATTTATTAGTAACCTGAAAGGAGCTATATTTAAATACTATCAGTTTTTCAACTGTTTATCAAATATTATTGCTTTATAAATGAGAAATCTGTAATGGACTGACCAGCTGTCCAGGTGTACCTCTGCCTGTCCCTGTAATGAGACTCCAACAGACCCCTGTGACCATGTAAAAGGATTCAGCGGATGTAGGAAATGGATAAATAGATGAATAACAAATGAAATAATGTCTTTGTCTTTATCTAAATATTTTTTTTCCTCCCTAGAAAAAGGAAACAAAGAAATTTTTTAAAAAGCTAGATGGGTGGGAGTGTGCGTGTATCACATGTCAATTAATTTCCCTTCTGTGTTAAATAAAGTAGTTTTGAATTTTGAAAGGAATTGCATATGTGTGTGTGTGTGTATGGGATGTGGGGTGATTCATAGATGAAATGGAAAAAATGAATTTATAAATACTGTAAATGCATATAGAAGTAGAAATACATAAATAAATGGACAAATAAATGAATGCAATGCATAAACATTTAAATGACATGTCATTTATGTCATTTAACAAACATAGAAATTCATAAATAAATGTGGAGCCAAATAAATACATAGGTAAACTCAGACACATAGACACAGATAAATAAATGCAAAAAAAACCCCAAAAAACAGTTACTTCCATATTTATGTATGTCTTCATGTACTTATATTTGATTAGAAATATGGTTCTCTATATTTAGTTGGGCATTTCAAAAATGACTTGATCCAGAAATGGCATGTAGCTTTTTGGATGGTTTTTGTGGTTTGATTTGACTATACACAGAAATTCAGAATATAAATGCATTACATTCTGTTACAGTTTATTTTGAATAATTTAACATTTATTATTATATCCCCCAAACTGCTGTTTTAACATATTAAATTAGTTTTTTCTTCAATTGTGTAATAGGCCTTTCATTAAAAATAAATATTTAATTACCTTAAGAAATTTGTTTGATTTTAATATTTGCTTTTTATAACAAACTTTATTTTTAAAAAATCTTGATACGAGGAAAAATAGAATTCAGGTTGTAATTCTGCAAGATACAAACTTTTACTCACAAGTAAACACAAAACAACACAGAAAACAAGGTAATAAGTTAAAGTTTAAGCATGAGCAAAAAGAGGGACATTAATAGAAAAATGTATCACTGAGCAAAGGGTTTTGGCAAACAGAAATATCCATAACACAGGACAGTCAGGGTGACAAAGTCAAACTAAATCAGCTTGACTGACAAACAACAATCTAACTTGTCAAGGAGAAAGGAGAAGCATAAGCAAAATGTAAGTTTCTATGAAGCATCATTTGTAAAGAAAATCTGTATATCTACTGCTAAAGTAAACAACAATTCCCCCCTTAAAACAAACAAAAAAACTGTCTAGTGTGAAATCTAATCAGAAGTAACTAACTCTTCATTGAATACACATTTCACATTTTAAATTGATGGATACTCAGGAGTCAGTGGAAAAAAACTGCAAACACATTTGATTACAGTTGCATGTGCTTGTGCTGACGTGACAAAAACTGGCTTCACAAACACCTGCTTTATTCCAGATGTGACAACGGTGCTACAGCTGCTTTCATGCACTTGTGAGCAGCGGCTCTGCACCTTCCAGGCCACCTGTACGCTCTGTATTTTGACTCTGTGGACTTTCCGAGCTGATTAAGGTTTGGGGTGGGTTTTCAGCCGATTCCTGGCTCTCATGAGGATTTGGACAGAGGAAGGTCTGGTTGACATCAAGCATATTCAGACTGGTCACAGTGACCACAGAATCGCTGAAAATTGTATTTGAGAAGACAGAGTTAAAAGTGAACGATGAGCCAAGGAGAGACTCCTGTACGGGACACTTGTGGTTTTCTGTCAGAACAACAGTTTGTTCTCTTGGAGGTTTAACAGGAGGAATGGGGTCAGGCTCACAGTTCTTATTTGCTGACTCTGGATTTTGACTCTGACTCAGCGTTTCCTCCTGAGTACAGTTCTCCTCTGAAACCTGCACAGGCTCAGTCTTGACTGTGTCCTTGCTGTTGATGCTAGAGCGCTGAGGTGAGCCCTCTGCTGTGGAAACAATGCTACTGGCACAAGGAAGATGTTTAGGGGACTTGGAGCCTCTCAGTCGTCCCTCTTTTACCAGCGGCGTAGAGAAGCAGTTGAGGCAACCAGACATCGAAGAGGACTTACCTTGAACATACAGAACTGTGATTGGTGAACATACAGAGGCTTGTGCATTTTCAGCTTTTGAGGACATTCTTTTAATCCCTGAGCCTCCTAAATCTGATGACCGACGTGCCACCTTGCCTCTTGATCCTTTTCGAACGGTTTTTGTACCTCTTGTGAGCCAGGATTCCTGAGTCAGCTTTTGTACAGACTGACTATCTGAATTCTGGCAGTCTGGACTGAACACAGCAGAGGTCTTCATCAAGTGCTGCTGCAGCTTTGAGTTATGTTGGGGGGTGGACGTATCACTGGGTGGTTGGTAGGAGGAGGAGGAGCGTCGTGATGGGGGCTGCTGGACAGGACTGCTGCCGTTTGACCAGGGCTCATTTTCCAGGCTAAGATTGAACTCACCGCTGCTCTCACTGTGGGGCCTGCTTTGGACTCCATTCAGTCCTAGAATAAAAAAATTGCTGTTTTGTCAAATATCTGTAATCCAATATATATAGAAATCAAAGAAATAGCCTATCAAGAAATGATGTGTCAGCTGTATCAACAAAACACTGTTAATGTCCAACAGGGAGCAGCAGAGTCAAGTTTTTCTTTACCAGCTGCTGACCTCAGTGATCAACATAGAGATTAAAACGAAACAAGGTCATGAATGCGATTTGATGGCTTTACTCTAATTCCTCAGCTGGTTATACATTTGCATGCTGACTGAATCCCCCCGTAACATGTATCCAGAAGACTTTACCGTGATTCTGCAGATCGTTGTTGTCCTCGCAACCAGATGGTACAGTGCTGTCATTTGAATTTTTGTCTGTGGGGCATCAAATGAGAAGTCACTGACATATAATAGTGACAATTGATAGTTTCAACTTCTAACAGGAAAAACACACGAGTGTTGTCACTGTTTTACTTTCCTTTGCTTTGTTCTAACTATGTAACTAATGATGACAAAAGGAAAACAAATAAGCAGTTGTTGGATGCCTCTACCTGCCACCCACAGCTTAGAGACCTCTGGAACAGGGACAGTAGTGGTGGTGCTGAAATCGCCGGATGACAGAGTGGTTGGATGGTGAAGGTGGAAGATGGACAAGATGGAGGTGGTAAGGGATGGCGTCTGTGGCTTCTCCAAGCCCTCTTCTACACAAGTCTCTGTCCCTTCCAGTGGCTCTGGGCTCGCAGCCCACCGCTTAGCCTCAAACAGCGTTGAGGGGCAGGATAAGGAGCTCAAAGCTACATTGTCGGATGAAGGAATGGAATAAATGGATGAGGGCAAGGGATGGTCAAGTTAAATGCAAATGGAGATTATACTTTTTTTTTTCTTTTGTCTCTATCTTTTTTTCCCCCACTGCACGGTAGTCATGAGGAAGGCTCAGAACTGAATGTGTGGATTCCTAACACCACTGCTGGCTCCAGGCAGGACAAAGCTCATGCAGTATCAGGGCACTGCTGAAATGCAGCACCTCTTTGTACTAATAATGTTTTCATAAAATATCACAGACTTGGTGTAATGTAGAACGACAGTGGAGTGCTTTGGTTTGTAATATACAAAATAAACATGCTGAGAAAGCATGAAATGTGATCGAATGAAGTATGTATTGATGGACACATCTTTATCATATAACTAATGTTATTCTGTCTTTATGTCATGTAGTACAAATAAATATAGCAGAAGCACAGCAAAAGTTGTTGCATTAATAGCAAAAGAAAATGTGTCATTCAAGATAAGAAAAGACACAAGACCACGGTTTTTCTTACACAGGGAACGACGGAAGAGGAACTTGACTTTGTCTCTGTCTTTTAGCCTGTACCTCAAACGAGGAAACTTTTTCAGAGAGGCTTTTTAACGGCACATGTGAACATGTGGGATACAGATAGCGGTGATAGGAGAGGGGAATGGATGCAAGCGACGGGTGAGGGAAGTGAGTGAGGCAGGAGAAGTAGGAAGGGAAGGAAAAGACATGGGGGAAAAAAAGAAAGGCACAAGTTAGGGGTCAATAAATACACGAAGACAATAAAAAGACACAGGGAAGACATACTGAGGACTGCTGAAGAAAGGTCAAGCAAATGCTTGACCTTTCTTCACACAGGGGAAAAAAATGATTCTTTTTTTCTTCTTTTACACCAGGGGAAAAAATGATTCTTTGGATGAAACATGAAATTTGGTTTATGTCTAACAACTTGAATTATGTTCTCATTTAAGTAATCTTTTTGTCAAAGATATTAGATTAGAATCTAGTATAATAGAATATAGTTGAATTAAGTCATTTTCAAATTGAGTTTGCTAATGCAGTTAGGCCGATTTCAAAGAGTAATACTGACAGCATTTTTTCTCTGAATAAAGCAGATTAGAAAGTTTTTGTTGAGGACAGAGGATATGACGTTCATAAATGATAGACATCACAAAACAAATGAGCGAAGATTTAACAGCATTGAGAGACGTTTAATTTTGAGTACATAGATTTGAGTTTTTGCAACTCTTTTGGTAATGCATCAATGGAGGGATAGTCTTGTCATATTTTGGGATGATGACTCTCCTTCAAATGCAGCTTCAGATAAAGATGAACCTGTTCTTGAACCACCCATTTCAGTCCTGACCTTAAACAGACACATTCCTGGATTATTTATTTGCCCTGTTTCTGAAGATGACCTGGCAAGTTTCACATACTCACTGCTGTTTCGCTGCTGTAAACTGGAGTCACCTGCTGAGGTGGAAGCTGAGCCTCCAGAGCCATCAAAACTGATGAACGAGCTGTTGTCGTGAGTGGAAAGGTGGGGCTCGGCAGCCCCTGAATGAAACTCAGCTTCCTGCTTGCGGCTGCTGGGTTTCATCAGCTTTTTCAGCTTTAGGGTTATCCAGTTACCTCGTCTGTGAGCCGACAGGAAGAGTAAAACAGACACAAGTCATGGGAGCCAGGCTGTCAAACCTGCACAGATAAACTACAGATTTTAAAGATTTAAGAATGGATTTTAAAGCTGTAATAACAACAGACAACTGAATGTGACAAACAATTACGTTTGTTGTAACAGTGCCCTTTCACAATTATTATCCAGCACTGGAATTTCACAAGATGAAAACAGGCATTTTATCTTAATGAAGCAACTTTTTAAAAATCTTTGTATCCAGTTAAGATATAATCTGTCTCAACATGGATAAATTAGTATCTGAAGATCTTTGGATGTGAACGTAAGCACTTTGTTACAGTTAGTGCCTAATTACCTGCGAGGAGGCGAAGGCTCATAGAACTTGTACTGGTCCATTATCTTTTCCTCCAGCTTCTCCTTCTGCCTCCTCAAATCATTAAGCTTGTCACTGAACAGAGAGGGAGAAACATTAGAAACATCATCATCCAAATTTTGAGCACTGTGGTAGATAAGCGCCTGCAAATTTTTAAGTTGTTGTGTCAAACAGTGAGATTGAACATGTTAGTTCATTAACCCCCACACAGCCTTTAGAGTAACAGCCTGTCACTATTTTCTTTGTTCAATTCAATAAAGAATTTGTGGAGGAACTGATTTTCACTGTACACTGTACACACACTAATATTGTAAGTGTGATGTTTGGGCCATTTTGATCCAACAGTGGTCAGAGTTTGGCAGTACAAATAAACACAGTGAGTGTTGATAAATAAAATGTTTGTTGTATACTTTCAAAGGTAAAGGCTCTGGAGTGTTACGTACATCTGCCTGATGTGAATCATGCAGATGTTTGCTACTGACCTTTTTTTCTGTGTAAACTATAATTTTGGAAACATGACATGCATTTGTTATGATGAGTAGCCATGACAACAGAAAACTGTTTAAATGTGGGAGCAGCTGATCAAACTTTCCTGAGATAGCATTTCTCTTCACAGATTTAGAACAGTATGGGTAGACAAAATACTTCAGACTGACCAGAGGAAGTGAGGCAGCAGCGCTTTAAGGACTTGTTAACAACAGATGGTATAAAGTGAAATGAACTGCCGTGAATTAAATAGGACTTTAGTAATCCATAAAGGGAAAAATATGTTGTAGCAGTGTTAATGTCATCGAAAAATATATAATAAAGTCAAGATTAAAATAAATGTCAGTTGAAAAACAGTTGAAGAGTAGGATGTATAGCAGAAAGACAAACTTGGCCGAAACCTCAAGAATTCATCTGTGTTGTGTTTTTTGCCTAACAACAGTGCAAGATGATGCACATGCATGGATCAGGATCAGCATCAGTTCACACAGGTGATACCTCTCAGTAGACAACATGGACTGAAATACACAACAGTTCAACATCTGTGATGCTGAGGAGCTCCTTCACAGTAACCAAGGTTACACCGTCTGTTGTTAACAATCGCTACAGCACTCCTGGCCCCCTTCTGTCTGTCTGTATCATCTGAAGTTCTTGTAGAAACTGGAGTGTAAAATGGTCCTGTAGCCATGTTTTGGAAAAGGTGAGACCCCACCCTTTCCCTGTTTCATTCTCTTACCAGGAATCCCACTTTGAACATTGTAATCAAGATGGAAAAAATGGTTAAAAATACGTGCTTTCTTGCTCTCCATTTTTCAACTAGTCTCCTTACAGAGACTGAGTCCAAACTGGACCCAGAAACTCTGAGATGGTAATAAAAATACCATCACCATAAAAGGGTTAACAGAACATCCCTAGTTCAGAAGAGTAGAAAATATGAGAATTAACCTTTTTTTTAAAAAAAAAAAATCATGGTTTCAGCTGCTTACATATACTGTCGTTCTTCAACGTGAAACAGATCCTTGCTTTCCATATTCTGCTCCAACAAGGTGCGGTTCTGCAGCATCAAGGTCTCAATCTGGCCGAGCAGGTGCTGATTCTCCTCATCAAGCTTTTCTTTCAACTGGCTCAGCAACTAGACATCACAAGCAGCCATGAATGCATATGTGTGAACATCTCTGAACCATTTACTGACGTACACTTATAAAAACAGAGAGTTCCAAATCAAAACACAGATTCATTTAATTCTATGTACTTATCATAGAGTAAACATCAAACATAGTTTGGTAAAGCAACTTTATCACCCAGTAGCAGATAATCTAAGCATCTGTTTCTGTCCATACCTCACACTGGTTGGTGAGTTTTGTGGAGGTGATGTCCAGCTGCTGGAAATCCTTCTTGAGCTCAGAAAAGTCGGCCTCCAGCCAGGTGTGTTCGAGCTTGGTTTCATTCAGCTGACTCTTCAGCTGCTTATGGTCTACTGTCAGCGCCTCGTTGTCAGTAAGCAGCTGGCGGTATATGTGGTTGAGCCTTTCAAAACACGAACAGTGATGTATAAGCTTCCATCCACATGTTGCCTACATGTATACTCTAGTGTGTGTGTGTGTGTTTGTGCTTTCACACCAATCCTTCTCATCACGGAGTTGACAACATTCTGCAGCTGTTTTCCGGTGCTGTTCTCTCTCCAAAGCCATCCTCATTTGCTCCTCCTTAAGGGTTTTCTCCAGGTCTTCTAGATTGGCCCGCTGCTGCATCAAGCTGTTATACCTGATTACACCCCCCGCAGACAGATACAAGCACACATACACGTGAAAGAGTTTGTATGTGGAAGTTGACAGAATCTCAGACTGGGCTTGCGAGATTACCCTCCTATTCTTCTAATTTCACCCACCTGTCCTGCAGTGTGCGCTGCTCTAATTCCAGTGTGCGGTGAGCGTTTTTCAGACAGGCATGTTTGCCCATCAGGGATTCGTATTCCATGGCTTGCCGCTCATGCAGAACTGCCAGCCGCTCGTGATCTCGTAAGAGCTGTTCATGAGCACCACGCAGGTCTTCACGTTCCCGTATGACGCTGTCCCGCTCACTCTCTGTCCCAGACTGCTGCTGCTGCAGCTGAGCATTCTGGGCCATGAGGGATGCACTCTGCGAATTCAGTGTAGATTTCTCCACCTGGTTTAAGAACAAAAAAAAAAAAAAAAGAGGCTTAGAAGTTAAAGTAGCATATATGCCAATACTATGGCCAGGAATTGTTAAGTGCATTTCAGAGAAATGGGTGCATTATAAAGGCACCTGGAGTTTAGCATTTTGTGTCTGCAGAGCTGTGTTGTTCTCCTGCAGTGAGGCAGCCTGCCTCTGCAGAGCAAGGATCTGAGCCTGCTGGCTGTCAGACTGACTCTCTAGTTGTTTTAGTTGGGCCTGCATAGCCTGCCGTTCTGCCTCCAGTGTTGCATTCTGCAGAGAGGAGTAGAGAGCAGCAGACACAAGAAGAGAGGAGAAAAGAGTGTTAAATCAATCAATCAACCTTTAACTATACATTAACTTTAATTATACAATAACCAGCTGGCACACAAAGTGCTTTACATGAAATGGAGTTAATGTTAGGTTAAAGATGATTCATTTTCTACTTCTAAGTTTAAGTCTACATCTAAGTTTGCAGTTTCAAAAGAAAATTCTGCTGCACAGGAACTAGTGATACTATACTGTAAGACATGACCATGCCATCAGTCAACAGAAGCAATTCACGTACAGTTCTCTCGACTTCAATAAGGTGGTCTTTGAGCTTTAGTAGTTCTTTGGTAGCTTCCTGGCTTTCACGCAGCCACTCAGCAACAGCGTTGCTGGACTCCATTGGAGGGTTGGAGCTTGAAGTTGGCCGCTCTTCCTCTTGCCTCTGTTGCAAAGCCTCATAGCTTATCTTCACCTGTGTGATGGAGAAGAGAATAACAGTTAAATCAGGAGACACTAAATGGCCTGCAAATGCAAACTTTATGACACAACTTACAGTCTTCAGCTCCTGGCGCAGCTGCCGGTTCAGAGAAGAGGATTCCTCCAGACGAGCCTCCAGCGTAGCCATCTTGTCGTTCTTAATTTGCAGAGACCTTTTAAGAGATGCTTCCAACTCTAATTCAAGCATCTTGACCCTATTTTATAGATAGAAAACAAGGTAGTTTAACTTCTAAAACACCTAATTTGTTTCTTCATGGAGAGCTAAAATGCCAAGCATTATATTTATGCATTACCTATTTTCCGTTGGTTCTCGTTCAGCCGGCTGCATACTCTCCTGGTTCAGGAATTTCATGTCCAGCTCATGGGCAAGCCTCTTCAGTTCATTGTCTTTCTGCTGGGTTTTCAACTTCTCACTCACTAGCTCCTGAAGATGGACAATACGCTCAGATTATACAGCTTTTATACTAAACGGAAACATGGCTTCAATTATTTAATCCCACTGGACTTGGAATAACTACATGGATTGTTTATAGATGTACCACACTTCGCCTTGTTTCTTTCTTAAACTAGACATGTTATACCCCCTTTTTCAGGTCATAATGTGTTAACAAAGGTTTAACAAGATCAGGCTTTGACATGGAATGAAAAGCAATTTCAATTCTGACCTCACGAGGCAGAATTTAAAAGTAGGTGTTGTCTTGTATAGTGACAATTGGTTACACAATATGATTGGGTGACCACCCAAAATTGTACGTTTTTCTCAATGTTACAATATATCTTTCATTCAGTGGCAATAGTTATATCATAATATTGTCCTAAATGATCTGGTTCTAAATAATACCCTTAGGAATGTTTTATGTTTGTGTTCTGCCAGTTCTCACGTCTCTAAGTGTTGCCAGGGTCCTCTGGTCGATAGCAGCTTGCTTGGCCAGTTGTCTGTTCTCTGTCTCTAGGCTTTTCACTCTTTCAGCAGTTTCCCTTAACTCCTCCACCTCCTTCACTAGAAGACGCATCTCTCTTTCTAAGGTAGCCATACACACATTACTGCTGTCTAAATTTGCTTCCTGAATCTCAGCCTGGAAGGGATGAAGACAGAACATTAGTCAGTCTAACATTTGCAGCGTAAATCTTTCAAAAACGGCCTCGCTTAAGGTTTGAGACGGACAGGTTTACACTGTGAAAACAAGGCTGACTACCTGCTGCCGGAGCCGCCGATTCTCCTTCTCTAGATGCCTCTTTTCTCTCTCCAGAGTGGCACTTTCATGCTCCAGGCTCCGCTTCTCTGTTTCTAACTGTTCCAGACGTTTTGCAGAGATCCGAAGTTCCTCCACTGAGCTCTGCAGAGAGTGGCTCTCAGCTTCCAGCTCCTGAACCTCTGCTTCCAAACGCTGAACTTTACGGTCTCAAGAAACAGAGGACAGTAAAAAGGAGATGCACAGTTTTGTAATAATTCCATCACATGGTAACGTATTTAATAATGATCTACAGAACCTACCAGCATTTTCAAGTGAAGCCTGTAGTTGCAGATTAAGTGTGTCCAGAGCTCTGCACTTGGCTTCCAGTCTTTGGGTTTGCTTAGTGGAATAGGAAGAAGATGTAGGTGGACCAGTGAAGATGCTATCATGACAAGGACTGCTGCTCTTTGGGCCAGAGGAGTGATAATGTGATCCAACCATACAATGGACCTCGTTGTGGTTGCTTTCTAAGACCTCCAGATCCAGCTTCATTTTGCTGAAATATTCTCCATTGCACTGATCCTCCACCCCTCCTTTCTCCTGCTTATGACAGTCTCTATTATCTGTATGCAGAATCTCACTCTTCACTCCCTCCAGGTGTTCAGCACGATGGAGTTGCTGATGGCAGTTTGATTTTCTGTTTACAATCTGCTGTGTCAGTGTACTGTGGGCCGGTACATCTGTGGGCTTTTCTAGAACCGAGCAGGAGGTTTGCAGCACTGATGATTCTTCTGTTGATGCAGTAAAGTCGTTCGTTCTACACACCCCATGGTTACTATTTTTGGTTTTTGTGCTGCTATTAGAAGTCGCAGCTCTGAGCTCCTCGATGGTCCTCAGAAGAGTTTGATTCTCCTTCTCCAGCTTCAGCATCCGACTATGGGTCCTTTCACTGACCTCCTCACTTAGAGTTTGCTGCCCTTTAAAGAAGCACATAATAGCACTCAGAATTTTGCTATAATGAAGGTGGAAATTAGACATAATTACAATAAGGGAAAAACATGAAATGTTTATTCATTTTTTTGCTACTTACATCAACTATTAATCTAAATTCGAACACTTAGACAAATGGATTATTCAATTATTATATATATCTAACTGATGAACTAAAAGAAACAGGAAATGCTCCCCTTCTTTTGCTAAATCTGAACTTTAGCGCCGATACTGGCACTTTGGGTAAATTTGGGTCTGAGAAATAGAAAAATTATGGAATATTTAACATCAAATATTATTTTTTTTGTGAACTTTAATAATAGAAAAATAAATAACTAATCTGATGAAAAGGGCATGTCAAGATTTGTGCATTCTTTGGGAGGATTTGAGGAGCATTTTCCTTCATTAAAGTTGCACGGAAGAAAGCTCGTCTGCCCACAAAAATGCCAAAATCTTTAAACTCAAGAAAAGAAAAGGCATCTTTTTGACCATAATATAATATTTTAAGCTAATAAAGCTAAGCTTTGTGTTGTGAGTAACACTGCTTAAAATGAGTATGTGCTCCGTGAGACAATCAAATAGTCTTGTCTAACCATTAAAAAGAAAAAAAATCACAAATAGATGTAAAATACTCTGAAATAAGCTGTCTGGGCCTTAAGTATATATAACAAAGTGAGAGCAAACTTTCTACTGCCCAACGCTTAGCCGTCAACTCAACAGATAGTACATCTGTGTAGACAAAATAGGTTTCTAGTGACACTATAGAAAAATCTGATTTATCTCAGGTGCACCAGGAGTTGGATCATTGTTACAAAAAAGGAATTTATTTGCAGCTCTCCCTTGATTAATGAAAATTTCAGCAGACAAACAAGGTTTAATAATGGCTTCCAGTGCAAAAAGAAAAAAAAAACAGTTAAAAAGTGTTTAAATTTATTATTAAACAAACTTTAAAAGATGGTCCAGCATAATTTAAAGCCATCATGTTAAAAAAACACATTTTGTTTCAGTAAATTGAAATTAAAAATAAAAAAGCCCGGCATTAATATGTGTGTGAATAGGTGAACGTGACTAGTTTGTTTTAAGCTTCAAGTGGTGACTAAGACAACAAAAGTCCCACATACATACAGTCCTTTTCTTTCAACAAAAACAGAATACATAATAATAATAAGCAATCATGCATGGACTACTTTCTTAAGATACATATCTCTTAATTTACCTTTCCTTTATTACCTCCCTGTATCACTCACTAATGTCTCCCATGACTTCGTCCTAACATCAGCTCCTACCCTGTGAGTTTTCTGATGTCTTGGAGAGCTGCTCCAGCTCCCAGCCAAGGAGCTGGGATTCCTCCATGCTCCTCCTCTGTGCCAAAGACAAAGCCAGGTTCTCCTCCTGCAAGTCCTCGATGTGCCTCCTATCTGCCTCTTTTTCCTGAAGTAAAAGTTAAAGTAACATTAACACTACCAGAACAGAATCTGTTTGTCTGCTGACAGTCATTAAATCTCGAAGAGGACTTAGAGCTTTAATTTTGCATTCTACATGATTTTGAACCGTATTACCTATGACCCTTGTTGAAATGTCTGGAAACCTTAAAGCGAAGGTCTAAATAAATACATCGAAAATAGCTCAAGTAAAATACATTTTCTTTTGTGCAATCTTGCTATCAAAACAGACAACACACATAATCTTGACTCTTGCCTTGGCAGAAGAACTGACCTGCTCCATGTCGTGCACCCGGGCTTTCAGCAGCAGACTGTGCTTCTCCAGCTGATGGATCTTATCTGTGCGAGCCCTCCAACCTTCCAGCTGATCTTCCAGCACCTCTTTGGTCTCTTGGAGGACCCTGTTGTCCTCCTTTAGCTCCTAACAAGAAAAAAAATTTGTACAATTTATCTAAAATGCTGAAAGCTACTGAACTGAATTGTCCCCAAACATAACTGTTACTGTCATACAAGAACCAATATGTGGTTCTTGCATCACAGTGACAGTTATATCCATCTATCCATTTTCTATACCTGCTGAATCCAATTTCTGGGTCACGGGGAGTAACAGTTATATCTTAACCAAAACCGAGAATAAATGTTGAAGTATATTTTTATTGCTCCAACCTCAACTTTGGTCTTGTAAAACTCCATCTTGTGCAGTTGCTCCCTGTAGCGTCCCACTTCACTCTCCAGCTTGTCCGCTTTGATGGCTCTCTCTCTCAGGGCGTCCAGCTCGTCCCGGTAGGTGCGGGCAGCACGAGCATCGATAAGCAGCTGGGAGTTCTGGTGAGGGTTCACAGAGATGTCATTTATCTAAAAGCCTTAGTGTTAACGCACCTCTAAAGTGATAAAAATAAAGAAGAAAAATGTTTTTTTTCCCCCAAATTGATATGTCACATAATGTAAAGATTTTTAAAATACTGTACAGATTTTTTATGTTTCTCTGGAACCTATGAATATCTTCAATGTGACCTCATCGCAAGCTGTAAAAAGATGAACAAACTCATCCATTATGAACCTTTTAGTATCCACAGAAGAGTGTCAAAGTGCAATACCACTGACAGCTAGAAGGGAACTCCTGAAGAACCCCTTTTCAAAAAATCCTGACTTATTCTGATGAGTCCTGGTGGTCTTTCTGAAAATAATTACATATTTCAGTTGATATTGGTCAATAAAGATATAGATGTATTTTGTCCAGCCAGGCATCCAGGATAAGCTCCACCTGCTTGCTCAAATATGATCCCTTCTAATTCCAAACAGACCAAGTGAAAACAGCAAAAACAAACTGCACATCACAAATCAATACAGTAAGGGATGTTATGGAGAGATAGGTATAAATTCCAGAATTACAAATGAACCCAATGTGGCAAAAATGAGTCAGATTGTGTAGAAGTCAGTTAGAAAATAATTCTACTTCTCCCCTGATTTGTGTACAGTCAGCATTTTCTTAATGAGTTCAAAATGATGATCATTTAATAGTGCATGTAATTGGGGTTCAATTTTGAGTAAAAGAGGGGATGCATTAGGGCAGAGTTATGTTGAAATTGACAAGCTGCTATCTAATGGGCACTGCACAGTTTGAGTTGTTTACTAGAGTTTGATATCAATTAAGTTCATCTGTGTTGGCTGTAATGAACCCAGGAGGATAGGGTCTGTCAGCACCACAAGATGCAGCGATTTCTTGGGTGCAGACATCTTACCTCCTGCTGGATCCTCTTCAGCTCTGCTTCCATGTTCTCCAGCTCATGTCTGCAGTCAACTATCTGTTCACTCTTCTCCTCTCTGTGGTCACATGAGCAGTCCAAACATGCAATCAGTTTGGCAGATTAGGGTTAAGAGAAAATTTAAAATGAGACTGCTATTATCTCTGTGTAAACACATTTTAACCACTAAGTGACTGTAATACTTGAAAAAGAATGACATAATACAATAACACTCTAAAATAAACTTGGCAATATGACTTGAATTAGTGAATTATTTAATTATCTTTTGCATGCAAAAGGGTCAGAACGTACATCTCAAGTTTCAATGTAGGAGTGTCACAGAGAGTCAACAGTACAACAGTTTTACTGAGCAGAGCTGGTTCTGGACAAAATAACATGCAGTTATCAAAACAACATCTTTACAGCTGCATAGGACAACTAAACCTAAACTATACAGACACAATACTGGTCTGAACCGGGTGGACTCATAATAAATTCACAGAGTTACTGATAATTTTCTATCACAGAGATAATCAAACTCAACATTTTCTTTTTTATCCACATGCAGGTGAAGAAACAGATGTACTTGTAAAAATAGCCTATGGCATATTCAAAGTATATTCATATACTTACAACAGTAACAAAAGTATAGGCCATTAAAAAGTGTAAAATGCTGCATTTGCTTAGAACCAACAGTGTGGGAATCCCAACAAGAGGGTAATTGGAAGAGAAAGATGACTTGATGAAGAGCAAACAGAGCTTCACGATATTAGGAAAACATGTGATTTGTGATGTCATTGTTCAAAACTGCAATGATGATATAAGGAGCGATATATAAATAAAAATCTTTGCTTTGGTGTTAACATAGAAATCAGAATATGAAAAGCCTATTTGAATGTGTTATCTTTACAACACCAAAATGGTTTTATTTAAAAAAAAAAACAACAACAACAACAAAAAACTCAGATGGCATTGAACCTGTTTAGTCCCATGGAAATGGAGTTTCTTGATCAGTTTGAACATCTTCATGCTCCCTTCAGATATTGTCTGCAGTATTGGATGGGATTTAAGTAAGGATAATCAAATAAGGACATAATTTAATTAGATGAATAAAAATAGCGCAGTGAACATCCATCTGTTGTGCCAAATATATTGACATTCAGAGGGTGAACGATTGGCACTTAGTATCACTTGACTGTGATACTTTTCTTTTTAGTTTTACAAAACTGATACTGTGTGTGTTGATATTACAATGGCAATCAATTTTCAACATATTGCGTAGGCCTAAAAGCAAAGATGGAAATGAGCCTTTGATTGGATCAGTGTTAGTCTATGCGTGTGTGTATGTGTGTGTGTGTGTGTGTGTGTGTGTGCGTGCACTATCTGCTCAAATGCAGAGCAAATGTGGGTCAATGATAGTGCATCGCCCTGCAACCTGCCAAGCGGGCAGCAATCTGGGCCAAATTCCGCGGGGCATCACTTATCTGGTACTAGCGCTTCCGCTGCCTCTCATTCCCTCTTCATTCACAACCCCAGAGAAGCGCTAACCGTTTACCATTAACAAGCATGAAGAAAAACTTCAAACTTTAACATTTCTGAACTGGAGCTAATCCAACATTTAACAGTGAAAATGACAAAAGATACATCAAACTGACTGAAAGTGAACGCATTTGCTGTTTCAAAATCTGGTGTGAAGATGCTCCCTGTATCATAGTTTGGTCAAAATCTGTAAATCCATCTTAATATTTCTCATTCGCTTCATTGTGATAATGCTCATTTATACCAATGAAGGCAAATTGCATGTTTCAGAAAAAGCTCTTCAGTTCATGTCTTCAGATTGTAGTACTCCATTACATTGCTTGATGTTTTTGTAAATTTAATGAAATATGTGGTGGTTTGAGCAACATGCTCCACACACAAAAACAGTTTTGGGAACTAGAAAATGACTAATTCCATTTTATTTATGACTATTATACCCATAAAAAACAATATAAACGCAGTTTAATTCCATTTCTTGGGACTATACATATATTCCCCTTAATAGAACAGATTTCTTATTTGTTTATATTTCAGATGACTTTGTTACAGAAACCAAATAAAAATGTTGATTTTTTAAAAAAAGTACAAATCAAGCAAATTAGTGAGTGTGAGTGGGATATTGTTTTCACTAAAAGTAAAACTGTAAAAACTGCATTCTTAAAATAAAATAATTTAGTTCTGACAGTTGGGATAGGCTCTCATTCCTCCATTACTTTGAAATGGAAGAAGTAGGTGTAGAAAGGGCATGTTATTCCTGTCAAACAAATGCCAATCTCCATCTGTGGAGTACTTACAGTTCTTGTCTAAGTCGTCTCATCTTTGCCTTGGAGTCCGCGAGCTCCACCGCCATGTGCTGCTGGGTCCCCGCCTGCTGCTGCTGCTGGGCGGACGGTGGAGTAGATGGGCTACTGCACAAGCTACCAACTCCTTCCTTTTCTTGCATTAGTTCTGCTATGGTCTTCAAAGTGGAAAAGATAAGAATGTATAGGATTAGGGGGTATATGTAATTCATTCTCAGCCTTTTTAAAAATATCTATGCCCTTTGTGTAAAATTATGGCAAATTTGCTAATTGAGAAATGTTTTGCAAAAGTTGGAAAAGTCACAGGAAATGTCTACTTAATAACGCACCTCAAGAAGGGTATCCCTCTGCTGCAGCAAGTGTTGAAGGTTTGTGGCCATGTTCCTCACAACTGCCTCCATTTCCTCCGGGTGCATGTCAGTGGACTCCAACTGCTGCAGATCCAGTACGTTCTCTGGACTGTGGGTCAACTTTGAAACATGGGAAGGAAGACTCAGCGTTGTGGGAAAACATCTGTGCATGCATGCAATGTTTTACAAAACTATAGATAATCAGATACCTCTTGAATGTGTACAGCTATTGCAGCTTTTGTGTCAAAATCAAGTGTCTGTATCCTCTCAATGTACTCTTCTTTTTTCTCACACTGCAAATATGCAAAATAAACATACATTTAACAAGGTGCCCCAAACATGTAAGGTGAGTGATACTGCCTTCATACTGAATGTGGGTCATCACCTGGACTGCACATCCCAACAATAACAGCAAAAGTTTCTTCATTTCATCCAGACTTTGTTCTACAGGAGGTAGAAAAAGTTCATTATGCGATTTGGGCCACTCAGATGGAAGTATGGAGGACTGCTGACATGTATATCAACTGAACGGCTCTCTGACTGGTGAATTTGGGTCACCACTTGCCAAGGCCTTGCCATCACAAGCCAGTGAAGTTATCAGACTGAGAGTTTCTAACTGAATTGCAATGGTATCAGAAAGATCTCTCGTTTTTGAGGAAATGCAGACATCGTTTTAAAGAACAAAATGCAAACATATTTACATTACCGACTATTTTAAATATGGAATTAAACCAGTCCTGCATTGTTGCTTGTTTTCCAAATCAATAGCGAAAAGGTACTTTAAATGTCTGGCTGGCCTCTGGCCATTATACAGTATTTTAACAACACCAACTCTGTATTACAAGTCCTGATTTTTATGCGAAAACAAGTTGAGTATTACCATAGATATCTAACAGAAGGTAGAAAGAAGATGAGGAACACTGAGAGTTGTGTCAAAAGAACTTACCACAGTATGGATTCTTGCCCAGCAGCAGCACGTCTGGCAAAGGAATCATGATTAATTGTCTCAGATTATCCTGGAGAAAAGAGGAGAAAAGAGGGCTGTAAAAAACCAAAATAAGCACATTTTGGTTAAAGTAAAGTAACCCCATGACCCTGAATAGGAATAAGCAAGTACAGATAAAGGATGGGTGATAACACAAGGACAGAAAAAGTCATCTTGAAGTCTAGCCAAAGCCCTTGAATGGGTAGGTATGTATAGAACATAGCAACTTGGAAAACACACAAACAGAAATGAAGCCAAAACATGGGTCAGTGCTCTGAATGGATGCATGATGGAGCCAGTTTCCGTGGTGCTGTTCTGAAATCCCCTAAAACTGTTTGGTGCAGCTTTGTTTCAGGCTATAGGTGGCTTGGATCCATGAACATTATTTCTGCAAAAAAAATGAACATGTTCATATAAACCAAGTTCAGCTCAACTGAGTACATCAGCAGACTCCTCAGCTGTCTTCATTCAACACATTCAATTTGTAAACCTCTTACAGAGTGTTCTGTTTAAACCATGTTAGGATGTCTACATTTGCTGCCTCCTCTGCAAGTCGCTTTGCAATCCTTTTCTACTCCAGCGCCTCTTTTCAGGACTGTTTGACTTAATCAATATGCCTGTCATTAAGGATGCTCTTTCCTGTATGCTGAAGGGTTTTTGCTACTGCTCTGCCTCAATCCCTTAGGAATTCCCTCATAGATGTAGAGCCCTACCACCAAATATAGACAGCTGATTTTTTTAAAGATCGCAACAGTGAAGAGTTAGAATTAGCTTTTTGACAAAAGTGCTTCTGAATAAGCATGTAGCAATAAGTCAACTGATATATATGATTTCAGCTGCCATCTGCTTCTGCATTTATTTTGATTGTGTGTGTATCTCTACAAAGCTCTGACTGTCTGTGGCTCTTAGTGCTGTGCTCCAAACTCACTCCTGTGCTGATTACACAGATGTTCACATGGCTGATATTTAGGCCACACATCTTAAGAAGAACAAGTTAATCTGTTGGGATGCAAGTTACCTCAACATGTGTGTTTGTGCATGCAAAATTGGAAAAGAATCCAAAATATAACATAATCCGATTTAAAAAGAGCTTGAATACTTTGAACATGCATCTTTGATGTTTGTATAACATATCTTATAACTGAAAAGACCAGAAGAGGGAATATCCAAACACTCACCAGATAATATGTCTTGATTTGTTGAACAAGACAGTTTAGGTTCTGGATCCTCTGACTTGGATCCCTGCAGACTTTGTTAGTATGCTGAGGTGCCGGTGAAGGATATCTGAAAGAAAGAAATAACAGAAATACTAATTTTGCTGCTAATTCCAAGCTGTATAATACTTGTCACTAGATCTGAATGATTGAAATCTGCAAACATTCCCAGACAAAGTTTTGACACAAGGATTGCCATGAAATAATGTATAAAGATCCTATTCATTTCTAACTTTGGCCTGTGTGACATCATTCCTCTTAGCCTTCAAACTGGAGTGTTTTTGAGCCAGATGGGGGTGGTATTCTCTTTTCGTCACAAAGCAATACTGCAGCTGCAAAACTGTAGGCTGTTAGCATCAACAGCCCACAAGTTACCACTTATTGAACATAGTGCTGTCATACAGATGACACACTTCACCTTGTTGTTTATGGCCTGCCGGCATAAGCAAAACAAACTTATTTTATACTTTTTGATTTAAATAAACACACATAATTGGTAAAATACATGTGTGACTGAGTTGACACGTGCATCACTAGTCAGGCTGCCTCCGTCTACATGCTATTTGTCCTGTTTATGGTCCTTCTTCCATCTGTGTCCCACTGGCACTAAACACCAGGCCCTAATCCCAGAGGGTCTCACAATCCAAGAGATTATCCCGCCTCTCCCCTCCCTTCAGTGCAGCATTGTCTAGCATTTAGATCTGGCCATAGTGACCATGAGGGAAATGAATGGGATGAACAAACAGTTGCTATTTGGGGTGGTGAGACAGCGTTACTGACACCAGTACTGATGGACCATCAGTTTTTCTTCTTTTCTTAGCAGCAGTAAATTAAGAGCTGTCTGTTAATGAGACGACTGTCTCCTTTCTCCTGATCTGAAGGCTCTAACATGAGCAGTTTTACAAGGATGAGAGGAACATAAGGCAAGCAATCATAATCTCTTAAGTAGCATCTTGACAGTATGTATAACATCCCTCATGTTTTTGCAGGTCTGGTCTCTTTGTCTGTCTGTGACTGGAGGCTCAATGATATTTTTAAGATTCTCTGAGAAACCTGTAAGTAATGAGGAAGTTACATTAAAAGTCTGCTGCTGACTACAAAGATCTCTTTTATTACAGTAGAGTGACAATGCCAGCACTGTTGGTGCATAAGGATGTGAGGAGAAGCTTGTTAACTGTATTACTAGCTGCTACAATACAAATAGCAAAACAGGAAAGAAAACAATCTTGATGCGATTTTGATGATGATAATTCTCCACTGACATTTAATGCCCATTTAAATATCACGGTTTATCATCTCTAATGCTATATTAAAGCCACCACCTTGAAAATGCAGACTGCAAATGCCAAGATGCAGCTGTACACAGTTAGTAACCAAGACTGCAAAATGGGCCAAGTGAGCTACAGTTTGTAGGAACCAAACTGCCAAATGAGTGACTTACATTTGGGTCATTATCTCGTTTAAAAAGATCCCATCCAGCAGTTCTGAAAAGTCCAAGTGCGCTCCCCCATCATTTGGCAGAAATGTCTTTACCTACAACAAAGGAGGATTTGCAGATGATGTATCAATCTGTGTGAGACAGGAGGCTTCAGACTTCTGAATGACTTACCCAAGTGACCAGGGGACTCAGCATGAACTGATGCAGAGAAGGCAGGAAAACTGCGCTTTCCATCGTTACCACGCTGGTGTGTGTTTGATCTCAAAGGAATATCCAAGCTGTTTATCTCCACAAAAGAAACATAACTACAACACGTATTTTTTTCGGAAGCGGCCCAGGAGTCCAGGAGAAGTGCACCGTTCAGGTCGTCCCGGCCGTTTCATTTTAACAAGTTCAGGCTTTTCTTCGGACGGCAGGGTTGAGATGGTCGGCGCTTTCACTCACAAGCTCCCGAGATGCGACAGTTAAAGCCAAGTAATTGTTCAAACATATCCGCATTTGGTCCCGCAACAGCACACGAAATATACACACACCCTCCCTGGTCCTTTTGCTGCAAAGGCATTTGCTGTCAATCCCCCCCAACCGGTCCTCCCCCTCCTCCCCCTCTTCTTCCTCCTCCCAGCCGCCCTCCTCGTCACAGAAAACAGTTAACGATGTTATAGAGCAGTAAATAAACCCAGTCTATAATAATAATAATAATAATAAATACAATAACAACTAAAATGTTCAGTCTTTGAACACATCTTTCAGCTTCTGCACCAGAATCGCTAATATAGCAACCTGAAAAAAGAACTTTCCCTTTAATCTGTTCCCATGACAACGGCGCTAAAAACCCCTCCCCAACATCACCAACCTCTTTATCAAGAAAATAAAACCAGCCTAATAATCGCTTAGCTGAAGACTTTGACAAGTATTTTAACATTTTTAAATAAATAAACGATCACGGCAATCCCTCCTGTTTAGAAATAGTTGTAAAGTGTGTTTTTGTAATTAATTTGCACACATTTTCTAGGAACTGAACAATGTTGAATAGCTTCACTGAAAGATTCAACTCTTCTCAGCCTGGACTGCAGTATAAATGTTTTGCTCCTCATTAAGACATAAAAGATCACCTTAAATCGGAAAGACTCTTCCCCTCTCAATGCAGGATCTTCAAACCAAACTAGCAACACAAAAAGAATATCGTGTAATGATAAAACAGCACAACCAGGTGGTTGAAAACTGGAACCAAATCTGTGGAGGCTGAAGGTGTCGGAAATAGGGCAGCTTCCCTGGGTGGTTATCTTCACAGGTGCAGCAGGAACAAAAATAAATAAATAAACAGTTAAAAAAAAAAGAAGTTCTTTATAAAATACTGCGGTGTGTATCACTTCAATTACATCCTTGTACTCATCATTTTTGGAATCCCAGGGAGAATTGGGTGACCTTATAGCCCAGTGGACTAGACGCTGCTGATGTCAGAGTTTAAGTTTGTAAAGACAGCAGGCTGCCTCCCAAGACAGCTGTTACAGTGTAAAAGGAGGAGAGGCGAGATGGGGCGGGAGATGATGTGAAGATGTGAAGTATGTAGGTTGTTGAGGTCAAAACTAATAAGGTCTGCTCTAGTCCGTGTTTGTCAAAACGTGGGCTAGTTAATTTTCATAGTAAAAGCTATCTGTCTCAGTGTCTCAGCTCAGTTGTCGTTACACCACCATCATTCAGGCTCACTTGACACACACACACACATACACGTGAACATCCTGGCTGGAGATTGCTTATATGTTAATATGTTATTTTTGTGTGGTGATGGATTTGTGCAGATCGAGTAATTTAATTGCTCTTTTATGCCCTTTTGGCCATTAGTAGACATAGGTAAGACAACTATATAGCACATTTCAGACTGAGGCAATCCAGAGTGCTTTACAGCAGGGGAAGTGGTGCCTTTGAAGCCTATATGGTGACCAAAGACAAGAACCTTCACACTGAGGCTGGAGTTATCCCAGCTGCCCTGTCATGAAAGACAAGACACATCTGGAGAGGTCACCAGTCTATCACAGACTTCAGATTAAAATCAGTAAACCGTTATCACATTTGAAAGGGAACACTGAAGGACGAAGGATGTATTTGTTCTTTAATGCATATGTTGCTCTTCCCTGTGTGAGTTGTGATCCACAGTTTGCTAATGGACCTGCAATTTGTTCAGTTTCTTATATGGGTTATTTGCTACGAGGGTTTTCTGCCACCATGTGGCCAAAAATGGTTGAAATGGTTGCAGTTTCAACATATACATGGAATGTAAAACATCAAAACAAAACTGAAACTGTATTATGTCTCATTTCTAGATTAATTTTAAAAAATAAACACACCAATTACAATCCATATCTATGAAGCCCTTTATTTATTTAACTCATACAATGCAAACAAGTGCTGTGATTATAAATCTTGTTCAACTGTATTATAAATACAGACAGACAGACAGACAGGCAGATAGATAGATAGATAGATAGATAGATAGATAGATAGATAGATAGATAGATAGATAGATA
>JAOWBL010000001.1:14122142-14132857 GCA_028564865.1 Zenarchopterus dispar
TAGATAGATAGATAGATAGATAGATAGATAGATAGATAGATAGATAGATAGATAGATAGATAGATAGATAGAACATTACAAAAGTCTGTAATGAACTGTCTTACATTGTTTTTATGGATTTTTGTGTATATGTTGGCAATCCTACATTTCCCAGCATGCAAAAGTAAAAACAGCACCAAGTAGAAAGGAATACTCATCTTATAAGGATAGATGAAAGATTTCACTGAGATGTTTGGTCAAAACTACTGAGTAAGTGTCTCATTCCATAAGTAAGAATATGAATAATAACTACAGGCAATAAATTATGGCATAAAAAGCATAAACCTGATGTATATTGAGAAGTATTTAAAAAAAAAAAGCTTACTGAGCACAAATAAAGACTGTAAACAAAAGTAAGAGATTACCATTTACAACTAAATGTAAAAATAAACTGTGGTGAGTTTCGTGGTGTTTAAATATGGTTTCCACATACAGCCCGGATTTTTTTGTTCCACCCCCATTCGGGGGTACCTTGTATAGTTTGTTACTTCGGATAGTAAATGTATATGATTTTTAACTAAATATTGCTTTTTACTCTTCATGCAGCAGTGCATGCTCATAACAGCTGAGAGTTGATTAAGGTGCATCTACATTAAGTTACTGCTGAGTTAAAACAGTACTTGGGCTTGACTGCATTTATTGGCTAAAGCTGAATATGTCAAAATAAGGTTGCCTAATAGTGAGCATTTGTGTACATGTTTGTAAAATCTACAGTACTCAGGCATATAAGGCTCGAAGAGATAGTAATACATTCTGTGCTTACACGGGATTGTTCCAGTATTTTTCCTTTCTGGTTTCCTTTTGATCTTTTGGCCATTTCAAGTGTCTGTATTTTCCCTGCTGATCTTTGCTTCCTTGTAGACTTTTTGCATAACGGGAGTTCCAGTCTCTCTCAAATGCAGCTTTAATGTGTTCCAGGACTGTTTCTCCTTCATCTTCTGGACTACCTTTCATCTTGACAACCAGCCCAACTCCTGCATTAATTGCAAAGTCACTTCCAACCCAGTCATGGTTCCCTGTAAAAAGAACATCCCATTTTAAATATAATCTTTACAATAGCTTCAAGAAGACTGAAACTGGCTGGCCCCAGTGCTCATCAGGGTATGACTGTAAAATTTAAAGTGCTCCGGTGTATTGAGTGTATATATTATAAAATCCCTGTCTTATGAGTGTTTGTGTGAATGGGTAAATGAGAAATACATTATTAAGTGTTTTTCCAGAACCTACATGGGGTTGAAAAGGCACTAATGTACGTGTAGAGCCTTTATCATTCGCTCTGGGTTGTGTTTCTTTACCTTTTGTCTGGGTATGTGAATAGATTATTCTGTACATTCTGGGAATGTGATACAGTTGTGTGAGTGAACAAAAATGGAGAAAGAGAAACACTTGCTTGGCTGAAAACAAGAAGATTAACACCTTCCAGGCCCATCCATTAAGAGCTAATATTATGCCCATTTCTGTATTCATGGTTTCATTACTGAATTCTCAGAAAAAGGCAAATAAAAATAAAAACACATACAAATGATTAAAAATCACATAGTTTCCTTAGTCCATCACCCAACATCTGACAGAGGACACTTAAGGTTGAGTCTGCACTGGCTAGCCAGTTTACTGATCAAAAGTGACAAAGTACAAAATGGGTTCTTATTATTTGTGTGATTTGTTTAAAACAGGTGTTAAGCTGAAATTATATGAATGTGTTTCACTGCAATGTCATTGAGAAAAGCTTGGACTACAAATGAGAACTTTTATGGCATTTCAGAAGATGTCTTCTGTAGGAGCATTAACTGCTTTTAATATTACTTTCGGGTTTTGTAACTGCATACAAAGAGTTTTTTTTAACTACACTGAAGGTAAAGGAAAGCTCAAAAGACATAATATAGTCATTTTATCTTTAATCAAGAGATATGTTAGCTTAACTTAGCGAGGGTGTCTAAGTCCAAAGGTGAAAACATCCTCTTCCAAAGGATGTCTTTCTGGTAATTTTACATCTTAAATAAACAAATAATTTAGTTTCTTGCAAAGAGCTGGACTTCTTCTTGAAGGGCAGAATCAGGAGTTTTCTTAGCTAGCTTCACACATTCAAAACTCAACATCCTTTTTTTTTTTGTTACTTTACCTAATTTAAAATCTATATAAAATACAATTTCTACTTTGCCTACCGAGGTAGATGGCATTGTCAGTCACCATGTACTTGTTGTGGTTGAGTCCAAGTTGGAAGTCATCTTTCTGCTCCTTCTGACTAAAAAACCTCTGTTGAAAAAGAGGGAAGATGTGACATACCTTTGACTGAAAGCTGTTGTATGAAGGGTGGAAATGTCTGGTGGTAAATAAGTGCAACTTTGATTCACATACCACCTCTAGGGAACAGTTGTGAAGTTGCATGCACAGAGACTTGAGGGAGGTCACAAAGTTAAAGGTGAGGGGGTGAGTTTTCTTCCAGAAACTTATGAGCAGGCGAACTCTGACTCCTCTCAGTACCACAGCTTCTCTGATCACCTCATCAATCGGTGACCAATACCTATGGACACACCACTGCTAGGTATATTGTTTGTAGTCTACTGTAGACTACTTTTGCAGTTTAACTTTCATTTTATTCCAGCACAGGCATACATCTAAATATAAACAGACAAAAATAGAAACCCACCTTGTGACTGAAGTTCCTCTGAAACTCCTCTTCACCAGAGGGAGGTAGTCCGTCACAGAAATGTAAATAAAAGTTTTGGCATTCTGGATTACTTGATAGATGGCATCTACATCTCTGGTGCGATCTTTGGCACAGAAGATTTCAGGAGAGGTCTACAGAAAGGATAAACAACGTAGACATGTTTGCACTGATAATTCTATGAAGATGGGAAAAATGCAAGAACAGTCAAAGTAGACAATCGCAGGATTCAGACTCTTTTTACACTCAGGCACACTGTTTTTAAACTTCCATTTTAACTGTTAAAGGACAAGAAAATAACAAGCTCCTTCTAACAACTACTGGTATATGTCATCATCAGAGGAAGTGGGGCTCAGGAGCAGTTTGGAGCCAGCAGCCTGCGACAGCATGGCTCCATTAGTCCCGATAGGATGATAAATATCCCAAACAGAAATGATAAGTGTTTTGCTGCTTGGAAGGTAAGAAGATTCATTACCATCAAATTAGGCTTAGGTGCTGACATAGTCAGACTTCAGATGCTTCTCTGCACGATATTGACCTAATTAATTACCCCATGTGTGGCTGCGTCTAAATGAACTTGTTGAAAGGATGTTAAAGAGAACATAGAGTTTTCTATGCTTTTTGGAAAATCATGGAATAGGTGCAACTGTAAATTTCATGGAAAAACAGAAGGCTATGATGCTGATCTCTCATCAAAAACAAGGGAAACAAACCAACAAACAAAAAATGTCTGCTGTGATTGGTCAGTTCCAGAGATCTGATTAGATTCTGCCTACAATTTAATTACAGTTGAAATAAAATTCCAAACTGAAAAAATATTTAATTGGATGTATTATTTATATCCCCCTCAAGTGCAGTTCAGGTCAAAATTATAACCATTTAAGCAGAAAATAACAAAATATAAAATACCATTAAAAGTAAAAACCAACCATTTTTTCCACGTTTGCCCCGATATTGATGTTAAGGTGTTACATTATGCATGACAGATCATGTAAATGTGGTTTCATGAGAAAAGAAGATTTACTAAATACTGTAATCACAACACATATATTCCTTACAGACAGGTAAGCAGCAGCTGGGGTAGCATTGAGCTGCAGCTCCAGAGCATCATGCTTCCCGTAGAGGGCCGTAACTCTCTTGGACCAGATGGAGGGGATGTAGTCCCTGTCATGGAGCTGCCAGTAAAATGAAAAGACTCTGTGGAGGTCCAGGGCCAGACAGCTGCAGTTATAAACCAACACCCCGAGTTCTTTCCTCTGTAGGTTTGTTAAAAAGAAGCACAAGAAGGCATGATGCAGCAAAAAAGTTTTTCGCATTTAGAAGACATGGGATGGAGGCTGACAGATTTTATGGTGAGCAGTAATGCTGAATCATTTATGTTAAATATTCATAGTGAATAGGAATGTTCTCTGAGGATTTGTTATCACCTAATATGGTAATAGACCTTGCATAGTATATGTTTTTTTTTCTCTGTGGGCAATACGTTTTATGCTACCCCTAACAATCAGATATATTGCAGTTGTAATGTTTATCGTACTCACCGCCCTTACTCAGTAGAGGGAAGACTATTTAGATCTTTACAGAAGTACCAATACAGCTATTTAAAAATACTGCATTCTACCATTCTACTATTTGTTCCTGACTTGTTACTAACAAATAACTAGTTGTCATTTGCTGCTTACCAGTACACTGACAGGGAGTTTATAATACAAATGCAGTTACAAAAAAGTGGGGAAAAGCAGAAGTCAAGGATTTGCAAATCTCAGGTGCTGGAGTTTTAGGAGAGGAATGTTGTTCCATTCTGGTCAGATGCAGGATTCTAGCTGCTCAGCAATCTTGGATCTTTGTTAACTGATTTTTTTTTTGTTTTGTTTCATGTGTGGCAAATGTTTACTATTGTTGAAAGGTCTGGACTGCAGGCAGGCCAGTTCAGCAGCTGGATTCTTCTCCTATGAAGCCATGCTGGTGGGATGGATACAGTATGTAGTTTAGTATTGTCATGCTGAAATATTAAAGGTCTTTTCTGAAAGAGACATTGTCTGGATGGAAGCTGCTCTAAAACGTCTATGCATTTTTCATCGTTGATAATGCTTTTCCAGATGTGCAAGCTATCCATGCTGTAATGCAACCCCAAATCATCAGAGATGCAGGCTGATGAACTAAATGCTGATGAAAAGCTGGATGCTGCTTCTCCTCTGTTGTCCACAGGACACAGGATCCATGGTTGCCAAATAGAATTTCAAACTTGGATTCATCAGATCATAGTTTTCCAATTTTGCGTAGAGCACTTTGAATGGGCTTTGGCCCAGAGAAGATAGCAGTATATAAGGATCATGCTCATATATGGCTTTTTCTTTGCATGATAGAGCCTTAAGCTGCAGTTGGGGATTGTATGGTGAACTGTGTTCCTGAGCCCATGCAGTGATTTCCAGTAGAGAATCATGCCCGTTTTCAATATAGTGCAGCCTGAGGGTGTGAAGATCAAGAGCATCCAGTTTTGACCTCCGGCCTTGTCAAGTGAGCAGAGAGATTCCTCCTGATTCTCTGAATCTTTTGATGGTAATAAATGCTGTAGATGGTTGGATCTTCAAAGTCTTTGCATTTTTATGTTAAGGAACATGTTCTTGATATTGTTCCACATTTTTTTTAATGCAGTTTGTTGCAGATTAGTGAACATCTGCCCATCTTTACTTCTGAGGGACTCTGCCTCTAAATACTCATTTTATAACCATGTTATTGACCTGTTAACAGTTAACCTAATCAGCTGTTACATTCTCGGCCAGTTGTTTCCGATTTGTCCCAATTACTTTTCCAGCCTTTTGTTGCCACTGTTTTAACTTTTTTGAGATGTGGTGCTTTCATCAAATTCAAAATGAGTTCATATTTTCCATGAAATGACAAAATGTCTCGTTTTCAACATCTGATAATGTTGTTTATGTTCTTCTGGGAATAAAATACGGGTTTATGAGATTTGCAAATCCATTCTGTTTATATTTACATTTTACACAACCGCCTAACTTTTTTGAAATTGGGATTGTACTTAATCATTCTTAATTTGCAGTCATAGTATACTGAATCTAACATTTAATAAAATAAAACGAGATTTATTGTGGGGGGAAAAAAATCACCATATTGATGAGTTCACAAAAGTTCATCAGCTTATCATGTGAAATGTGACATCTGAAAAGAAACTACTTGTTGTCACTCATCTTAAAACAAGGAGGTTGAACCAATATTTCAAGCTTTAGCAATGTGTTGTGTTTGAAAATGTTCGCAATTAAAACCTTCAGATGACATATTTAAACTTGCCAAAGAAATAAGATGCAGGCAAGATATTTTCATTTCTAAACTTGTGGAGTCCAAATGAAAAGTTGTCAAAAATGTTTAAAACAAGCCTGTCAAAAGAGTAGACGTGGACAGGTGATTTCACAAAGAATTTATCATGTATATATTAAGTTGTCTTTGCAAAAATCAACGAGCCAACCGGCCAACACTCTAACATTGTCGTTCACAGAGTCACTAGGGATAACTAAATAAAAGTGAATATCAGCCAGCTCTATCCACCCTTCCGTTATCTGTAGCAACTTACTCAGAGTCACTCGGACCTGCTGGAGTCTATCCCAGCTCTCCTCAGGTGAAAGGCAGGGGTACACCCTGCCTGGACAGGTCGCCAGTTCAGATAGTTATTCTAAATATATTCTTGCAAGGTCATTAACTGCACTACAGAGATCTGTTTTGTGTTTGTTCTGTTTTAATGTGTGACCCTAAAAAAAACCAACCAAACAAAAAAACAACACAGCAGCCTTTCTTCCTACCCTGTTGGTGCTTTGTTGAATATGCTCAATTGTGCTTCTGCCTCCAGGCACTGCCGAGCCATAAAAAGATGCAGGTAATATTAAATATTACAGTCTGTGACACTAATGCTTTCTGGGCCCTCCTCCATTATGAATAACATAGTAATGTAAGTAGGAATATTACTTGTCTTTCAGTACTACATCTGACAACAATCTTCAATCATCTCTGATATCTTTTAGGAGCAACTGTAACAACGGCCCAATAAGGTGCAAGCAGAGCTTATCCACGCCTTTGAGGTGCTCAGTTTTTCTTGTAGATAAAAATATTATGATTATCTTTTATGTATCTGACATCTAACCCTACTGCAGGCCTGCCAACCCCTGAATAGAAAGGCTTGTCTATTCTCTGTGCACTCATGGAGCTGATATTTGTTGTTACCTTGGAGAGTGACCTCCAGTCCATATCGGCGCTCCCGATGTAAATGTGTTTCCGATCCACTATCCAGAATGAGGAATGTAGCCCTCCTCTGGTCAGAGCTTTCATATTAACGAAATGAACCTCTGCATCTAAAGTGAATGAGAAACAGAGACAGAAAAAAGAAACAGGAATATGAAAATTTTAACAGAAAGGTATGGAGAGTACTGTGGAAAACTGCCAGCTGACCTTGAGCTATGGCCTTATATTGGAAACAGGGGCAGGAAGCCTTAACAGTAAAGGTTTGACAGGAAACTAGTGAGGTATTTTTGCACATTCAGGATCTTTTAACCTTGGTTATGAAGTTGGACAGATACGTAAGTTGACACATGGTGTGGAGCTGCTGGAGATTGGAGCATGCTGTAAATGAATCAGTTTTTTTTCCTGAATCCGGTGTACAACATCTAGACAGTACAGCGCTGCAGACACAAAACACGCAGCTATGCCCAAATTGCCAAATATGTCACAAAAACATTAGAACCATCTTTAAAACAAAAGAAATTCTCCCAGATTGATAGTTTTAAGAAGACATACATTTTTGTTGTTGGTTGCCAAATTTGTAAAAACAATTACTTTCTTAAAATGAAAACGCGACAGCAACTCACCGTGTGCCTGCAAGACCTTCAGCTCACTGGAGTTTGTGAAAGTACTTGCAATCTTCAGTTTAATCCCGCGAGATTTCAGACTGAGCAGTCGCTGGAACAACAGCTGACCCTGAGGAAGAGAATGATTTTATGTATTACTGCGGCTGGGCATTTGAGCAGCGTTTGCAGATGTCTCTTGAAAGGGCTACGCTTAAACTTCGACAAGACTGGCATCATTCAATGACAGTATGCAAATTTACTGTAAGATAATTGCATTTACTCCAATAGAGCTCTCTGGGAATGCATTTCCGTGATTTTCTGCAGCGCTGTCTGCCATAACTTGTACCTGTTTGGCATTGCTTGGTATTGGCTCTACATCCCAGGAGTTTAAGTCCCAGACAGACGACACCACTTCAACTGAGTGCTTTGCTTGGTCCAGCAGCGAATGAAAGCCAGCAGAAAGAGGAAGATGCAGTCTGCCACCCATGTGAAGAGAGAGCTCATCTGGAATATTCTCCACAAGCACGATGCTGAAAGAAAAAATCTTTTTCGTTTGTGGAAATCTAAAGTGCAGCTCTTTTTGTGGCTCTTGAGGGACCTGCATGCAGTTTTTTTAAAGAAATGATTTCTTCTTTTTCAAACATGAAAAAGAATGGGTAGATGATTTTTCTTGATGATAAGAGATGGAGAGATGGATGGTGGGAGCTTAGAGTTATGAGCATTTCCAAATTAGTGGAATTCAATTCAATTTTATTTAGATAGCCTCTATTACAATACAAGTTGTCTCTAGGCACTTTCCAGAGATGCGAAACATGACCCCCAGGCTTAATGTAAGAACATATTATTGAAAGGTAATTTTGATTTGCCTGAGTTAGTGGGGACCAGATGAAAAATGACCTGGAGAACCAATATATGTGAAATGATTATATGAATGGACATTACTGTGAATTAATGTGAACAGTATGATTTTTAAAAGATTTTTTATTCTATTTTATTCTTTGTCTTGCTTGCAGAACATCTTACTGGCAGTTCCTGCTGCAGTTTTCCTCTGTGATCCCATCCTCATCATCCCCCCAAATGTCCACCGAGGAGAAGATCAGTGCCAACAGCACTGCAAAGCAGCAGAGAAGGGCAAAGATCGCAATGCACTTCTGCTGGGTCTGAAAGGTGTGTTAGAGATAAACACATCAACAAAAGTCAGTTTACATCTTTAGCTCTGGATTTGTGGAAATGAAAATGATCAGCCCTTAAATGCTAATGCCCTGAGTCAATAGTATTGATCAGTGGTTTGGAAACATGGTCAATACGACAACTACTATGTCACAGCAGAAACCCTGGAACTGGCAGAATTGCATGTTCTGCAACAAACCCAACTATCCTGGATTTGATCACAGAGTGTTTAAATAGTTACCTGTCTCTAGCTGATGTCTAATCTATATATATATAATTCATATGAACATGCTGGAAAACAGTGGTTTGTGATTTTCTGTACACTTACTGTTTTGGTGTCCCTGCAGTTCCCAGCTGAAATGAATTTTATGAGCTCTGTGTCACAGAAGCACAGGCAATGTTGCTTTTTTTGATAAGCAATATCAAAGGCTATATTTGTGGTCATATGTGTGTGCAGTTGACAGTGGGGTATATCGTGCCTGCAATATGGATGGAGTGATAGCCTGTGTGGCCAGAGCTTATAATGCCATAGCCCTAATTCAGCCCGAGGAGGTTTGATTTTCACAGTTTTAAAAGTGCAGTAAGGCACTTCTATTTAGCTTATGACTGCAGATTCTCACCACCTCATTCTCTACCTCGTTTGCCTCTGTCAAGTTGTGAGTTGTCAACATCACATTACATATTCTCTTGTATGGGTTTGATCAATCAAGTCAATTGCATCCTGGTGATGTGTTTGGACACGTAAACAATGGATTTCCCTGTGGAGCAATGACTCCCAGCAACACTTATTTCAGCTAGATTAAGAAAAACAAAACAAAACAAACAAACAAACAAAAAAACAATTTACCATATTATTAACATATCACTAAGATATAGGTTCAAAGATATTTGTGGACTGTACTCCCCACTCTTCCCTGTTTGCAAGCAGTGAAGCTTAACTAGTGGTGTCATTCCAGTGCACCTTTCTCTGCTCTGATGTTCACTGAGACCAAGTAGTTTTTCATTACATTTATCAGACTCAAGGACCTTCCTTGAGTTATGAATGTGTAAGCGCTGCAAGGAAATAAAACTTGATATGAAGCAAGACTGACAGGGTGAGGCCACCAATGCCAATACAGCTCTCAGAAATGTCAAAAGTGCAGAAACACATTTAGAAAGCCCAATATCAAAGGCTAAAAGCATACCTCTGAACTGATACTGTTACCTAGGTATTTAAAATGTATCTTTTTTTTTCTTTTGTGTGTGTGTGTGTGATATAATTAGTGTTTATCAGGCTGAAATCGGTATTAACCAGGTCCCTAGCCTCTAGATTAATTAGTCCTACTTTGGATACAGAATACAGAACAATTCTCTCTAGGTTTAAAGATATAGGTTTAGGTTTATAGGTATAGGTTTAAATTAAAAAATATTTTAATTCTATAATGTTTTTTTTTCCATTTTTTCTCGGTTACAAAAAATATAGAAATGTCAGCCAGGATTATTAAAATAATTCTACTGCAATATTGAGCAAATGATGAACCCAGCCAGGCATAACTATTATTTCAGTTGTTGGACACATAACATTATGACAGTTAAGGTAATGAATCTCATCCACCAACCCAATAAGTTTGTGTTATCACAAACCTATCAGTGCCAGTGGGGATGCAGAAATGGAGAAGTTAATAAAAATTTGATGGAAGCCATCATTAACTATACTTTCAGGATATTTTTTTTGTTTCAGCACTAAAATAAAAGAAACTAATTTAAGTCTTTCCTATCACAAAACCCTTTTAATCTCCATAATCAGAGTGAAAGAGAGTCTTGAGGGCTGTGAACATCACCTTCAGGGGCTCCTGTGTGGTCGGTCCTGCCATGAGAGCAGCGCTCCTTCGAACTTCTCTGAATGATGTGAAAGAGCCGCTCAGTCACACATGTCTGTCTGGCTCTGCTTCTTTGCAATCCACCCTGAAGCCTGTTCCAGCCTTCACTCTTGCTCGCTTTCTTCATAT
>JAOWBL010000001.1:14132957-14148557 GCA_028564865.1 Zenarchopterus dispar
TCTCTCTCTCTCTCTCTCTCTCTCTCTCTCTCTCTCTCTCTCTCTGTGTGTGTGTGTGTGTGTGTGTGTGTGTGTGTCTCCATCATCGGCTGTGCAGTCAATATGATAGCAGAGACACTAGATGGCGTCAAAGTACCGAGCTGAGATGTGATGTTATTGCTGAGTCAAGCGAAGTTGAACCTCATTAATTGTAAGCTGTGCAGTTAAATAAATGAATAAACAAACAAGCAAACAAATAAAAATAAATAAATATTTGGACTTGTATTAAACTCTTCCGGCCTTTTACGTAAAGTGAATTGTAATTTACTTTGTTATATATCAGAGCCATCCACGAATAAACTGAATTTCATTAAATACAATTCACATACTAACAAAAAGAACAAAACAGCGATCATAACGTGTACATATCGGCTACATCTGTTCAACAGCGCCAATGAAGTTATACTATGGCTATCTTTTTGTAATAGGTTACAGAATGAGCATTTATGCCATGCAACTAATGTGACTAACATATCTCTAAACTGAGTCTGTATTTTCACACATAAGAGTTGATTCTAAGCATGCATGTATTAGTTATGTCATTAAGACTGTGAAAAAAAAACCTTGCTTGATAGACTGCCATGCCTACTAATTGACAAACTATTTTTTGTTTCAATACTCCAACAGGAATCCTATTTTTACAATGTAGTTTTATGTTAAAACATTTAATCAGTTGTTACATTTGCAGAAATGTAATCGATCAATATAAAGTTTTATCAAAACTTTAAAGATCTGGTTTTGTTTTCGGTCTGTGAGTCCCAAGTTTAAACTGGCATGATGGCTTGTGATTAAGTCTTATTAATTAAACATTTAAAAAATAAAGTAAAAACCGGACCCTCTCAGAACATTAAAAACCCAAATAGTTTATATAAAATGGTGAGTGAAATCAACTAATATACTTCTGAAAATTACAAGTTTCCAGTGGGAAATTCACTGACATCCCGCCTGGCTTTCAGTGAGAACTTAACTTTAATTTGTAATCTGTTCCAAATATTTCTAGTTTGTAATATAGAGTTGGATTGTGAATAATAATAATAATAATAATAATAATAATAATAATAATAATAATAATAATAATAATAATAATAATAATAATAATAATTTTAACAACCAAGCAGATTCTTTTTATTCAACTTTTGTCAAAAAACAGATTGTTTTCATTGTTAGTGGCGAATTTTATGTCTGTTTTACCACTTTTGATTTTGTACAGGTGAGTTTCTCATCTTGGTAAGTTGATCAGAGACAAAAGCAAGATTTCTTTTTGTCCCTTCCTTGTGAGGTTTTACAAGAAGCCTGAAAATTCAACAAAAAGAAAGCAGAATTATTATTTTATTTAATCAAGAGAATGAAAAAAAAATCCCGAATATCAAAGAATAGGGTTAGATCGTCACTGACGGCGTTTCCCTTGGCCGCCTCCCTCCAACCGTTCCCGTCTGCGTATTTACATACTCTCTACATATTCATATGAGCACAATAGCAGCGCTGAGTTGATCCTCCTGTGAACGCCGAGGGCTTCGTGCGCTTTGTGCGGCTTCTCGTACACAACTTGTTCTCGCTCTCTCTTTCTCTCTCTCTTTCTCTCTCATGGCCCAGCCCCCTTGATCCCCTCCGTCCATTGGTGTCTTCGGGGTGTCTCTTCCCTTCTTTCTTCATAGGTAGCCCGTAATGAGTGTCCATTGGTTTTCATCAAGGCTTGCCCCCCTCCCACTGACCGGCTTCGCCCTGCCCATGTTTTGTATGTCTCAGTCCGTCCACCGCCTGACGTTCAAGTTCGCAGGAACGTCACGTCCGCACTTGAACTTGCAGCTCAGGGGGCTTCGCCGTACCCCCCATCACTCTCTCTCTCTCCCTTCTCTCTCTGTCTTTGCGAAAAAGTCATGAGGAGCTCCGCACAGCCCGCAGCGCGTTACGCATCCCGCTCTGTATGATCCGCTGCTCGGTTTCCTTTCCCTGTCTGGATGACAGACGCATCAATGAAGATATTTCATTTGGAGTCTACCTTGTAGGAACGGATTTCCCAATGTGAACTCAGCTGAAACGCCGCCGCTGATCCAACTATGTCTCGCCGCAAGCAAGGCAAACCCCAGCACTTGAGCAAACGGGAGTTTTCGCGTAAGTGGAGTTAAATCTTCTACTTGATTTAATTGTTCTAGTTCCCCCCCTCTCCGTCTCCGTCTCCCTCTCTCCACCTCCCTTTTTTTCTTTGGTTTGGGACAACTTCCATAGGGAATAATAGGCATGGTCTGACAGACTGTCCTGAGTGAAATTACAAAACCCAAATATGTCCAAGACGTACGTTATCTTTCAAATAAACTGTGCTCTCCTGGTGAAAGTTTTGAACCAACGTGACAGACAGCAAGAACTTGGGCTGGTTAACGTGTTGTATAACTCAGTCTTCAAGGTTTCTTTCGCCATTAAAGGGCATGCATGAGCTTTATGGCCAGAGACCTTTGCCTATATGTGAAAGCGGCGCAGTCAAGCAGCTGCGGTCATTCCCTTACAAGTTTCCATATGCAGCTGTTGTACCGATCCCCGTATAATCTCACGTCTTTCTCTTACCCCCCTTCTTCTTCTTTTTATTTCAGTAAAGTATTTACAGATGCTTGGGCAGGTTTGGACACAGGAAAGTGGTGTTCACATGTACCCACTTGTGCGCCGCAGCGCAGAAGATTGGAGTTTCTTTGCGACGAATTCGTCCATTCACATATCTAAACCTCACCTATTTAAATACTTTTACGCGGCTTTATCAACAACAGTGTGTCACATTAATGCAAATAAGTGCCTGTGCACGATACCGTTTAACAACAACGCGAAAGAAAAGCGTGGAAGTCGTTTTTACGCACGTGCGTGATAAAAAAAAAAAAAGGACGTTGCTTTGGTTTGCGGGACAGCTTTAACGCAGAGTGGAGAGGAATTTATGTATGTGGGAGAATGATAATCCACGACTCAGCGACTGACAACAGGACGCCTTGATCTACTTTATCAACGTACTCTTCCCGTATCAGTGAATGTGGACACATCTCCAAATGTGCGGCTTGATTTCCTGTCGCCTCACTTGATAAAGGACATTTTTGGCTCAGCGTGTTTTACTCCGACCTCAGCGAAGCTGTTCTTATTCTAAGCATGCTACGGCGTTTTGTATCTGTTTAAATTTCAGTCGAAATCAATTATGATCTGGCAATATGAACTCCCTTAGTTGCCTGATAATTGAAAAAGATGTTGCCAGTTGGGGGCGCACTATGATTGTAGTCCTAAAGGCCGCTCATGATCATGAACTTCATCCACTCTATTCCTATATGTGTGTACATACGGTTGCATCAAAAGCCATGTAATTATTAGTTAGCAATCAAGACTGCAAAATAGGATGCTATACAATTTTCTTTTGAGGCATAATTTTCCGTCATAAAGCTAATGGACACATAAGTACCTCTTACTATGGGCAGATAGGGTGCGTGATCCATGGATAATTTTTGTTAATTAATTCAAAAATGAACAGAGCATGTCCCTTTGGCCATTCTTAGGTAGTGAGTGGAATGAAATTATTGATCTGCTTTTAATACAAAGACTGGTTTTGGTCTAAAATGCCAAGCGAAGAGAGGCCGAATGATTTTCCTGATAGTGAAGCAGTTGTGCTTTGTGCTTCAGAAGCCCAGTGGGACACATTGGCCTAAACTACTTAAAATTCTGGCACAGTGAGATGTCTGAAAAAAGGATTATATTTTAGTTTTCAAAGTTATTTCCATCACTCTTGCTTGGCATCAAAATGAGATTATTTGGTTTGAAGAAAATCTTTCCACCTCACCTAACGTCACACACACCTCGCTTGTGTGTATAGCATAAGCTGGTTAAGATAAGGCCCAGTAAAATATGAACGTATTCCTTAATCTTTAATGCAGCTGAACATACAAGTAACTGGCCTATCTTGCATAATGCTTTGCCATCTTCTCATATGACACGAGACAGAATTAAAGGTTGAACTGGCAGCAAGAAATCCTCACATCTTATCTCAGCATCCCAGTCAGGGCACCCAGTGTCGTTTACCATGTGGCAAGATGACTTCTTTTAAAATGCTCCCTCTCTCCTCTCAACTCTCTCCTCTCTCTGCTTTTACTTCAGGGACCTACTCCACATCCAACCCCTCAATGTCTAACCTTGGTTCATGAGATCCCAGCACTTTTAACGAAATGGGGTCCAATCATCTTGAACTCAAATTAGAATCTATTTTTTGATTCTCTGAGGTGTTAGGTTCATTAAAAAAGTGAGATTGGCAGCACAATAAAGAGGGTCAAGCAACTTAATCATTTGACTGCTGCCTGCAAGCTGAACATGTCAGTCCTTATCGAAACAGTGCAAGCTTTCTTTCTCTGATTTGTTCTTTCTTGCCTAAAAATGCAGCAGACACACTTATAACTTGAGCGTATTCCTGCAGACATAGCATGTGTATGAGACTCAAAAATGCACCTTTTGATCATTTGTTTACAACTTTCACCCAACTGCTATCTCTCGCAGCACTTTATATCAATGTTCTCTCTCTTCTCTGCTTATCCAGCTGAGCCACTCTCAGGTGTTTTACCAGAAGACTCTCAGGACTCCCTCAGGCTGGGAGTGGCTCAGGATGATTCCCTAAAAGGGGACCAGGACCTGCTCACCTGCGGCCAGTGCCACTCCCGCTTCCCCCTGGCTGACATCCTGCTTTTCATTGAGCACAAACGGAGGCAGTGCCACGGCAGCCTCTGCACAGACAAACCTCTGGACAGGCCGCCGTCCTCCCCGCTCGCCTCGCCCCTCTCCACGTCCTCCTCGCACTCACGAACCCAACACCAGCAGCCACGGAGGCTGCGTCAGCCTGTGGAAGTGGCTGTCCAAGTGTCGCCGCGGGATGAGGATTGTTTATCTGCACCTTTGCAAGGAATAATCCCCAAGCAGGAGCATGTCACAGGTAAACATGCTGGAGCTTAAAATGGCTACCATACAAGAGTCTGCAGATGAGCAGAGAGAAAAGGGTGTGAAATGAATCTTTTAGGCCGAGCATAGAGGGTCACGCTTTCAGAGGTTCATAGGAAGCTTTAGTCCAGACAAAAACAAACATTCCATGAAACATACTTGTTTTGCTTCTGGTTATGGGGAATCTATCCAATCTGCATAACCAGGGTGTGAAATATCTGCTGCTTCGTTTAGGAGCTGTGAATTTTCCTGAGCTGAGTCATGAACCCAAATTAAGACCATCTGACTTAAAAATGATTGTGAGAAAAGGAAGCATTTGCACACAGTGAAAAGCAGATACTTAAAGTCAGAAAAACAAGACAGGCTGAAAGAGAGACAACCAGAGGAAAAGAAGATGTGAATTTCTCTTGGTTTGTCCTGCATCACAGATGTGCGTAGATCCTGTGGACCTCAACTTCTCTCTCATGTGGTGGTGAGAGATGCATCTCTGTCCCTCACAGGCTTATTACACTGTCATACAGTATCTCTTGTGCCCTCAAATATGTGGCTGCAAAGGCTCGCTCTGATGCTAAAATTAAAAAGCAATAGAGAGGAAGGTAATTATCCATCAACAAAGAAGTGTTTATTTGAGGATCTCCACAGCCACTAATTGTCAGTGTTTTTCTTGATTTGAGTAATTAGGGACTTCTTAAGACGGCTTGTTGGTTTGTTGGTTGTCCACGGGGGCTAAATGAGGCCTCGGCAAAAACACGGGTCGCCATGCGAACAAGCATAAGTCCCATATGACTGGTTTTATAGAGGGCCGTTTGATTTTGACCAGCCCAACTGAATGTTCCTTTCCTCTAACAGAGCCGATGGCGTGTTCCAGATTGGGCTGATTGTGTGGGCAGTTGTGATTTAATTTGAAACCAATTCAGGCTAAACACATAGAGTGTACTCCATCATTTGCACTACTGCACCATATTAGTAAATGCTGCAGCTTTGCAGATGGCATCATAGGCATTGTATGGTGCTACTCTTAGTTTTTGTTGGTTAGTTAGCCCCCTGTGACACAGAATAGCTCCCATTCATTAGTGTACAGTTTGTTAAACATCTGTGTGCACACACACAAACACACACACATCTGACATGCCTCTTGGCTTTGTCAGCTGTTCAAACATGCTTTTCTTTGCTCATTTAGATCATCATGCAGTGAAGTTCACATGATATCATAAGGTCACTGGCATTGTGAGCAGAGCTTTATTTATAGGCTTTATGTCTCAGTACTTTGTGTCAGAGTCTGGATTTGCTTGAGCTGACGGTGAACAGATTTATTTGGATGTATGTTGGAGTAAGATGTCTGTGTCATCTCATCTGATTTTGTTGTAGCCCCATTAAAACATCTTAGGCTGAAATAGTCCAGATCCTTCACTAAATTAACCTATTTAGAGGTTTTGGGGGTTAAACATAGGGTGCACATTCTGCACAAGACAAACTACCCATCAGTCAAACACAGTATGCATACAAGCCAGCCTCCCCCGACTCCCATTTTCTGCATTTGAGATTGATATATGCAGACTGGCACTGCCAGGCGGACACCCCATACTCCATGTGCTATCTGCCATGTTCTGTCCCCCTTCCTTGGGTGGAGGCTGACACCACGCTGAGGCATCTCTTTGCATACTGTCCCTACACTTGCTTTAATCACAGGGACATATAGGGATGATGCTATATGTTACAGGCCTGCACTTAGAAGCGACCTCTCCGTACTCCACCCTCCTTCTGAACTATCATTTGACACAGATGAATTTCCATACAGCCAGCAGTTTAAAAAAGCAAAGGCTAAGGCAAGGTTAAGGAAAGAAGCTGTTGAACCAGAGGAAGCTGACACTGGAATGGTTGAACTTAAAGGGAGGGGGGTTGTCCATCTGTAATGGACCCATGGCTGGAGATGAAGCTGTGCCTTTCGGTCTCTGTCTAGGGGCAGCTGAGGCCGTCTGGGAGTCTCATGACTGCAGCTGCGGTTGGGGTCTGCTGTCTGGAGCTGTGGGCCGTTAGGAGAAGGCAGAGCAGCCTGCGTGCCATCATTTGCATGATAAACAATTTAAGATATGCATAGAGACATGGAAGCTTGTCTGCAGATTATGGATGGCCCAGAAAGAAAGCAGATGATGGTTTCTCAACCCATGACTGCTGCATCGAGTGACAGGATCAGATGATATAATCAGTAGTAAAGAGGCATACGGGTGAAATTACTTCCTTTGTATTAATATTCATTATTTCATAACCATGATAGTGATGGATGTGTTAAAATATTCTTTTTTTTTTTTTTTTTTGTTCTTTGACAAAATAATTGGAGCAAGTGGCCTTTCGGTGTAAATTCAGATACACACTACTTAATGTGGGTCTCTTTGTGTCTCCATCATTAGTATTTCTGAAATATTTTCTCCTTTCTAGATTTTATTAGTGTGGTTTTACATCTTTGTGCTTGTTTTGTCACAGTGTTTTGGCTCCTCTCTGCTTATCTTTGCCAGCGTTAGCGCCTCTTACATTCTTACCAGCATCGCCACATGTGTTAATGAGGCCACTGTAGCTGTGCAAATCGACCACCATCTCGCTCTTTTGCTTCTTTCCGGCGCGCTGCCTCCATTGTAACGTGGACTCTGAATCAATACTGAGTCAATTATGGCGGCCACCTTTCCCCCTTTTTTCTCTTTGTGGAGGAAAACATCCTAACGACGGAGCAATATTTCTTGTAACACTTCTCCTTGGCTGCAGCGAGTTTTCCTGCTGAAGCTTGCCAGCCCTGTTTTCTCTCTGTGTGTTGCGGAGACAAAGGTGTTTAGCAGGCTCCACGTTGGCACTTTGCCACCTTTCTTCAACCCCCACCCTCCCTTTTTATGTATGCATACACACAGGATAACTATAAGGCAAAGCTATGGGGGTGTTGGGCAGTGGGTGTATTGGATGGGGGGGGGGTCCTTGTTCAGGATATCTTGTCCAGGGTTCCATACGCATGTATGTGTGCAGGCATATGGGGCATTGTGCAAGTTTACATGCGGTGCCTTTGTTTCAGCGATTGCTTTAATTGATACTGAAGAGGCACAGATGCATGCTGCTGTAATTATTGGACACCGGCTATTACTAATACTTTAACATAAGCTCTCCATTGTCTGCGAAAAATGACTCTAATTTGATCCAACAGTGGACATAAGCTTTAAGCTCTTAAAGGTCTATTTTTGGCTGTGGGCTTCAGTAAGTTTTAATGAAGGTGAACATGAATGGTTTTAAGGATGAATTTTTCATAGAGGAAATTTTTTGCATTTAAAAGCCAAGCTCCAAACACCCACAAATGTTGTTGGAAGAGATTTGTCAGCCTTTGTTGTAGGATTAAATAATGGTGTGGCTTCAACTGTATTGAAGGGCTGAAGACTACTGACTGTTTACATCTTGAGTGTGGATGTGATGTTAATGGATGTCCATATGAGTACATTTGTGAGTGTATATGAGTGTGTTTTTTTTTACCACTTAAATGCTTTACCGCTTTTGGATTGCGAGTGTGAGACAGAAAAAGTGTGTGTGAGGTGATGTTTGTTAAAGCTTTACTGCCCTGGGCGTGCGGGCTGAACATGAAAGTGTCTTTGACTTGGCAAGCTATGCTCGAGGACACCCCTCAGTGGACCATGCCAGGCCACACTTGGCACACAGTGGTGGGCCCGAAAGACGGGCTGGGCTTAAATGTGTGTGCGTTTAGCAACAAACCAGAGAGTGTGCATCTGTGCTGCGGTTTCATAAGACAAAACATACGCTAAGGTGGTGGTTGCATGTATGCCTGTGACAGCGGTAATGTCTGTGTGTACTCAGGGGTAGGTATGCAGTATGGAGTGTGTGTTTGCATGTGTGTGTGTGTGTGTGTGTGTGTGTGTGCTGTCCTCAGGGGTTTCTGGCTCAGGCTTCCTGTGTCTCTGTTTGTCTTTTAACAACCCCAACACCACAGCCTCAGGCCATTCAGGTGGAGGCCAGTTGAAGTATGCACACAAACACAAACTGGCACACAAGGGCACAAAAAGTGGCTCGTACAAATGCAATCACAAATGCACTCCGAAACAAACCTGTTTTATGAACACAGAAACACACCTCCACCCTTGAGAGTTATACACAAACACACACAATGCAAACTCCCTCCCATGAAGCTGTGTTTTGTTGGGAATAAATGTGTTTTGGGAGAGGCCCCATGATGTGTTTCAAGATGATGAGATCTGTCAGGAACATATGATTCCTATTTTAGACCTCCACTACCACCACCACCACTCGTGCTTTCCTCTCCACACATCGCTCCAGTGGTTCACTTTGGGAAGCTGGAAACTGAAAGTTTTGGCTGCATTAGCGTGTCTGCACCTCTTGAAAGGTTCTAACATCCACTCTGGAGCTCATTCTCACTTTCACAGATTTGGCTGCAGAGCGAGACAGACACACTTACGCTGCCTCTTTTCGTCCGCTCCACATACTGTCGGGCCACGGTATACAACAGAAGAAGTCCTGTTTGTCCACAGCCACGTCACTCAGGATAAAAAAGTACCCTCAGAAATAAGCATGTCCTGCCGCTGTCCTGTCAGTGGCGTGGCAGGCAGACCCATCTCTGGGTCAGGGGTCGTCTGACAGCACCAGTGCTTGTCATACCATCCGCTGGCCTCACCACCTGCAGGTTAATGACTTTATTTTTAGACAGAACAGAAACAGAGAAGAAAAAGTGGTTTTGATACAGCTGCAGCTCAGGAAGTGACAGATCAGAGCAAAAACTAGAGATGTGTTATTTTAAGAAGTAGCGAATGAGAATGGGAACAGAGATTTACTCTGTGATTTTTCCTTTGATGGCTTCTTTAAAAATCCACTTCTTGTCATAATTCTATCTTCATCCAGGTCAATGAAACTGGTACAAATTTGATTCGCTCGTGCATGTATCACATTATTCTGACCTATGTCATTTTTCAGTGTCATCTCAACCTCTGTTATTTCTGTTGTGACTTTTTTGAAAGACTGTATTGCCGTAAGACAGTTGCTTTGTCTTTCTAACACCCATTGTGATAATGCAAAGGCCACACGGGAGCCACAGTGACAAGGGCATCATGTTTGTTTGAACTTGCTGATCATGCTCACCATGGGTCTCTCTTAAGTGTTTCCTCTGTGTAAGATGGACATAGCTTCTTTGTGTCATGTGTGTTTTGTGAGTGTCTTAGTACTATGTGCATGTGGATGGGTGGTCAACCACAGCTGTGTCTCACCTACCTTATCTTCAAACAGAGGGGGGCGTTGTGCATGTGTTACACTTGTGAAAAATCACTGCTCTGCCTGTGTGTGTGTGTGTCTATAAAAGTCTCAAGTGCTTTACAGCTACATTTAAAGGATGTCTGCTGGTGCGGTTTTTCATAAATGTATACTAATAGGGAGCCTTATTCCTTATGGGCATTCAAAATCTCATTGCCTGCTAATAGTTCAAGTTCAGTGTGCATTTGATCTTAGATTCAAACCTCACATCTTTTAAATGTTGTTCACAAGATAACAACTTCCATTCATTTGGAAGAGTCCTCATTTTTTTTAGAATCACTTAAGGCTAGGAGACAGTGTTGGTGCAGTATAATGTTGCTTAAAAGAAAAGCTTTCAGTCACAAACTGGCACACAAATGAGATTGGCACACAGACTGACGGTGATCACTTATGCTCGGATGCACGCATACACACACATACTTGCACTTCCTTTCCATCCCCCCATATAAAAATGACCCCCAGCCCTCACTCCGCACAGACACACGTGTACACACATTTACAAATCCGCACTCCTGTCCCAGGCACCCTTTACTTTTGCAGGCTGAATCTCACTGATAACATCCTGGCACCCTCATTTAAATTTGAAGCGCTTCTTTAATCTTCAAAGGCCTGATTGCTTTATGAATATGCATGGTCTGAGCTGACTCTCAGTTCATTACCTTGTTGTAAATTCTAATGACCATTAGGGCCCCGTGCGGTAATTGCCAATTGTTTTGCATTTTTGATTAGCCCATTACTGAGGCACATTCTGAACATGTCTGCCCTGCTTGCCTGCCAGGCCACAGCAAGAAGCAGAAGGAGGGCTGCAGATTGTTGCAAGGAAGGTGTGATGGGCAGTGGAATACAGTGTAGGCAGTGCTCATTTTGAAATTTTGCTCACAATGTTGATTTGAAAGGAGAAAAAAAGGGACAGCAAGAAGCTTTAGAGATGCAACACAATAAATCTAAAATTAGATGTTGTACAAACAAACTGTCCTGGCGTTGCGGCTGAGCTTGAGTGCAAGAACATGTACTTGGTTGCATTTATGTCAGCATGTGTATATGTTGACTGTGGGGAAGTCAAGAGGACTTACCCATGTGTACATATCCAGGTATGTGTGGAGTTCTGTTAGTTGGACGGGATAGGTGGAGTTCTGAGAGTGGAAAGATTCTGGTAGTGCATCCGAATGCACGCTATGTCTTGGACTTATGAAACATTGATGGTTCCCAGCAGAATGGCACAGGCATGCTACAACTTGATAACATCTAATGGATAATTTAGTGCTCTAAAACCAGCAGACTGGTCCCCACCTACCCACCCACTCTCTAGCAGCCTCTAGCAGACAGGAGCTGGAGTGGATGCTGTGGATGTTCATTGGAAATACACAGGATGACAAAATGAGAAGTAAAACATGCCTGAAAGCCTGAGGAACACAGATAGAAAATGCACAAGTGTATGGTTGATCATGACGTGAGTGCTTGGGATGAGATGGTGATGTCAGTAGGTGACTAACTTCTCTACAACCACTGTTCCACCCCGCTCTACGGATCTCAATTTGTAAATGGACTAGTCTTTTACTCTGCTATGTGAAACATATGATCAAAATGAACAAAACAATTTTCACACCACAGATTTAGTGGAAATAAAGCAACAAAAAAAACACTGAAATCATTTTATTACCTTACCATGTGAAATTATTGTTTTTCTTCTGAGGTAATGCATGGAATACATTAAAAAAAAATATATATATATAAAAGAAAGAAAGAAAGAAAGAACGAAAGAAAGAAAGAATGCCCAAAGCTTTTACACTGTTAAGTGCCTCATAAGTGCCATAACTTGCCTTAATTTTTTTCTGTGGCAGCCCCAGTTTCTTGATGTCATTTCATGAAGAAATTACTAAAGAGACACATTTTAAAAACACAGTTTTCAACCACATCTACAGCTCGGTTCATAGCAGCTGGTTTTAGGGGATGGAGTTAGCCACTGGCAACTACTCCACTGAAGTCTGGCCCTTTTTCTGTGCAGTGTGCTTCTTTACTGTAAATGGCTCCCAGAGTTTTTTGCATATGAGTTATGGCCAAAACAGAATGGTGATGATAATGATGAAAAGAATAATGTTGTTGCCTGGAAATAAAAATGCATCTTTATGGTGGTTCTACTTTGTTTATGATCTGTGAACAGTTGATGGCATGATATATTTTGAGTTATATCTGGCCCTGAACAAAGCCACAGGCTTGCATCAACTGAGATTTTTTAAAATTTGATTATATTGTCTTAAATACATAAATATATATTTTCAAAATGTGCCCCATTTAATATTACAGAGTTGTTGTGTGAATGTATTTTGTGTACCACTCATTATTACAGTGGAGTCTACACACAGCTTCGAGGCCTACTGTCACTCTCATGGTCCCAGACTATTAAGCAGCTGACAGTTCTGTAAATCGTCCAGCAGTTTGACTACAGGGGATTGAGTGAAGGGTCAGCAGATGTTGTCTCCAAGGTGTGGGAGCATTTGCATACGGTTTTTCGCTCTCTGGTGTTTCTTCACGTTGAGAGTATTTCTCTTTTAGGGTTGAAGGCTTCACACTCTGTTTCTTGAGGTTTCAGAGAGGTTGGAGACTCAGTGTGGAAAATTGTCCAGCCCGGGATCAGCAAGCGCAAGCGGCTGCTTAGAGTTAGCAGGCTGGCTGGCTGCTCTGTGTCTGGCCTGTGGGTGTTCACACTCGCATGCACACATGCAGACTGAGAGACAGACCTACAAGCTGGCCTACTATGGCCAAAGGAGGCTCAGGCAGACAGCATGATAGATGGCTTTGTTAAAAGGTCCCAGGGTGTCCCCTGAACTTGAAGCACTCTGTTTATCTTGAATAGGAGAAGCACAGAGTGTTGGGGCCAGTAAGGAGGAGGAGAAAAGGGAGGAAGGGAATGATATAGCTTTCAGGGGAAGGCGGAAAAAGGGAGTGGAGAAAGAGGGAGAGTGTGGGCCTGTATTTGAGCAGGCCTGGATGGGGGCTGGTGGAGAGGTTAAGGGTGGTAGTGGTGGTGGTGGCGGTGGGGGTCGTGGGCAGGCAAGCCTGCTTGAGAGACACCGACGAGGAAAAGAGGGGGATGGGACAGCTCTGCTAGTAGCTGTCCATTAACAGATGAACTTGGCAATGATCCAGGCTTCAAAGGTCTTGGGAGACTCTCTCTCTCTCTCTCTCTCTGTCTCTCTCTCTCTTTCTCTCTCTCTCCCTCTACTTTCTCTCTCTCTCTCACACACACACACACACACACACGCATACCTCCTTGGTACCTGCTGACTATGGATGGAATGCCACCATGGTTCCTTTTTGTCCATAGGTGAAAGAGTACACGTCTCTGGTTCACCTATGTCAGAACCAGTTCAGACCGGTTAGCCTGCCAGGCCGAAGGAGGCGGATGGGCAGGCCTCATTGCCCGGCCCTCTTCTCACTCCCCTCTCCTCCTCTCGTCCTCCTCTGTTTTCCAGGCTTTAGAGGACGGAACAGAGAGAACCTCTAACCTGAGGGTACAGGACAAAGCAGAGGAGAGAAAAAAGAAGCAAAGGAGCGTGGGAACAAAGTGAGACATCAATGGATCTGGTCATAAACAGGGTGGGAAGAGGAGGGAAAAGTGTTTGGTTGTTGTTGATGCTCTACTCTTGATGGGGCAACATGAGCTTAACACCACTATTGTATGCTGAAAACATTACAGCAAACCTGAGCATGGTGAAAACTGGGCGAAAGAATTTGATACGGAAGATGCACATAATGAACTGCTGTGGCGTGTGGGCAAGAAATGTTTTATTAACGTCAGCTCTTCTGATAACAAAATCTCTCAAGCTGTATTTTCAAATAGTTCAGAAATAGATATTGTGAATATGTTTGTGTTCACAAATGTTCCAAAATATGTCGAGAGCTACACTCAGAATGACAACTCAGCTGGGTCTCTTGATTTATTAAGTAGTTTCACTGTTGTGTCTCACATGCCTTTAGTTTACACCCCAACTCTGCATGAACATGGCAGATCACAAAGTTTTGTCAAGCAATAAAAGTCCAAGAATTTCCAGAAACTTTTTAATCTGAGTCATGCTTTCGACTGTCATTCATTTAGCTTCTCAGTTTTGCTGCTTATTGTCATAGACTTTATGTTTCCAATTTTACATGATCACAATGATAAAATAAAAGTAGTAGGATCATATAATTTGAGTAAGAAAATGTGTTCATAACTAAAGCAGAAGGGACTTTTTTGCTAGTTTTGCTAGTTTCTGAGTGTCTCACAGTTTTTATGCAGCTGGATTTTTCACCATCTTCTTTTAGTTCTCATCAGATCCTTGTGGTCTTTAACTGTGTCAAACTGACACTAGAGGATACAAGAGTTAAATGTTTAAGTGCAGCCAAGTAGAACTTGATTCATCTTTTATCATTGTTATTTTATTTTTTTGAACAGCCTAGCTGAAAATTCACCATAAAACCTGGTGCATTTTTTTTCTTGTTGATTTGGGCCCACTTGAAGAAATCAATTGTTATGATATAGGCAACACAATGTGTGATGTCCAGATATGTTTACACCAGGTCTTGGGAGGTTGAAAACAAAAAATTTACCATAAATGCCTGGTGTAAAAATACCCTCCTATGTGGATGTACATTGGAAATATCAAAAGGTGTCCCATATAAATGTGTGTGCTGTTCAATAAGGGAACAGTGGACAGATTTTCTAACATCTTGTATCAATGGATGGAGGGAGTCTTTATGTATAAATCATACACATGCTCCAGGGCAAACATGGATAATGTATGTTTGCCTGTCTCTGTGCGCATGTGTTTGTGTCTCCATGTAAATGCATGCAATCCCATTTGCATGTATTTCACACATGCTCAGATTAGTTTATTATTTGAAGAGAAGGTTCTCCTTTTTATCCTCCCACCTTTCTTCCAGCCTTTCAACTCCTGGTCTATTTCTTAGAAACGTGTGTTTTCTTTTCCACAACACTAGTGTGGCGACTTTGGTGCTGAGTCCAACTGAGTGTCTTGGTTCTGCGTATGTGTGTACATGAGTGAGAGTGTGAGATGATGGCTGTTTTTATAATGCCCCCTGCTAATTTGCATATGTATATGTGCAGATTGTATGAGAAGAGAGCTCTCACACTTCAAGCAGTGGGATGGGAAGGGTGTTGGGGGACTATTGTAAGAGTTGAGTGTATGGTTTATGGGTGAGCGTTAAAGGGGGGTCTTCTCGGCACTTTAACCCTCCCACCCCCCCAGACAAAGCCGGCCACTGCTCCCAGATGGTAGTCTGCTCTCTCCGGCCATGTGTCTGGTGTATATACAT
>JAOWBL010000001.1:14149197-14163196 GCA_028564865.1 Zenarchopterus dispar
ATATGTATATATGTACACACACACACACACATATATGTGTGTGTGTGTGTGTGTGATGGTGCGATGGATTGAGACAGACAGGAGAGAGAGAGTGATGGAAAATTTGCAAGCGAAAGTTGTGCATGAGATTTCAGGCAGATGATGCCTATAGATGTTCATAAAATGGGTATGCAAATGCATGAACAAGCGGAGTACAAGGTTTTATGGACTTTCAAATTGTCCCTTGTATGGCTAAAAGATGTCCAATGTGATCTGCTAATTTGCACCTTGCATTAGAATACATACAATGCAAGGCAGTTGGAGAGGGACAGAGAGAAAGAGAGAATGAAAGAGCATCAGACAAAAGAAGGGTGACAAAGATGGTGGCTGGTTATTCTTTGTCTTAGCGGAGACCACCTAGACGTGCCTTATGAATTTCTGGCAAATGAGTCTTAAAGAGCGGGCATCAAGATTACATGAATAATGAGGCAGGGATTGAGAGATGAGAACATGGCAAAACATTCTGCTGTAAGGCATGTGCGTGCAAAGAGAATTGGTACTTCAGATGAAATTTGAAGAACAATCTTTTGCTTTGACTTTGTGCTGCCGAGTTATGTGTATCTGTGATGTCAGGTAAAAAGTATTGAATGTGGGTAGGGGCTCCTCCAGTGTAAGGATTCAGATATACAAAATGCAATCCTACCTAAGGGTTATGTTTCAATCTTGTTGCACGTTCAGCCCCCGGGGGTGTATGTTAAAACAGGCCTGCAGCCGTGTTAAGAAGAGCTATCCATCGCTTGGACAGGCTCCAGCTCTTCTGACCTTGATGTTTGTTTTCCTTGTTTCCCCAGACATAAACATGGTTCTTGCATCCAGACACACAGACAGACAGGACGTTATCCTCTGATGTTTTTCTCTTGCATCTGGCTCGTCTGTGAACATGGGGCAGATGTATGAGGCTTAAAAATGGCTTGTGTGCATGAGTACAATCTCAGGTTAACTCAAATGGTGTGTGAATTTTTCAGTGTGCATTTCCTCACTCCCTTACCTCCCTCTCTCATACCTGTCAAACTGGTTTTCTCTCCCTTTCATTAAAGCAAAAAGCCTTCTTCTTTTCCTTGACCAGGTAGTATTCTGTTATCACACAAGAAACCAGACTCCCTTATGACAGCCCTTTACCCCGCAGTTCAAAGTGCCAAGATAACCATTCACTATTTGTACCTTTATTGAGACAAGCTCGTTTCTGCCAGTGAGTGGTCTGGCAGGGAACGCTTTCCATGGTGGATGTGCCCTGATCTCCCCAGGCTCTGGTACAGCAGTGGTCTGCCAAGTCGCAGGGCCAGATTGCCTGCAATAGGCCTGCCATTTCCCACTCATCATCTGTCAGCACTCTGGATCCAACTGCAGGGTCTAAAGGGGACTAGCACTCTCCAATTAAAAAGGTTAATTTGCCCATACCCCCACCCCTCCCCACACAGCTTTCCATGTCTTCATTAGAACTCATTTGCTTCTATGTTCTGTGTTTTTCTGTCTCTGTGTTTGTGTGTTTTTATTCTTTGTATCTCATATTAGCTGGGTTTTATAAACTCTGCTTTTGCTTTGGCACACTTATGAAAGCGTTTCTAGTGGATTTTAAAGTGCCTTTTAGTTACGTTGAACAAATAAAAAGAAATTAAGGGAGACGTTTGATATTTTGAGAACTCTTTTTTCTATTTTTCAACAGAGTACAGCAGAAAAATACATTAAAAACAAAAACATTAGAATTAATTAGTGTTAACTTATATGACTGTACTCAGGTGTATTAGATACATGGCTCAGCAAATGTATCTAGATTATAAAAAAAGGGTAAGAGTTATGGCAGTCTTATCATGTGTGAGCAGAGACTTCACACTCTTGGGAATTAACTATGTTGCACATTTCCTACTTTAAAAATACACTGTAACCATTTTTTTCTCCTTTTGTGTGTACTGGACAGCAAGTTTTTTTTTTTTTTAAGAAAAAGTTAAAGCAAAAAGTTGGTTATTTTAAGAGTGTGACAAAGTGTTGTTGTAAAAGTAGTAGCACTAACTCTAGATAGTAGAACTCAAGGCTTCTGAAAACTATCCAAACTTTTCGATAGGTAACAATGTCAGAAAGTCAGCAAGTTCAACAAGTACAGTGAAAACAGGCCAAGCACATGTTAGGCAGTACTGTGTTTCTAGGATTTGTGCAGTGAGAACATTGAGGAGAAACACTTGTCTAGCTCGCAAATCAAAGAGAAAAATCTACAATTTTTTTTCATTTATGTGGCCCTGCTTCATCATTGTCACAATGTGGAATCGGCCTCGAAAGCCTGGATGAGTGCTCTGCAAGTGAGACCTTCTCCTGTGGGATGTGAAGCCACCAGCTTTCTCTCTTCATCGGTATTCCACCCAGTTCAAGCAGATGGAGGGGAGATGTTGACCAGAAGGGCTGTTATAACCTCCACCTATGCATGGTGCTTTGATCTTTACCTTAAATTTTTGTTCCTTTTAGATTTAGGATTTACATTTTTCTTTGGGTTACATATATCCTAAACCAAAATTAATTGAATGGGGTCTGAATTTTATGTCATTACACTCTGTGAAGAACAAACCAGAATAAATACAAATTAGCACAAAATATAAGTGCAGGTGTATAATTTTACCATGATAGATCAGTTGTAGCTGCTGAGTTGTCAACTGCTCTTAAGGATGATAGTATGCTAAATCAAATTGGGGTTTTCTTCTGCTAGTTTAAGCAATTAACATAAGCTAATGACTTGAAAGGATGAACAGGAGGTGAAGATAAAGGGGAAGAGGAGGGAAGAAGGATGTTTTCTGGCTCCCTCACCCACTATTTAGGATCTTTTCCTGGATTGGGAGAGTAGGCCAGTTTCCCATGCACTGGCGACAGAGGCTAGCCCTCTTTGGTTTCACAAAATGTCGGCCTATATGGCTACGGGGAGAGATATTATTAGCATTATTTTGCCTCAGTTATATGAGCTTGGTGCTTTTAGCCCTTGTTTGAGTGGCTCACAGACACTTGAGTTTCTGCAGCAGATTAAATGAAATTTTAGCAGCTTTTTCTTGGGGCCGGGCCATAAAACTGCACAAAGGAAGCAGCTGCCACTAATGTAATCTAGAATGGGGTGCTGCAGCGTAAAGCTGTCCACCACTCTTTTTCTTTTTCTTTCTTCTCCTCTTCAGAGCTTTTAATGCCATTCTTAACACTGCTCACCTACACACCTTCCTCTTCAGATAATAACCTGATTGTTTTTTTCACTGCTATTTATGTTCCGCTATCCATCTTTTTAAATCGGAGATGGAGTAAAACAACAGCAATAACAGTCATACAGCATGTTTAAGTGTGAACATGTTTCTGTATCCGTATATATTGATACGGCAGTGTTACAACTGTACAAGATAGTCACTGCATTCTCAGGCCTCCTAGGATTTTCTGCAGACATACACCATATCAGCTGGTCATGTATGGGATGAGTACATGAGTACATAGGACCTTTATAGTTTGACCTTGCACAAACAAAGTTCATTTCTGGGAATGCAACATAAGCAGGCTGCTGGGATCGCTGCCCCCGCAACCCCCGTGTCAGTCAGGGGTTGTCAGCTCATCTTAAAATGACAGGACGGATCTTGAGAACCTTAGTTCACATTGACAGGGAACAGAGTTATATTCCTGTCAGAGCTGTGATTGTTAAATTGACATGAGAGAGAGCAGGAAAAAGAGAGGGGGAAATAAAAGCATTTAGAGCAAGATCTTTTTTAATTCACTGAAGCTGACATTTACATGGGTGAAGCAAAACATTACCTCTCTGTTGACTTTGCACATTTTTGCAATGACAGTTTCAGAGACAAAAAATATTTCAGTTGGTACAAGGAAGTGCAACATTAAAATAACATCTCTATCATCCTCTGATTAGCCGTTAATTCAAATTCACATACTGCCACATGAACTCATATGTACATTTCTTACTATCTGGTAAAATTGCCAGTGTAGAGGGGATTGCTTTATTAGGATGGATGGATGTACTCAAATGTACATGTGTGGATCTACATACCTGCCAATTAGCTGTGGTAGTACTTGTGTACATGTGTGACTGTGTGTGCCTTTCCACTGCCTACTGTGAAATGTCTGAGTACATGGGGTCTTGCTGTGCAGAAAAGATGATGGCTTGGAGGTGGACTGAACTTGTTTTTAAACCAGTCCTACAGCCGGTCTGTCAGTCTGTTTGTGTGCTTGTCCTGTTCTGCAGCTGTCTCTGAATAAATCCCTCTGTCACCAAAGGCACTCGGTCTATCTTCACATATCCTGGATATCAACTCTTTTTGAGGTCTTAAAGCTCAAGTTGGTTTGTTTTTATTGCGTGTATTTATGATGTATATAAAACAAAATCATATGAACTCAATTTGAAAGATTTTACCTCTGACTATGTCCCTGTCACCTGTCTGAGTCCCTCTCTTTTTAGTACTTGTTACTTCAGAGTGCAACACATAACCTGTATGCAGTACACATGCACACACGCCAGCCCCACACATGCTCACTTAAACCTACTGACCTAATAGAAATAGCTCTTGTCCCCTTTTTGCCACCCTCCTTTTCTGCTCCTCTGCTTTGCCCTCCTCCTTCCCCCTCCACCCCAGGGTAGGTTGCTACAGCGGCCCTAATAAACGTAGTGATCTATAGGAGCCCTAGACTCAGACAGATTTTTGGCATGGCTATGCAAGTAGCATTCCAGCCTGGTTTGAGATCATAGGGCCTTAGCCTTGTTAAAAACTTGATTTATGCTCTACATCTGGGCACAAAGGAACCTACAGGTTGGCTACCTTAATTAATATCATACTCATGACTGCTTGGACCTATGCATGTTCCTGACACACCTCTCGAAAGAGTAAGTGGAAGTATCCACATTCTGTGTTTTTAACAGCGTGTGATGCAACAGCAGTGACACAGGTGGTGGTGTTCAGCATGATTTCAGATGACTTTCACAAGTATCTATAATTTTGTCACCTACTGGAAGGATGTCAGAACGAGGAGAATGTGCTCCAGGTTGTTGACTTCATGAGCTTCACTCTTGTCTCCCGTTCTCCACCATTTTGCCACCCATTCCTTCGTTGCTATAGAGGCCAGTCACATGTCTTCAATTAGCAGAGAGGAATCTGGTGCTGCGAGTCTCAAGGATGAAGAATTGTGTGGAGCATGCCAAGCATATGGTCCATCCATCTTACAGGCTGTAATTGATGTTAAACGTAACATGTACATTTATTGGCTGCCTTCAGCAGGTTTTCAACTGTACAGTCTTTTACTTTTTTATTCTAGCATGTTTAGTTCAGTCTTGTGACATTTTGGATATTCTTTGCTTCAATGTACAGATTGCATCATTTATTTGCTGCCATTGTTTGAGGGATTTGTCCAAAACAACATGTCATAAAGGTATTGATTTGGGATACTACCAAGCCCTTGTATAATCCTAGCAACTCTGCTTTTAAGGCTATAACACTGAACAGAAGAGCACTGCAGAAATATATGTAGGTCACTTTGGTTGTCTGACCACTTCCTTGCTTTGCCATGTCTCTTCCTACTTCTGTCAGAATGTCTTCAAGGGGCTGAAATAGGGCTGAACAGGAGGCCATTTTGCAATTTTAATCAAGATTTGGCCCAACACAGTTTTCTCCTCAATGAATTAATTATAGAATGGCGCATGGAGGATTGGGTGGACGGATGGTGGTGGGTTGTGACACTGGGGTCTGGCCTTTTGTGGCTACATCCATACTCCATATTTCAAGATCTTTGTGTCTGTTGGTTCACTACTTTTATCATTTCAGTGATATCAGTTTGGTAAAATGAGGATCTGTAAAGGATGGCTTTTAACATTTCAAAAATCAGACTGAACTTGTGACAGGGTCACTTTCTGACTTTCATCATCTCTGCTTGTAAGGAAAAAAACATTTCTGAGCCACAGCTGACCCTGAGACAGCCCTCGATCTAAAGAGTGGCTATTGATGCTTCCTTAACCACTCGACCACCGTGTGCACAGTCACACTCACCAGATGGGACGCGTGTTAAACCCTCAGCCTCCACAGCTCCGGGCCTCGGGACACTCTTAACACTGGCCCTCTTGTTTTAAAGTGCCATGTCCCTCCACAATGCCTCGAGGCTCCTATGCATAACGAGCTGCTATGGTTGGCCCAGGCTCACATGCCCTGGTCCTCTCACCCTGAGGTAGTGGGACATGGTGAAAAATAACTGCATGTTTAAAAAAGCCCTTGTTCACTGGTATTTAAATGATGATGGCCATGCTTGAGAGCTTCTGGGGCTACTGCTACTGTGTTCAAGGAACAAACAACTCAAGTCAACACCATAATGCTGTCTTCTAACATTTCTCCACTTTAGCAGCAGGGCAAGGGCAAATGGGTATTTTACCAGTGACCTATGTGCATTTGGGACTGTAAACATCTTAAATAAACCATCATGCTGTTCCACATACTTACGTAAGGATGTTTGCCTTTCTCTGCCTCATCTTTTACATTTTTCTTAAAGGATGTGTCTATTTCTATAGTGGTCCAGTGCTAAACGAATGAGTGAAGAAGAGGAGTGACGTATTGTGACACAGTTGTTTGTGTGTGCTGTAGACCAACACTGGAGACAGATGAGGAATAGATGAGGGGGACATTTATTGCTTTCCCACTGTCAGGCCAAAGCCAACAGTATTGAGGCCAATTTAGGCCAGTTGCCTTCCTATTCTAGTGCTTAACAGAGTCAGTCCAGGCCATCCTGGAACCTGATTTCTGACCTCACTTATCTGCGTGGCACAGGAAGGACTGGAGGGGGCTGGAGTAGCTGTCAAGGTAAAACCAGGGTTTTACAATTCAGCATCTCTAGTTTTTTTATGGCTCTTATTAAATACTATTTTGACAGGCTTGTTTCGCTTACAATTGTTTTTATAACCACTGATACAGCAGATTCAGTTTTAGATTAACTCCAGTTATCTTTATCATTGTCTCTCAGCATTTACTTGCTTGCCTCCTTTGTGCTGCTTGTGGATAGTGATGGGCATGGTCAGAGCTTTTCTGTAAACTGAATCACTAGAATCAGTGCATTTAAAGAAGATTCATTCAGAAGATTTGTTCACTGAATTGTTCAGTATGTGATCGGAGTGTTGACTGCATATCAGACTCTGAAATGAAACACAGGAGAACAAAACGAAATTCAGCTCATGGTAAGTTGCAAACAGCAGAGCCCTTTTAAAATCTTGACGTTATAGATGTTTCTACATTCAGTGTTGGAGATGAAAGCTAGTTTTAAATTATTTTTATGCCTTCTTAACTGGTCTATGGTTCAGCTATTGCTCTTGGATGTGTTGAGGCCAATTGTGACAATTAAGTTATATTTATTGTTGTTATGATTAGTTTTATGCTGTGGAGCACTGACCCTGATGGAGCTGCATCGATGAGACTGTGTGTCAGGAGCAAGAGGGAACAAGTAGTCTTTACACAGTCCAAACAGACTTTCTTTGTATGTTTTTTTTTACACTGTCAGGGCTTGTGTGTAGATATCTGAACTTTCATTATCTCACATGTACTCATTTGATAGGTTTTTTATGTAGAATAGATAATTAAGTGCTAAAGGTGACAACAAACTCTTCCCCTTAAACTTCTGCTGTATCTCACTGTCTCACTCTTTTTGTTCTCTTCTCTTTTACACAGTCCACATTTTACCCATTTTTGAATGTTCTATCATTTCTGAAAATTTTTTTGTACATTTTCTGCATTTTTCCTGCTCGATTGTGCTCAGGGCCTCAGCTGTCACCAGGGGAAAGGTGAGGAGCAAGTCAGACAGGAATCCAGTCCATCAAAGAGCCACACAGAGACAAACAAGACAGACTTTAAGTAGCCACAGCCCATGATTTTTGGATTAACATGAAGTAAATTAATCATTTCATCTAAGAAGACTATTAGTTTTGTCTTCAGCATAACGCTAAGTCAAAATTTTGATCTCATCTAACTTCAACTTTCATCCTTGCTGATTCTGGCTACCTCCCAGAGGCCAATTTAGAATTAGTCTTTTGCTGAATAAATGAAATCCATAATTAGTGTTTTGTTTTTGTGTTCTGTATATGTCAATTTACAGCAGAAAAACACAATATGGCAAAAACAATTAAACCTCTGCTCAATAAATGTTTTTGCTCCCTATACAAAATACTGTATTGGATTTTAAGACAAACTACATAAAAATGACAAACTTGTCAAATATGGTATAAGTGAAGCTGGCAGTTTACCGTTCCTGTTTGTTCATTTATGGAGGAGCACCATGTTTCCTCCTTACAGTTTATTTTGGTGCCTTTTATTGGTCAAAAGCTGTTCATGGAAACAGTGTGCCTACTTTAGATCTTGTGTTTGTGATGTTCTGTCCATCTCCCTGCATGTCAAGGAGAAGTAAAGAAGAGAGGTCAGATACAGGGCCTTGTATGCTCCGGTGAAGCCGAATTGCATCCTGGCAAATGGTATGCAGGCTTATAACTCGCTCCACTCATCCAATAGCCAAGGATGAAACGGTTTTGACAGTGTCGAATGCCCTGCCCTGCGGGCCTTATCATCCTTCGCTGCTTGCTGGCCTCCCTCCCTGGTTTCTCTTCTCCTGATGCTATCTATCTGGAGATTTATGCAGAAATGTGCAGCTAGTCGACCTCCCAGGTCCCCCTCCATCCTTTCTGAGGGGACGCCAGCTTGTCATAAGCTGAGCTATGCAGAGATAGTGAAGCTCAGGCTGCTTGGCTCGTGTCATGTGGGGGCTATCTTGTCATAGCATTTCAAACAGAGATGACACACTCATCTGGATGTTGTAGACTGTATTTTAATAACAAAAAAGCCCATAAATGGTCATATGTTTTTATCATATTCTGCTGTATTAATTCTGCTTCTGTCAGAATGGACTATATTCTTTATTTACATGTTTCACTCTGCTCTCCTCCCCCTAAGCTGCAGGTTATTGAGACATATCTTTTTTATTTGACAGAACACTTTTCACATTTCCCCTCTGATGTGCTCAGAGACTTCTAGCCCATCTGGGATATTGCCCGAGTCCAAAAATACTCCTACTTGATTAAGTCTTCTTATATACCTGGATATGTGTGCTTAACGTGATTCTTGGCAGTTTCTTTGATTCCCCTCCTTTATTTAATTCCTTGTCCTCTGAGCATCATCTTTTGTTGATGCTGTTTTGATCATGTGCATTGTATCCCAATGCAATAAATAATCTCCGTGGATGCTTACTTAAGCAATGGTCCATTTAATTAGGCTGCTTAAGCTTAGAGGCCCAGAGGTGTTTTCAGTGTTACCATTAGAGCTGGGATGAAAAACAATAGTGTGGCCTTCCACTGTCATCAGTAAACAGAGCAATAATAAACTACATTGCAGATACGACTGGGCCACCTTATTATAAGGCCTGTTGGATGCGATCTGAAAGCAAGCGCGAAGATGTCCAGTGGGGCCTAGTGGGAATAGATGAATTGATGCATAGAATGATAGATGGAGGGAGAGAGATGGATAGATGGCTGGATGCATAGTCAGTTCAAACGCAGTTCAACTGAGAAAAGATCAAAGTGAGTAAGGTCACACGGGGAAACAGACACAGTAGCAATGCTAATTTCAAAATGATTGTGGCTTTTACATCTTTTGCATACAACTTTCCAAACACACACACCCCTACACATTTACTCAAAATATCATGTAGTCATACTTGCCAACCGTGAATACACATGTCCTGTGTGTAAAAGAAACAAACACTCTGCTTCCCCAACGCACACACACACACACACACACACACACACACACACACCAGTCCGTTTCATATGCTGCATCAAGTCATTGGTCCCTGTGTGCGTGCCATTTCACAATGGTTTCTCACTGGCTTAGAGAAATTCAGTTGCTCTTATCAACTTTCAAGTGAAGGAGACAGGGAAATGAAAGGTAAGAAGTGTGAAAGTCTGATTGAAGAAGAGCACACAGCCAACAAATTACTTTATACTGGGCACAGGCCCTCAAAGACCACCTTGCACCTTTATCTTGGGATCTGCCTTCCCCTACAGCTTGAACACACCAGCCAGGCTTTTCTTCTCCAAGTCTACTAAGCTCTGTCTTTTGCTGTAGTAGCTCTCCAATCTGTTTTATTTCTTAACACAGCTTTCAGTGGCTCCCTGTTTTTTATTTGTTTTTTAAATATCTAGTGGCAGTGGCCATTGAGGTTAACTCTCAACAGTATAATGCTCCCTCAGCAAAAATGACTGTTGGCTGTTTTTCTTTTAAGTCAGTTCTCTGTCTGGCTTTGTCTAAGGAGCAAGTGTTGGTCAAACAAGCTTTTTGTCTTTGTTCACCTGCGTGGTGCACTTCAAGCCTGGCCCAAGACAACAAACTGTGTGTATTAATCTGGGTGTGGGGTAGAGAAGCACAGATCAACAGATAGAGATCTTGAAGTCAGACAGAAGGTCACGCACAGGCGGTTTGCACTATCCTGTATTTTCCCAACTACAAAAGAAGCAGAGAGATAAAGCAGCTTAGAGATGAGACATCCCATGCAAGACATTTGTATTTCTCTGTCAAGCAAATGATAAATAAATACAGTTACTCCATTGGCATTCCCCATATGCATCCCAGTTCAGCTGAAAGTCATTTACAAGAGAATACATGTAGAAAAGTAGTTAACTAAAGAGGTGCTCTTATGTGAGTCTCTGCAACTCCCCCATCTTTCCACTCAACCTCTCCTTTCCTGCTTCACCCTTCACCCCTGTGCAATCCCTGACTGTGAATACCCTAATGACATAAACAGAGTAGTAATCACATTAAAGGCAGTTATGGCCGAGGTACTCTTAAGAGGCACTGTATTGACAACCCTCCATCTTCCCAAAGCACTCACTCCAACACCTATAAACACTTATGAATATTGGCAAAGACCTGCTATTAGCATAATCACTTTTAAGGTGTGAGTGTGAGTGCTCTCTCAAGCCACGGCAACTGATAACTTCAGGAAATGGCCGTGACTTGCTGTGTCCCCCGTGTCTTCTGCCTCTGTGCCTTCCTTCCTTCTCCTTTTGGAAGACCGGCATGCTAATCCTGTTTGCTCATTCCTCCATTAGCTAAATGACCAATATCAGTGAAAGCTGCATGGTCACAGAATAGCCTGGGCCCACTATCAGGGTTGGTCAAGGACAAATAAATAAATAAATAAATAAGAGGTAAAGTCTGACAACTTTTAAATGTATGGCTAGGAAGTTTCAGAGTGTTATCTATGGTGTGCTTTCCTAACTTGGACTTCAACATTGTCTTGTCATCTGTTGCCATGTTTTTCATGTTTTTACCATATTTTAGTTGATAGGTTAAAGCGAAATGGGATTATGTAGTTTTCTGAGTATTTGTATTATGATTAAGGAGCAGGTTTGTATTTTGGTCATTAACAATAGTGTGTTAGCTGTTTGTGCATCTCAGTGGCCTAGACTCTTGATATAATAATTTCCTTATTCTTTGTGTTAGTTAGTCTAGTCCTTTTTACACAAACCTTAGACCGCATTCTCTGGTAATACAGTGTCCATCACCAGCGTCATAACAGCAACCCTTGCTAAGTGTTGCAAGGCATTCACTGAAAGACTTTGTAAACGACATATCTTTGTTATATGACCGTTCTCTGTCCCTAATCTGCCCTCTTCATTTCTAGTTCTTTCCATTTTGCTATTGTTCTTTTAGTTTCTTTCCTCTTTTGGGCCTGCTATACGCTTTCTTTTCTCTCTCCTCCAAAGTCCCCTTTCTTCAGCCCCTGTCATGAAATGCAGCTAAGGGTTTGTCAGTGTGGTTTCTTCTCTCTGCTGATCCTATTTCAAAGGGACCTGGAGATCCAGTATTAGCCCCAGCTCTCTTGCTCTCCAGCTCTAACTCGCCACAGACTTTAAGTTACTTGAAGGAGAGAAACAGACAGAGAGTGGGAGCTCTCTTTTATTCCATTAGAGGACAGACTCATTTGCTAGATCATCCTTCCTCCCTCGCACAGTTCTGTGTTCCTCCATACTGAAAAAAAAAAAAGAAAAACATCAAACGCCTTGTCAAAATGTCTTTCATCCTTTTGAATAACTGTCCTTCCCTCCCTTTGAGGACAGCTATTAAGGACAATAGTGGGCTTATTTAGATATCTTCTTTGCCATTGTTGTGAATCTGAGCTGGCATTGGTCTATCTTGCTGATGCCCATCAATGTGTTCCCTGCCTGACTTGAAAACAATTAATCATTGCTTTTAGTAGAAAAAACAGTTTGTCAAATGTCCTTAGATGGATGCGTGATTGAATTGCTCGGATATACTGATTATGACACACACATAGAAAAGTACTCTAGTCTTATAAGTGTTGTGTTGTAGCCCTTGTGTCCTTCAGCAGTGTTGATGGATGTCATTAGGAATGTACCCTTCACGCCACATCTTCTTTCTCTCATTCGTTCCTTTTCTTTTCCTCAGCCTCCATCCCTCACTTTCAGGATTCCTCAGTGATTTCTTTCATTTGACAGACACAACACTGTAGCAACACCCCCACCCCCTTCTTCCTCTCTTGTCCTTCACAAACAACAGAAAAAAAACATCCATATTCGTCCTCATGCATATGCACTCTCTTTTTGCACATTAGGGCTGGGTGGAGGAAGTGTGTCTAGGCTGCAAATCAAAGAAAAGTGTACAGGAGAGCCCAGGTTATTGCAACGTTTTACGAGTGATATGGGGCTTTCTACTTCAAGCCGTAAAAACACACACATAATCAGGAAACGTACATGCAGCCAACGCCAATGTAATGGGCACATTTTATTTGTGCTTATGAGAGAGGGAGCAAAAATGCGAATGGGCAAATGGCTTTTTTATGATGGAAAAATTCCATAGTGGGTCAAAGCCCCTTGCAGGTGGCAGCAATTAACTGTAATTTTTGCAGATTGTAATGATCCATAATTTACCATTATACCCCCTCCAACTCTTTTCAGTCAAGAGAAAAAGGTTTGCTTAGAGGTCTGATTAGGTGCACATTTTATTCTGTGTTCTGGTCTTTAAGTGAGATTGTTCAGAGGGGGCCACGGTGGCTGTGGACATGAGGTAGAAAGTGGAACCACAAAATGCCAAACTCTTCATTCTACTGCTCATTCACAGCAACCATCTTTTTTCAGACCAACAATGTTTTTCAGCCCATTCTTAGCCCCTTTGTCTAACAGACACAGCAAGCTTAAAACATGCAAGGCTATCCACCCACCATCTTAGGCTTCGTTCATAGGCACAGTCATGCACATATAGCCTATCTTCTCCTCTCTTGTGCCCTTGTTCTTCCTCTCTGCCAAAGTATGGCTATTATTTTTGGGCTCAACATCTACAAATGACTTAAAAAATGCAGCGGAGTGAAAAAAGATAAAAGATGAAGGATCAGTAAGGCAAAAGATGAAAGAAGGAGCACATTTGCAAGTGGCAGATGCTTCTTATTTTGCATGGCTTTCACTTCTGCTTTCCCCTTGTTCTCCTTTTCTATTCACCTGAGAGGATTTAAATAAACCCATAAAGCATGAAATATCAGAAATAGACAAGTAATGCATGAAATGCATTTTTATAGGGTCCTCCCCTCCCACACACAAACATGCTCACAGTTTCCCCATTTTCCTTCTTTTTGTTGAATACTTGTTTCCTTGGTAAATACTGATTCAACTTACAAGCATGTAACACATTATTAGTATTTACTGTATTTATTGTTAACAATGTTTTAGATATGTACTCATGTTTTGTACATACCCAAAACATGTACTGCTTTGGTAATTCTGTAAACAAGATATTGAAGGGTAGATGAGTGTGTTCAAGGAGATTAGGCATCCACTGTCAGGTAAATCTCAGGTCAAAGCACAAGAGCTGCTGAAAGCCAATTACTGTTTATATTTTGTTTTTTTTCTGTCTTGATACTGTCTTATTAAATGTACACACACACACACACACACACACACACACACATA
>JAOWBL010000001.1:14166343-14179523 GCA_028564865.1 Zenarchopterus dispar
TATATATATAGATGTATGATCCTATCACCACTATTGCCATTAAATATTTCTTTTACAAACAGCAATGAAATTAACAATATGGTGTGAAATGACAACAAAGAGTGCCTTGGATATTCTACCTGCATTAGTTAATCAAGATTTTTGCTATAAGCTCAGAGTTTCAGCTATAAATGATTACAGAACATTTTTGTGCACATGTGGAATAAGCAGGTCCTTGCATCAAGCACCTGTGTGACGCTGTCATTTTTGGACTTAGCAAAACATGGGGAACCAGCTGAAGCAACGGTGACAACAAAAGATTATGTGTATTTCTGGTTATCTGCCTGACTCATATATATTGATATTTTCACAATTACGATTTAATTTACTTGCATGTTACATGCTGAAAAGGGGTTGGAGTTTGGTTTGATTTGGGTGCGTTTTTTTGTTGTTTTTTTTTCGGTACAACTAAGAGGGTACTCTGATAAATTGTTTGAACCAACATAAAGCTCTTAATTTTTCAGAGTGTTTATTTTTGTTGAAAATTAAAAGTTTGAGTTTCTAAGTGCAGAGATTTATGTTTCTCTGAGTCAGCCAGACAGGCAGTAAATCCAGCAGTCACTTGGCGACTACACAGTGGGATTTAGTTGTTGTAAGCGAGACAGATTTTAGTTTAGGTTTTGGTCAGTGGGTTTATAAGGGTCAGTTAGGGCCAAAGTGGTCTGTGAGTTCAACAGGTGTCTCTACAATTCTAAATTTTAAGTCCCTGCAGTGATAATGTTCTTTACCACATTAGATTTTAGAAATCCCAGAGTAATCTGAAACCTAGTTTTAATAACTCATCATGAAAACTATCTAAAATGATAATCTAAATCAAGCATTTGAATTCAGCAAGCCACTTTTTACTGACAAGTTTAATGAATAGTTCATTTTTTTTCCATTGTCATACTTTAGAGGTTGTTATTGTAGCTGTTTTTTTTTATCTCCATCCCTTGTTATTGTTTATTATATAGCACTTGTCACTCTGCCTTGGAGTCTGTATCTGTCTCTCTAATCGGAGGTACAGTTGGTTGAGTATAAAATGAGGACCAGATTTCAGATCTGGAACTACCTACGTGCACTGTTCAATTTTCCCAGTTTACAGTTGGGCGCTCAAGGGAAAACTGGCTCTTATGCTGACAGATTATTGTGGTGACATCGCTTTGCATTTAAAAAAAAAAAAAAGTAAAAAGACAAAAAAAAGAAAAAAAGAAAAAAGGTGTTGAACTAAAAAATACTGTTGCCAGCCATGTCTTCATCTGAGAACTAAACATTAGTTTGCCTCTTGGTGTGTGTGTGTGTGTGTGTGTGTCTCGTAGTGTGTGTGTGTGTGTGTGTGTGTGTGTGTGTGTGTGTGTGTGTGTGTGTGTGTGTGTGTGTGTGAGTGTGAGAGAGAGAGAGAGAAAGAGAGAAAGAGAGAGAGAGAGAGGAGGTAAGGGTGGGGGGTATGAATGCAGGAACTGCCATAGAAATATCCCATTTCAAACTGTAGAATTATACTGCTTCGTACACAAAAAAATTAAATTCTGCAAATTTGATTTCAAAAGACAAGTAAAATCTGTGGGATTTTATTACTATTATTATTGTTATTTTATTTTTCTAAAGTAACACTTCAATATCTTTAGGGGAGAACCTTATTTAAATTGTGGTAAATCTTTTTTGTTTTTTTATTGTTCATTGATGTTTCTCTTCTCTGTCATGGCGACGTCCAAGACTTGATCACTATGTAATGAACTGTAATGAACATGTCTCTCATCTTTTTGCCTTTACTACACACAAGTCTTCAGGTTGAATAAAATTTTGCATTGGGGAGAGATTTATGCTATATAAATATATAGAAAGAACTTAAAACACATAGGAAAATGCACACTCTTGTAAGTTCCTATGTTCAAAACACATTTATGGTCTACTTTTTTCCTGTATTTAGAATGGTATTTGAAATTAATGTTCACTTAGCGTAGGCACTTATAGTATTTATGTTGGAGCCTGTATTTTTAACTGTTTTGCCTGTACTCTTTAAAGGTTTCAATGTACTCTTTTTTTTCTGTAGTGAAAAAAAAATCCCAACAAGCTGCCACCGTATATTTTCTTAATTTGGCAGGATAATATAGTGTGAATAATTTGTATGCTTGAAAATACAAGCATGTTTTTGAAAAATAAAGTGCTGTGGTGTTCCCCAAGGGTGAGAGGTCATGTGATGGCCTTTTCAGGCAGTCCCGCTGGAGTGACCACAATGAGGTAAAAATACGTGGTTGTACATATCTTTTCGGTTTGTTTTATATATTTTTTTCTCTCCTGCCATTTTATATGCAGTAATACAAGCTATTGTTGGGTTTTCTTGGTAGCCAACTTTTTACTGTCGTTGATCATGCACCACCTGATAACATTCCAGCTGTTTCCTGAAAAAAAAAAACAAAAAACAGATTTTGTCATATGCAATCAATCCAACATCAACTTTAAAAGCTTTTGTTGTTGTTATCCAATTTTTTATTGTACTTTTTGTTGTTGTTTTTTACAGCCAAAATAAAACATGGTGCTTAATAATTTTAATTTGGTATGTCTCATATGCCAGGCATATTCTAAACAAAACAAAAATCATGAAAAAAAAAGGTTTGGTACATGTTATTATGCTGACAGTATTGAGGTACATTTAAGTTTTCAGCTTGATTTCACTCAGTGTTCTGTATTTACGCTCAAGCTATTTGCTCCCAACTGAACTTGAAGTTGACCTAAGGCATGGGTCAGCATTATTTATTATGACTAAACACACACATGCTCTGTTCAGAACAGAGGCACTGCAAAACAAATCAGTTCAGTTTTCTCCCCTTTGATAAATTGTGATGGATTAATTTCTCTGTTTGTTGACCAAAGGTCATTGACCAACATTTATGAGATTTCACTCAACTTACAGATTTGTTGTTATTTTTCAGTTATGGAGATACCACTCTATTTTTCAGCTGTTCTCTACATAATTCTCTTCACTCAGCCATTTTGTCTTGAAAAAGTGAAAATAAAAAGTATTACATACATATTTGATTTTGTGCATTCTCTTTTCATTATAATCTACTTACACTATTTGAAAAGAATCAGAATCAGGATTGGTTTATTACCAAGTATAAGTACATACAGAAAGGTCAGCACATACACAAGGAATTTGTCTTGGGTGAAGGTACATGCGTGAAAAGTAAATAAGAGTAGCAAATAAAAATAAAGCCAAAGAAATAACAAGAATGAAATGTATTAATAAATTAAAGTATAAACACTGTGAACATGAAGTGAAATGAAAAATACCACTTCAGTGGGACATAATATACAAAGTGTACAGTACATCCAAACAAACAAACAGTGTTTCACTGATGGCTGTGTGTTGTTGTGGAACCTGTGCGAGGTGGGGTAGGTTCCCCGTGGATATCTTTCTATCGCTGAAGAATTATGACTGATTATAAGTGATTATAGGATTATACACACAAGCACAAAAACTCACAAGATTTTAGTATTTTCTACATCACACGTAAGTGTTTTTTGTTTGTTTGTATTATTTTTATTTTTATTTTTTTTAACCAGTTGTGGAGATGGAAGTTCATCTTCCTATCTGTGGCCCTGTCTCCTCTCCTATCTCCCTCTGTCTTCTAATTTAGCCTATCACATCTTCTTTTTCTCCGTCATCTGCTTATTTTTTCATGATTATTTATTTAATGTCAGATGCACCCATCAATGCACCCACTATTTTTTTTAAATTAATTAATTAATTTTTTTTTGCCACCCGCTCCCTTCCTCGTTTCCTTCTGTACCTGCAGAAACACTGGAGGGCAATGTGAAACACCAATCACTCTTCTTGCCCGAGCCCGGCGCTGTTTGCCTTGCAAGGCCAGATTAAAGTTCACAGATAGAGAGAGGTTCCTGCTTAGGCCAGGTGTTGACAGTTGAGATAAAGCAGGTTTGCAAGGAAGTGGAGCTGGCCGGGTGGGTGCTGGGAGAAAGAAATTGTTAGCCTGTGTGTGTTCTTGCACATATACACTCTGGTACTCTTTGACAGACTTCTTACCTCTGCATACTTGCTGTAGATCACCAAAGTTCAATGTCAGCAGAACAAAGTGCTCAGATTCACAAATCCTACTTCCAATTAACCAATGCATATCAGGCATACTTCTCCCAAAACAGACATTGAACTCCTGCTTGCCAAGTCCTGCGTTATTCTTCTTTGTTGTGCAAACATAGACCCTCAACTTCTAAAAAAAAAAAAAAAAAAAAAAAAAAAAAAGTAGCACTGACTGAAAGAATGGTTCTCAGAAAGTTTTAAAACAATGTGGTTGCACTTCTTTGAACTCTTCACTAAAGGAAAATTGTTTTTGGGATTAAAGTTTTATTGTGGTTATGCTTATTTGTGAACAATTTTTGAGGGAATACAATGTTCACTTTTGAAGACAATCATTATGCTAATTAAAACTAGTTCACAAACTCATAAAAAGAGCATGATCCTCCCCCTCTCTCATCTTCATTTTTCTCTCTGTCCTGACGTGTGCTTTAAAGCAGGGGAGGCCTCCGAGGCATAGCTGGGGAAATCTTGCTCAGGAGAGAGTGGCTGTGTTGAATCAACTCTTAAATCCCCCTAATATCCCACTTCTTTCTATCTGTTGTTGGTTGGGCCCTCTCTTCCGCTGCTTTGCTCCTTTCTTCCTGATGCTTCTGTTTCTCTCTTGTTTAAACTGTCAGCTCTTCCATAGCCAATCTCTCTTACTCCTTTTTTTTTGCACTCTTCCGTGGTTCATATTTTTTTCTCTTTTTTTCATTTCTGCTCTTTCACTTTTGGCCTCAGTTTCAGGCTAATTTTTTTTTTGGGCTCAGTCTCCTCTCAGAAGTGTCAGTGCATAGGGAAGGACTGAAGCACAGCGATGGAGAGGCAGACTGCAGCTGTGCTGCGTTGCAGAGAAGAGGGGGGCCTCGTCCGGGCTCCTTGGAACAATATAAAAGCACTAATCATCTAGGACAGCTGACACCCCGTGCCTCACACATATACTCACTGTATTTCACAGCCGAGCTCACACATACACAAAGATCTGAGGATAGCTATTATATGGTGGAAGGAGAGGAGCTCTGCCCAGACAAGACTTGCAGGTCTGCCCTGGCTGGAAAACAAAGTCTGTGTTTTGTCTATGGGCATCAACACTTCAGGGCTGAAAGTTCTCTCACAAACATGCACATATGTGCGTAACTATCTCTACTGTACACCAAACAGTAATGCAGCACACACACCAGAACTTAAAAGCTTGTTAAACACAATAAAGTACGCAGGAAAATTTCCCCTTTTGCATGTTTGTACGCATACACAGAATCAATGACATATGCTTATCCTGGAACCCAAACCACATAATGGTTCGGATGCGTGCACACTCACATACATGCATAGACTCACACACGTGCATATACAAAAGTGTCTTCGGGAATTTGACCTTTTCCCAAAAGCCTCCCCTTCCTGTCTCGGTTTCCCTCCCCCTCTGGCTGTGTGAAGACTGAAGGGGTCAAGGGTCATTTTTTGGGGGGCTGAAGATTAGGTTTCACATGACTGAGCACCTTTGTTGGGGCAGGCCAGCAGAAAGGAAACGTCCAGGAGGGTAGCTGTGTCTGTCTGAAGGAGAGAGAGGGGGAAGGGAGAAAAAAGAGAGATGGAAAGATGGATGGAGGGACGAAGCTTTAGAGTTTGGCCAGGCAGAGACTGCCGAAGCTGAAGTGCAAGATCAAGGAGGAAGTGACCGAGAAACACGAAGGAGGGGAAGAAGAGTCAGGAACACAGAGTGAGAAAATGTGAAGACTTACAAAAAGAGTAAAGCACCCAAATTCCTCACCCCAGAGCTATGCTAGCCTCTCTCATTTCATCTCTCCTTCCCCTTCTGACCATGTGGCTTCTGTGTTGAGCTGCAGCTTGCCAGTGTCCCCAGTTCCTGCTGATGTCCCCCATGACCACACAGCAAAAAGAAAGTTCCAGCCAAATTGTAAAATCAACTCTGTCCACCTCTTCCTTCTCTACTTCACAGTATCTAAGTTGCAATCTGCCCTGCTAGACAATAGATGCTGTAACTGGGAGGGAAAATCTTGGCAGAGACCTGAGTTACCTTGCATGAGAAGTGTTGCTTTAAATGTCTGTGTTTGTAATTTCTTTTGCCTCCTTCTCAGTTCTAGTGAGAAGGATTTTAACGACGTGCAACAGTTTAGACTAAATGACTCACAGAGGTGGGACTGGTACTGCTGATGGCTTCCAGATAAGGTGAAAACTTTGACCTCAGAGTGAAAAAGAAGAACAGGGGGCGAGGGGTGAGCGAGGAAGGAATGTGTTGAATACATTGATGGAGGCTGGAATTGAGAGGACTCCCTTGGTTTCATGGCACTCAATCACACATAACCTAGCTTTTATGACTGACCTGCATTCCTAAAAACTTTTATTTATTTTTTTTGACAAATGATCTCTTTGCACACTCCACACAATAAAGCAACAATAAGTAAATAATGCAGTAACAGACAAGTGCCATCTTTACAGCAATCATCACTATGGCAGTGAGCGCTGCTATCTGTGGCATCAGTATGTTGTTGTTCTATCACTGGCAGGGTTTTCTTTGGCACGGTGCGGGGCAGAGCGTGGCTAGATGGTGGAGAAGGAAACTGTCTGTAGGTGGAGCGGGGAAGGAAAGAAGATTCCAGAAAGTGACTGATCTGACCTCCAACCTCTGGGTGTGGAACTCAGCATGGCACCATATTTTGACCATTGCTTTGGATTACAGAGGTAAATATATTTATGAATGGGACATGTACTCACATACATGCATATGTCAGGGTCAGTATATTTTTATTTATCTGGAGGTGAATGCATAGCCTCCAGGTGCCCTGCTAGCTGAGTTTATATGGCTAGTAAAACCAGGTTATATTATCAGTACCCTCTGACTTCTGTGTGCTTTAAATTACATGTACATATGTGTCTATGTGTGTGTGTGCGTGCGTGTGTGTGTTTACTGTATGCTGTGTGTGCAGTGGGAGAGGCCAGGGCTCCTGTTTTCTGTCCTGTGAATACAGAAGCAAAGTTCACCCTCCTCATGGCACTATAGTTCACTGGCAGTAAGGCTGGACAGTAACTCAGCAAAGTCATATACTGTACTTATGAAAGAGGGTGGTAACTCTTGGATATATGGTCCAAGAGTTGTTGAATCTGGCTGATGCCGATACTTCATATTTGACTATATTTTTTTTACTGTGTTTGCCATCTACATATATACATTTCTATTTCTTTTGTGTTTATGAACTTCAGCTAATTTTTAAAAATCTTTCATCAGAATTTTTCCACTTTATGTTCTCTTGTACCAGTCCTTTAATGTGTTTGTGTATATTTAAGGGTTAGTGAGGTACTAACCCTCCCTGTGGGGGCCGGCACAGCACTCTGATCCTCTCCAGCTGCTGTAGGGGTGGTGGAGGCTTAGACCATCAAGGTTGAGGGGTGAAGGGCTTTGGAAGTTACAGGAAGTTTCTGAGAACTGTTGCTCTGTGCTTGGTTCACTCCTGGTTCATTGCTGAGGCCCATGGGTTACGAAGAGTGAGCTACAAGGGGGAAGGGAAAAGGGATGGTAGGGCCACAGTCACATGTTTGACCTGGCAGACCTTGACCTTACATACTCCACCCATCCCTTCCTCTCTGAGCTGTTACACTTATTCTCTGTGAGCGTGTATGTTTAAAAAAAATCTGGGTAATGTTAGAAGTTAGTCACAGGTAGTAGAAGAATTTGCAATTTTGTGTTGCATCCATGTGTCATATGGTTAAAATTTTTCAATGATTTATTTATTTTTATCGTGCTTCCTCTCACAGATATACAAAATTATTACTCTTCTCTTAGTCCAGTTTAGTTTTCACATTCACACTTTAAGAGCACTTATGCAGCATGCTGGACGAGAGAGTCTGAGTTGCCCAAAGTTGCCCAAAAACGTTGTAGTAGTGTAGCTGACATCCTTGTATCAGACTGCCTCTAATATTCTGGTTTTTATAGGACCAACCAACATTGTTTAGTGAGCCTACATTCATTGAGGGCCTCCCCTCCTACAAAGAGCTTGTCAGTCATTGTGTTGAACTTGTGTTGTTCCTATATGGTGCTCAGTAGCACAGCTGTCGTCAAAAGACCCAGAGCTACTCTTCCTGCGGCTCAAAGAAACAAACAAACAAAGCTGTAAAACAAGAAAATGAAAGACAAAAAGGAGGTCACAAATAATGAGTATACAAAAACCATCTTGTCAAATTGCACCTTGGGAGTCTGTCTTCAGGATGAGTGAGGGGTAAGAAGGCTATGAGCAGACTGGGGGCACAAAGAGACTTGGCCCCTCCTGTGCTACTGTTAGCAAGGCCCTTTGGATGAACTTGTCTCCTTTCAGCTGGCGCTCTTATGCCCAGGTGTGTCCCTGTGTGCATGCATGTGTGTGTGTGTGTGTCTGTGTCTGTGTCCATAGCACTGACATCTCTTTGGCCCCAAGTGCTCCATTGAAAATAAGACGGAGAGCGAAGTGGATGAAAAGAGATAAAGTGCAAAACAAGGATGAGAGGAGACTAAAAGAAGAGTGGCTTCCTTGCTTTTCAGGGCAAGGACAATGTTCAGGCCTTTCTCCCACGCTCTGTACAACACTTTCTCTGCCCCCGTGGTCTACTTAGTGTCAAAGACTATCAGTTCATATAAAAATTTATTGAAAGGCCTCTAGTAGTTTCAAGTTCAATGAGCAGCTCACAAATAAATACTTTAAGGAGACAGAAATTTTAGCAAGTGTGAGGAAAACGTGGAATCAAAATTAAACCAGATTGTAAGTTTGAAAATGATTAAGTTAGCTTGAAAAAAACTTTTAATTACTAAATGGATACAAGTTCCCACTATATTTGGCATTTTTGTTTTAGACCAAAGAATAAGCCCCCTATGTAGAGATGCATCCATTTTTTTCAGTGTTCATTATTTCAAAACAAGTAATGTTCTGTCCATACTTTTCCAATATTGCAATCACCTTGTAGATCTCTTGGGTTGGATAGGCAACCAGCCGGCCAAGCAGCCATCCAGACAGGCCAGCGAATGGCTCGATGCCAAGGCCAATTGAGAGGTGCTACTGCGGTGGAGAGCCAGAGGGGAGATGGTCATCCATTATTCATCTCTAAGCTAAATAATCCCCAACAGAATTGGTCTCGTCTTGTCTGGCCCAACGGTTGGGGAATGGATGGGATGGTCTGGGGGGCAAGAGAAAAGGGTTTTAGGGGTTGGGGGATGGCAGGTTTGATGGTTCTCTCTCTCTCTCTCTCTCTCTCTCTCTCTCTCTGGGTAGTTTAGTAAGATCTGTCCGTGGGGGCTGAAAAGGGGGTAGATGGCTCCCCGTAAGAGCAGGGAGGGGGGTTTTAGGGGATTAGATGCAAATATGTCTTTGATAGCTTTCACAGTCTGGGAGTCCCATTCTGTTTATGGATATTCATATTAAGCGTAGTCTTGCAAACAATCCCTGGTATGGATAAGTAAGAGGCTGCTGAGATGAGGGTAGAGCACTGAAGCGGCAGGGGGTTCTGGGGGATGGAATGGGGTGAATGAATGGGCTGTCCCCTGACCCACATCATGAGCTGGACCAGCAGAAATCCTCATGGTGTGCGAGGCATCAGACCAAGTGGGTGATGACTCTCCCCCACCCCCACCCCCCCCACCTCTTCAGCCCTTCCTAGTTCAAATCAGTGGTACACTTTGATGTGTCAAAATGTAAACATAAGCACATTTAAGCACAGACAAAAATATAAATTCTTGCACAGAGACAAAGCAGTGATGCTCATCATCAGCATCAGGGACAAACACAATTTAGACTCAACATAACCTTCACTGCCTTGTCCATGATTTGTGACTTATCTGTGTAGCTGTCCTTGCTGTGGGTCCATGTCACTGTTTTGTCTGTACCTCTGCTTCACTGCAGGCAGCTGCACCTGATGACAAAGCTTTACCTCTTTGAACACTTGCACACATCCAAAGCAATATTACTCAGTTTACCCAGGAACAACATCTTATCTGTTATTCCTCATCACCATCCTCCTATACGTCTTAAGACAAAAATGTTCTGACATTTTCTAATTTAAAGTAGAATAAAGTAGAGGGTTAAAATACCTGCAGAAAAAGGGTCATATTATTCCACCCATTATACCTGCTTATTCCTAATAAGGGTCATGGGGATCTGCTGGAGCCTATCCCAGCTCTCTTCTCTCCCTATATCTAAATGAGTCTCATGTGTTAGGAAATTTGAAATGAAAAGTACCATGTGGATGGCTCCATACTATTGCATACCTTAAAACATGTCTGCAGGAAGAATTGCACACCAGAACAACTGAAATGAATGACTGACTCATCACAATGTCAGAATGCTATTTTCAGTGTAGTAAGAGGGATTTGTAACATTGCTGTCCCAATTTTTTTGGAAAGTGGTGAATGACTGAAATGTGAAAAATTGAGCTGTATTAACAAAGTTAATCTGGCATAATCTGACAGTTCATACTATCTGCAAACAAATTAAAATACAAGTACATGTCATAATTGCATGTATCTTCCCAATGTTTTGTTTGAGATTGTGGAATTACATGCAACTGTCCTAAGTTAAGGAGGTACCCAATCAAGGTGTAAACTAACCTGAAAGTGACAAACAAAATTGCCTGTAGCATCAAGTTTGTATATCTGGGCAAAACGTCAGAAAGCAATCACCAGATTAAGATATGCTGAATGACAGTACAAGTTACACAGACTGGAGACATGAGCAAAAACAGTGCTCTTAGAAAAAGCGTTAATAGCAGCTTGCCGTAAAATTTGTCCACTCCTTGTAGCAGACCAGACATGTGAAGCACTCAGTCTTGCAGCAGGTCAGAGAGCACAGGCTGAGGTGATGGAGAAAGGGGAAGGAGTGGGGGTAGGGAGGTTACACTCCTCCTCCACCCCAGCTGGGACCACAGTCTCTCCCTCTCCTGACAAAGTTCCTTCCCCCATCTCTCCCTCCTTCCCCCCCATAAAGCCTACCCACGTCCTGGCTGTATAGGGCTGCAGGTCATGAGGTTCATGAAGGATCGAGAGGGTTTCCCTCTCGATCTGTATGTGTGTAATCCTATGCATGCGAGACTGCATGGGGCAGTGTCATAGGGGCATCGGGGGGAAAAGAAGAGAGCTAGATAGTATATTATTATATTGCATCCATGCAGACATGCATGCATGTAGCACTTAATTCTATACTACTACTATGTTTATTTTATCAGTCACATACAGTAAGCCAAATTAAATGCACAGATACATACACAGCATATTGTGAAAATTTGCATGGCCAAAGCAAACTGAAATACCAGAAGTCCCATGACAGCTTATATAGTGACTGACAGAGACAGCGTTGTTATCTAAGATTGCTACAACTGCACATTTTTCACTGCTGGCCAATGTAGCTATTAACATTGTGAGGAGACAAAACACTGGTCACAATGGACTATGTTTTCCATTTGAATGTGTTCAGTCACTTCTTTCACTGAGGTCGGTAGGGAAACAGTGGGCTTTGGTGAAAGGGGTGCACTGTGTGCATATGTGGCGGGTTTGCAGGGGGTCAGATGATGCTGACCAGTACACATAAATTTATTTCAGACCCCCCTCACTACCTAGACTAAAGTGACTGGCGAGTGTGTTTGTGGTTAACTTATTTATGCTTTTTATATCAGGTTTTTTCAGTATTTTGTACAGTATTTATATAAACTTGTGTGTGGAAGTTTACATAAAAATGAATGGAGTGGACTTTTATGTATGTCTGAGCGTGTGTGTTAGTGTTTGAGTGTGTAGAGAAAGCGAGGCTTGGGGATTCTGGGACCCCCTTTCCCAGACATGCACTGACCTTTCCACCCAGACAGGGATAAAGGGACAAGGAGGGAGGGCTGAGGGGTCCTCTGTGTGTGCTTATTTGCTTGTGCATGCATAGTTGCAACTGTGTGTGTCTCTATGTGTTAGATGACATTGTAAATGTCTGAACTGGGTGGATTGGCCCAAACTGCTGAGTTTGTCCTGCTGAGACCAGCAGCCAATACTCACCAACTACAGCCTTCACTCACCTCTTCATTTCCCTCCTTCTTTTCTGTTTCTCCTTACCTGTCTTAGCACTCTTCTTTTGTTGGACAGACCCACTGTGCTATATAACTTCAGTTCTCCATATGCAAAAAAGGTGGTGCTCTAAGAGATGGTCAGCTCCAGAGCATCTCAACTTAATTTTTCTGTGGAAGAGGGGAAAGCAAGGAGGCTGCTTGGGAGACTGTGCACACCAAGGCTGACTGGAGGTGAAGCCTGAGCCATGCAGCTCCTTCTCCCGAAGCATTGTCTCTTATTTTCTGCATTTTTTGATTCAGATTGAGGATGGCCTGAATAAAGTCGGAGCAGATGCAATTTTGTGTCATCACAGTTTCAGCATCATGAAAATCAGAATGAGTGGTATCAATTTTGAGCTGCTTTTCAGAGTTCACGGAATTTCTTCATCCTTGTTTTTTAATTACACGGCATTTTGACTGAAGAAATGAGGGAAGAGAACATATAAATATAGAAATTTCTACATTTTGGCTGTTTCACCGTGTGTTTACTGACACATACTATTTTACTGCTGTCAATCAGGAGAAAAAAGAGAAAAAAAGAAAGATAGATCCAAACTGACCCTGCTGCTCTCCGAGGAGAATCAAACATTGATTTCAATTGTCTGTCTCCCTCTCCTTCTCCCTGGATGCAGACAGGACTCTTTAAAACACACATGCTTGAGGGGGTCTTTGCTTGACTGGTACAACAATGATCAATACCTGTCACTTCTGTCTCGTCTGACCAGAGCCCTACTCCCCCAACCCCCACCGTCAATGTGCACATACGTGCATGCATATATATGTGAAAACAGTTTAATGTGTTACCCCACATGCTTAAACACATGTATATAAGGGTTTACATGCAAACGTGAACAGAAAAAAAAAAAATATGTATATATAAACACAAATACACAGGACACTCAGATGGACAGTCTTTCTTATTCTCTCTCTCTCTCTCTTTCTCTCTCACTACACACACACACACACATACACACACACACACACACACACACACACACACACACACACACACACACACACACACAC
>JAOWBL010000001.1:14196505-14213762 GCA_028564865.1 Zenarchopterus dispar
ATCTATCTATCTATCTATCTATCTATCTATCTATCTATCTATCTATCTATCTATCTATCTATCTATCTATCTATCCAATATGTGTTCCAGAAAAGCATTTGATTCAGATAGAAATAAGTATAACTTCTCAATGTTCTGTACAGTTTTTTTTCTTTACACTACATGAATCAAGAGTGGATCACAGAATCTTTCAAGATCACGCCTAAATCCTGGGAGGATTAGAAACAGTATATTAAGGACGGAAAGAGGAAAAGAAGCTAGAAAACCCAAGTCTCTCAGCTCCAGAGGAGGGGGTTCACTAAACTAGCCTGTCTAATGCAATTAATCTAATTGAAGCCAGCGTAAAGTGACAAATTACTACCTTTCACTCTAGGGACTCAAAAAAACCTCCAGAGATGAATATAGGAAATGATACCTGGGTACTTAATGTAATATCTTTTAATTCCATCTTAAAGCCTATTGTGACTAGGAGAAAAACACTCTATTAGATAAAAACCATTTGCTATTACCATGATGATTCATTCAGAGTATGTAATTACACGTGCAGTAATTGTGATGACAATGTATTTCTGTAGGTTAGAATTGGACTAGCACTTAGGGTTGAAAATGCAATCAGATTTGTTTTCATAAAATGTAATTATTGGTTAAAATGCTTTAAACAATAAACTATTTTTTGGGAGATGCAAAATGTTGGTTTTTTTTTTTAGTTGCATTCACTGAATGATTATTGAATACATTTGTATCACCTCACTGTTTTTTTTCCAGATATAGTATAAATATCAGAAGCTCTGCCCTATTTGCTTGCATATGTGTGCATTTACACTTGGCATTTGAGTTTTTGATTTAATCTCAGAACATATGCACATGAACTCTGCATATTTCAGTGGAATTGTGTTAATGCTTGCCCTTTTTGCTAACCTTGATTACTTGCTGTTGTTTCAGAAAACCTTATTGTGGACATTGATTTCTGCCTGGGGCCATACTACTGAACCTGGAGCAGCATATTTCAGCGGATATAATGAACTTAAAGAGCTAGCTAGCACTGGAACCCCTGACATTTTGACATTATCAAATGCCTTGCTTAAAATTCACATATGGAACAAAAATGCATGTTATTTGCATGGTATTTCCTGAATGTGATAGAAATTGCATTTAATCTTTTTTTTGGCTTGAGGTGTCGAGGTTTAATCATTAGCCTATGTGAAGTTTTTACCGGAGTTGTAGCTATGTGTGTCAAGTCCTTTTAAGGTAAAGTGGAAACTATCCACTTTGCATGCTCTTTCCAAGAAACATTTGCTGTGGGCTTTGAAATTCCACATTTGTGTGATTACACTTACCTATGATAACCATGAACTCTGACCCAAATAATTGTTCTAAACTGTGACCCGTGAACCTTTGAGCTTGTGAAAAAACAGAAACTAGAGTGTCCTGAGATGGAATGCTATGCCATTTTTCTCCCAGGGCAGGTACTAACATGTCCCATGTGAGAACACACATGGACCAAAAAAGTGTCTTATTATTGTCCACCTGAGTCTTCACACTTAATTTGTTTTTCACCCCCCCCCCAATTATTCTAAAGTATCAAAAGTACTTCTCTTTATCTCTTTGGCTCTCTTCATCACTGTCCCAAGTCCATCCCCCTCTGCCACCTTCAACCCAGCGTCAGTGCCCCTCCCTCTCTTTCTCTCTCTGTCTGGAGAGGAAACGTTGGCCATTAAACACGTCTACTGGGGTCTGAGGGTCTGGAGAACAACCGACACATTGTGTGACCCTGCCTTGGACCCCAGACTGACTAATGAATAAGAGTAACCCCCACATACACCCCCAACTCTTTCTCCACCCCCCTGCCCCAAACTCCACCTCCGTTCATGCCAGACCCCTAGTAGGTAATTCCCCCACTCCTTTTAGAGGGTCCCAGACATCTCCCGCGGCCTTTGACTGAGAGCTTATCTTTTCAGAGGGAAATGTGTGTCATTTGGGGTTTAAGGAAAAAGCAAAACAAAAACATTGTCACTGCCATGCAGTTCAACCCCCTCCCAAAGCCTCAGCACTACACTTCTTTTTCTTCTCTAGAAATCTTGCAGGGTCTGGATGCAGGCTTAAGGAAATAGTGTGAAGAAACTACAGTGTCTCCAATTATCTTCAGGAATATGTAAATAGGTGAGGAGACAGTGGTGGGATTATATGCAACTGGCAACAGCTCATGACATGACATGGACAAAAGGCTTGCTGGAAAACAGGATTATTCCAACACTGAGAGACCACTATATTACTACTATTATGGATTTGGAATCTGTTTTCACTATTAAAGTACTATACTAACTAAGAAACCAAATCTGAAAGAGATTCCTGCATGTTGAATGGATCAGAAATATTTATTTGTAAGATGCATTTTTTGATCTGAGATGCCAAGGCAGTAGCCCTTTCAATAATCATATGAATAAAGCAAAACACAGTTTCTCCTCTGAAAGGCAACCATGTATCCCAGGGAGATTTAACAATGGTGACATGTGTAAGCTCAACGCATGCAAAATATCTCCCTTCTACTCTGCCTCTTGCTCCCCGTCTTATTGCTCCTCTGTCGTGTTTGCCTTCCATGCTGGCTGCCCAAAGCATGTCTGAGCATCATTTCACAACTCTCAGCAATTCAGAGTGATCTAATTATTAATTTTTCTTCAGTAGTGTTGTAGCTAAAGCACTTGTACTTATGGCTAATGTATTCTACACACACCAAGACTGACTGCCTCCATCAAAGGACTTGCCTGAACGGCAGTAATAACTGGAAAATTATTTCTGATGGCCTGAAACAATCTTCCAAATCATCACAGAACTTTATTAAAATAATATCAAATCAAATTAGCCGGCGTCCCCCTGTAATGAATTAAGTAAAGGGTTATGCCAACATTAATCCCATCTTGCTCGAAGGCATGAAGGCGGTGGGAGCGTTTAATAAACCAGTCAGTCCCTTCAAGCAGTGGGGCTAGCTTTGGATCCAGCCTCCACCCTGATGCCTTCTCTGAGGAAACAGATCAAAAGACTTCCACACTTTCTTTCTATCCTTCATACCCTCATCACATCCTCCTTCCTTCTTTATTCTCTCATCCTGCCTCTCTTTCTCTCGTGGTCTGAGCCTTTTCTTCTCTCTCTTTTTTCTTTCTCATTCTCCCTCCAACTACCCTTCCTGTGTCTTTCTAAATAATCTGTCGCTTTTTTACCCCCCCTTCCAAAGCGCCATTGTGCCTGTGGGTGAGATTATTCATAAAGGGGTGAATCTTGGTGGAATCTCAGAAGACTGGTGATAAGTGGTGCAGCCCATTGGGACGGTTTGGCCTGTCTTCCCAGAACACTTTCTCCCAAGCTGACTGTAAGAGAGGAGTGAGATGAACTCAAATAGGTCATTTTTTTCAGGCATGCAAATACAAAGGTATTTTGGCCAAATATCACTGAAGCTCACAGGAAAAGCCTGTCATCATTTGAATTCCAATAGATGTGTTTTGCTTAAATGTAGGAGAAAAATAAGACTATAATCATTTACTTGGATTAAAAGATTGTCAGTGTTTAAACAATAAACAATATGCCCTGTACAAATCTCCAGAATGAAACTGTGCCATTTTATCATTTCTGGGAACAAAATATTTGTGTAATCTACATTTTCTTTAGCAATCACTCTGGCAAAATTTATGAGCATGTGTCTTGCGCTACATGAGAAATTGTCTCAACAACCAGCAAAGTGGTCAGTGTTTACAGGCTGTGTGGTGATGGTGCGATCATCACTGGAAGCTTTTAGTTTGAAATCAGTGTTCAGTCAGTGTTCACGCTATTGTCTCTTGTGAGAAAGAAACTGAAATAGATATAGGTTTTTTTTTCCAGTCGTTTTGTCGGGTTTATGTGCCAAGTCTTCTGGTTTCCAAACAACCCTTCTCAATTTCTGTAAGTCTCACCATTTTTTTTTAACATGAGCAGAGGTTGGAGTCCAACATAGATTTCAGATGCTTTCATTCACACAATGCTAAAGGTCACTAAATCATAAACTCTAAACACTGGTCATAAAAAGAGCTGAGGGCAGTCTCACAGCAAATCAAGGCAAACTGGGAGAAAAGGCAACAGCTTAATGAAAAAGATTGCTTGTCACTCAAGTGAGCAAGTAAAGATCTACAAGTGAACAGAATGCATATAGGTCAACTTAATGTTTTAGGATTTCAAATTATGTGGTCATGTTCAGATATATTTGGTTAAATAACGCAGTTATCCAAACCTTTTTTTTTTTTTTGGATTTACTGTTATTTTGACTTGTGGCTGCAAAAGTGTTCTCACATTGATGAGATCTGGGCAGACGAGATTGCTGAAAGTGATATACTTAACATCATCAGGTCTGCCAAACCTATATGGAGGATAAAATAAATGTTAACATTCCAGTTTTATCAAAGCTGTCTTCAGTAAGCACTCTTCCCATGTGACACATCCCAAAATCTCCTAATGCTCAGGCTTTGATGTATTCTGCTTGGAATCATGATTTTTAACTGTTTCGTAGCCTATACAAATATAACATGTGCCATGGTGGTGCTTTGATTAATATGTCCACGGCCAGCAACAACAATGCGCCTCAGCTCTTGTAATTTCACCCACATTCATTCCTGAACTTCATATCTCCTCTATCTTCCTGTCTGTCTCCCTGTCTCTGAACCGCTCACCCATAACCACCATAGCTCCTTCTAAAAAGTTTTTGGACAGGACTCATTGGTCCTGTCTGTTCCTGCACAACAGCAAAGGTTTGGGGGCAGGTCAGTAGGTATCATGCAGGCGGAAGAGAGATAGCATCTCGAGGATAGATGGCATGAATGGTAGACAAAGTGAATGTTTGATGTAGGACACTGTCCTTGGGGCTGTGGAGCAGGCCCACAGGCCAGCCAAATTTTTGAAGGACTATTCAAATTCCTGCCTGCCTCAGAATATGTCAAGGCATGCCTCGATATCGCTGCTTCTTTGGAGTTACTCAGGGCATGGCTTGTGTGTGCACTTGATGGGTATCATTGATAACCTCAAAATCCACCACTTGCTTCTCACTCAACCTCAAACTCCACCACCCCTTCTCACCAACCCATGTTTCCACGCATCTTCAATGTGTGAGAAAGTATGGGTGAGAGCAGGAGGGGCCACCAGGCAGCTTCTCCTCAGGAGCGTTTATCCCGTGCCATCTGGCACTTCATAAACATGGGCACAGGAGGAGGAGGGAGACTGTGTGTGTAGTTGTGTGAAAAGTTTGGTATCTTAATATTACAAAATCATGCACCTTGCATCATCCAAATCCTGTGTCCTTCATTTGACCAATCTAAGGGGGTGTGGGGAGGGGGGGTTCTCCCTGTCTTTTTTCTTATTATGGACTGTAATGGTTGATGGGCAAGTGCCTTTTTCTATGTCTTGATGCTCCCTCCCCCATTTCTCTTTCCAATCATTTTCTCAAATGTACTTTTCCTCCATTTCTGTGCATCTTTTAATCTTTAATGCCTTTTTCTTCTCTTCTTCATTTCATACTCTGTACTCCTATCTGTCTCACCCTTAGCATAACTTTTTTTTTTTTTTTCATTTTCTCTTTTGCATGTGATGCATGGCAATAGCTCAGCCAGTAGATGAGGGCAAGTTAGATTTTGCACCCAACCTTGACACCCACAGCTGCACTCCACATACACACTCATAAGCAAGGGGTGAAAGAGATTGGGGGCATAACGCTGTGTAAAATAATCACAATGCATTTACTTTCATTGTGGTGTGGATTTGTTGCTATAATAAGGCTGGAATAATCATGAATATTCACATACCCTTTAAGCAATTATGATAATTGGCATTATTCCTAGCCTCAACATTATCTGTCAGAGGAGGCAGCAGCAGATGCAAGAAAAGTAGGTTGGGACAGTTTTCCACACTTTCAATTGTATTATACTGCTCTTTCCTTTACTTTTTGGCTCATTTATCCCTCTCTTTCCTTAGTGTCCTCCATGTTTTTGTGTATCTTCTTTCTTCTTTCCTTCTGCTTCTCATATTTTACTCTTCCCCCCGTCTTGGCTTGTTCTGTGCAGAACTCCATTGTGTTGTATAAAGAGGAGGGGTAAGGATCCTGGAGTGAGGATGGCCCTTGGGTGCAACAGAGCTGGCAGCAGTGTTGGTCTAATCTTCCGGGTCAGGCTTGGTGCTTTCATCTTCTCTCACTTGGAGCCCCTTGTGTTTGATGTGAACTTAGCCCAGGAATAACTGTTCCTTTCTTCTCTGCTTACCTGGCCCCGGAGTAGGGGAAAGCACTTTGTTGTTATCCTAAGAGCCAAACAATGCTGGAAGGAGTGTAGAAAACCTTAATGAAAGGCTTTTGATCCATACTGATATTAAAGCAAGAAACCTTGAGTCAGAAAGTAAGTGTGTGTGTGTGTGTGTGTGTGTGCGTGCGTGTGTGTGTGTGTGTGTGTGTGTGAAAAAGAAAGAGAAAGAGAAGTGCAGAAATCGCAAAAATCAAAATGCAAATTGCATCAGAATGGCTAGATGGATTTTTCTTTCAATTCAGATCCTTTGAAACTGAGAATTTTAAATTTGCTTGCGTTTGTTTCAAGTTTGAGGGAAGAAGAATAAAGAGGCGAGCTAATTTATTGGCGGAGTTTGAATTAGCACATGAAGCCTTGCAGGGTTTTAATGATTAATTTTTTAGACTGCAAAGTAATGTCCCTGCTTCTCTGTAAAAGCATTTATTACATCAGTGCCACATCCAAGAAGGCCAGAAGAGTTTTCATTTGTTATTGTGTGTGTGCACTCATATTCCTGTTTAGCACTAAACCCTACAAGTGGCTAGTTGTTATTTTCCCTTGAACCTACCTGGTTACCCCAGACCCTTGACTCCTTGACCTTTTGTTTATGAGCTACAGCTGAGTCTGCCTGCGAAGCTTGGTCTCATGACACAACATGAAAGAATTAGGAAATGTATTTTATTCATATAAAAAGAAGCATATGGCGTAATTTACATAGTGGTTTATTTGTTTTATACAATTATTTGTAGGTGTGTCAGTTCAGCCTAGAAAACTAAGCATTTTAACATGTAGTTGACATTGTGAGGGGGATTTTTCTTTTAAATAAGGCACTATATTTTGTAGCCAAATGCTTTTGAATGTCTCAACCTTGAACACTGAACAAATGCAAATGAGGGTAAAGAAGTGTATAAATGAAGCTCAGTAAAGAGTAGTAAACTAGTAATCCTGGATAAGCGATAAACTAAAGGTCTGCTGGACAAAAATTGAGTATTATATTCCATTTCCATTCCTTGGTTGTCTGTGATTGTGTGCAACTGTGTATTGTCAAATTGCTATGGTTTTATCTTAAAATGTAGCTTTACTGTTTAGTTATGTGATTTTTCATAAGCTGGAGTATATTGAGCCTCTTGACCTCTGTAATTTCTAGTTTTAGGTGCACTGAAGGTAAATAATATATATATATATATATTTTAATTTTCAAACTCATAACTAATACATCAACAGAAATGCACTACAACTGTAATGCCTGAAAATGAAAAGATCCCAGGTTTTTTTTCATTTCCAACATAGCAGTGCAGCTGTTTACAGGCATGTATACCACCTGTGTCACGATGAATATTAATTTATCCTTCTGACTGCAAAACAAAATGGTCTTACAATAAAGATTACTCCCTGATATTCAAAGCTTTTGAATTACTGCCACTTGGGGACATATGATTTTAATCTTGGTTTGGCGGTTGCAAGGCTTACTAATGGCTCAGTGACAAATCACCAGGTGACTGGCAATAAGGTTGGCACTTATTCTTTATATGTGACCAATCCTTATCAAAGATGGTCACCGGTGGAAAAGTATTGTGGTAAAGCAATGCCAAAACGCGTGTGTATGTAAGACAAATTCACAGGCAAATAATATTACTTCACATGTGGAGAAATTGGCTTGTACACAACAAACTATGTTTACACACATAAAACAATCAGCTGGATGTAGTACAGGCACCTGAAGAAAAAAACCTGTTGCAAGTGTGTAAAACTACTACTTGGAGAAGAAACACTTTCGAAGGGAACTTCTGCTTATTTGAAGCTCAATCTGCTGGCACACAGGTGAAGAGTTTTGGCAGTTGTGGAGGTGGGGAGGAAACTAAGGCCCTCCTATAATTGGGCATTTTTGAATGTGGTCACACCAGCTCAGGCCTCCCTTGACACTGATTGACAGTCTCACTGTCTGGAAATGAAGGAGCTGGAGTTGGAGCTGGCTATTGTCCAAAGACCCTCGCTGTGGACGTGCTTCCAGAAAAGGCTTCAGTGTGCCCTGGAGTAGGAAAGACATTTTAAACATTTTATAATGCTAAAGGCAGTTATCTTTAGTAATATCAGTAAGTGACTAATTTTCATTGTCCAAAAAAGTCTTAACAAACAGACCATCTGGTGTAGTTTTAGTGTATCACATATGTTCCATTTTAAAATACTAATTCATATTAATTTGTATAAATTTAAATGAATGTTACACTTCTATATTTTTACTAATTGTCATTTAAATGGTGGGAAACTTAATGATGGCTGATTATCCACCACTAAAATTAGCGCTATGATAGGATTTCAAGATCAAAAATACTTTATTAATCCCCAGAGGTAAATTAATTATTGCTGTATAATGGACACAGGAAAGACTGTGGACTAAAGGAAAGTAATAATTTGTGTTAGTTGTAAGCTAACTCTTCACATGTCATTGTGTTTTGGCATTAGTTGAACACTTTTGTGAAGACCTTTTTTTTAAACTCTGCTGCAGATGCTATTCAGAATACAGTTTTGTATTCTTTCCTTTTCCACAGAGGCACTGTCGAGAGCATCCTACTGTGTGGTATGGGGCCTGCACTGCGTCCTGCTGCAAGACCCTTCAGTGAATAGTGAGATCAGCTGAGAAGATTGTTGGTGCTTCTCTTCCCTCCCTCCAGGACATTTACAGAACCATCCTCACCTGCAAAGCCCTCTGTGTTGCAGGTGATACAGATCGAGGATGTAACCCCACCCCTGGAAGGAATGTGCTGTTCTTAAAGCAATGGCAATCCTTTATGATTTAAAGTCACAACTTGTGTTCTCTTTCATTTTATAAGAGTGCACGTATAATGGAAGATCATTGAATTAATATGCTCAGTAGTCAGCACTGATCTATCTATCTTAAATCTATCTTAAAATCTTATCTTATCTGATCCACAATCAGAGATGTAACTAAGTTACATCAAAAATGACCAGAGCAGTCCACCAGGAGCAGATGATCAAATTAGCATGGATTAGCAAACTTGTTCATAGGCTTACATGTTTTTATTCTAAAATGTAAACTTTTGTTACGGATACTCCAGAAAATTTTGATTGATTTCAGATACTTTCACTTTATAAGTTCAGCTGTTGTGATCTGATGTGGATGGACAAAATTCTACACATTTGAAATGAATTACATAGTCCCACTGATTCACTTCATGCTTTAGTGTTCTGGGTAACACGTACCCTTTCCAGATTTGCTGGGACTATATCACATGAACATCACTTGAAGATAAATTACAGACAGGCCTCAAAAACAGCGTACAGGCATAACATTAGAAAATTATCCTGGTATAAATCCAAACTGATATATTGCAGCTTTGGAAGTTTGAGCGTTCTATGCAGTATTTTTTCGCTGTTTCTAGGATTGCATTCTTCTGGACAGAGATCACCAATGCTGTTCCCAAAGTCTGCTAAAGTGATTATTCTAGTTGGGGATCACATCCCTCAGTGCTCCGTTCACCACTGGCACCGACTTCGTCTTCACTTTCCACTTCTCCTCAACTTCCCCTTTTAATCTATCTTTCAATTTTGTCATGCTCCTAATTTGTGATGTTGCTGTTGTTCAGAATCACCACATCTGTCATTGCGAGTTTTTTTTTTGGAGTTTGCTAACCAAATCAAAGAGCTTGTTCAATAGTTAACAACTGAGGAATACACGGAAAAAAAGGATGCAGATTATGATTATTTTTTTTAATTAAAATGAAATTTATGAATATTATCCTGTAAGCATAGCTTTATGACCCAAATAAGAAAAAAGTTGCCAAAAAAGCAATGATTCTTACATTTAATTTGACTATTACTTCCATTCAGACAATATGACTTGATACGTCATGTTTTTCCTTGTTTACTTCATTTAATTTTTTTGAATCTATATCCATTTAAGAAGTCAGAGCTCCAACACATTCTGCAAAAGGTTTTTACAGGGGAAATTTACTGCCAGTGAGTTGGTGGAAAAAAAGGTTATTTTAAACAGTGATACGAACAGGTTACACGAATGATGATTTAGAACAAAATCAGATAAATTTAAAATTGATGAGCAAAGATGGGCAGAAGATTTGGGGGTAGTAATAGTAGATTGTAGTGATAATAATTGCTATTCATCTAAATATTTAGGTTCAAAATGTAAAAAACAAACAAACAAACCAAAACATAGTATTGTGTCCTAGTTGTTATTATTCCATTAATTTATCCAGTTAAAATGATTTGGAAGTTATCAGGACCCAAAGGCAGGAGACTATAAAAGAAGGAGTAATTGATAAAAGTTTTTCAATAAACAAAAACCACAAACCAGGGCAGGATAACCAACAAAACAAATATCAAACGAATAGGCAACTTTGAAAAAACTCAGAGCTGAAAACGATAGGCTGGAAAAGAAAAAAGAGCATGAACAGAGACACAAAGAAAACACAATGGACATGCAAGGAAGGAAATAATACATAGACACAGATGAGGTAATGAGACACGTGGCAAAACTGGACAAAGAAAGAGACTCACAAGGGAAAAGCATACTTTCAAAATAAATGAGAAAATGTTAAAAGAGAGACTATAAACAAAATCCAATGCAACCAAAACACAACAGAAAATCCTAAATCATAGCATAAAGAAAAAAACTATATTAGATAAAAAGAAATGATTTGGCTTGAAACCATGTGATGACAGTTATGTTTAATGCTAATAATGCTAATAGTAAAATATTTTAATTTTACCAACATATTAGAAAATTAAACTTCAATTAGAGTTATGTGTATAATTATAAACTCTTGTTAGAATATACATTATATTACTCATATTACCTCCTTTGAACAAGGCTCAGTCAAGCACAGCAGTGTGGGCTCATAATTAAGCTGACCAGGTGTGGACGAGACCTTGACCCTATGGGTCCAGCCCCTAATCACAACTGAGCAAACCTTTGCTCCAGAAAAGCATGATCCTAGTGCCCTTAGTTGGGCCAATTTGCCTTCATTTTTGCCCAGTGGGAAGAGGTGCAGACATTGATGAAATCCTGCATGGTTCTGACTGGATGATTGCTGGACTTGTAACTCATATAACCGTCTGGCCACTTGCATCTATGCAAGTTGCACTGAAGTGAAAGTAACATTGTTTTGCTGCACAAGCATGTATGCTATGGAGAAGCAACACAACATAAATGTGACCAACATTAAAATCGTTGTTGTGTATTTCATGTCTGAAAAATAATATTGTCATAAAACTAATTCAACAACAGTTTTACATTTACTAAAACAATGTGTTTATGACAATAGCTTTCTTAAAAATCAAAAGGGTAACCGTTTTGGTCAGTGCTGTCAAAGTTAAGTCGAAACTCACAAAAAAACAAAAAACAAAAAAAAACAAAAAAGAAAAAGAAAAGAAACACACAAAACAAACCTCTGTTTCAGGAAAAAAAGCACCTTGCTATTGAACATCCTTGCTGCCATGGTGATAGCCTAAACTTCTGTGCAACAACAGCACATTAACCCCTCTTGACCCTCTATTTTCACCTGTGATAAAAGACGGGAAAGAGAATAGGGAGGAGATTCCCCCATTTCTACTGCACAGCACTTTGGAGTACCCGGGCACCAGCAGGCCCTTGAGAACCCACAGTCATTAGGAGGGCTTTATCCTTGGAGAGGTAGAGAAAAAGAGCGAAAGGGTAAAAAGGAAAGGAGGAAGAAGAGCATTGAGTCTGGAAGATAATGTATGGTCAAGGTAGGAGACTTGTGGACACTGCTGAAGAAAGGGTTGAGAGAGAAGCGATGCTTTCATACAGAAGTGCCAAGCAAGCCAGCTGCTTTTGGGGTTTTGTTTGTCCTTTATTCTAAGTAAAGAAAGGTAGGGGAAAGAAGTACGAGTAATTGGTCCAGGGCACTGACTTACGCACAGGGCTGTGGACACAGTGTAAAATTTCAGAATTCTTGTTCTCCATCTTACTGTCTTAGATTCTGTCTGTTGAAGTTAGAGATGGAAAAAAGCAAAAATGTTATTGCTTGCTGAGGGTGAAGTGCATGAGGAAAGACAATAAGAGTTTAAGAATAATTAGATGATTTGAACACATTTTCGTTTGTCTACCTGCACATAACAGGGCAGCGTGCAGCAACAGTCTCCTTACAAAAGGACCGGCTCTATCCATTGATGAACAGCGCTGGGGGGGCTAACTTTAACTTTCACTCGGAGCTAATCCTTCAGTAATCAATAATAAAGACTAGCTTTCATCTCAGTTGGGATTTTAATAAAGTTGAGAGACACTGAATGATTGAATAATGTGAATGTGTTCCATCAGACCTTGAGAACCAGTGGAATAAAAAAAATACACACAGATGCACACAAATAACTGGATGAAGCTTATGCACATCTGATGATATAATGAACATAAATGAATAATGCATTGGCTATCAATGAGGGAGCAGAAGACGCATTGCTTCAGGCCATGGTTAAGCCTCTATTCCTAAAGACGAGACAGACACAAAGGCCTTAGGACTGTGGGAGTCCGGCTATGGGGGGAAAGGAATGTGGATAAACAGTTTATTAGGAAAAGTGTTTTTTGTCTTTTTGTGTGTTGTTTTTTATTCTGACATACTTCCAGTAATTAGATGTGTTGCTAAGATTGTTTATTTAAATATGGATTAACTCTAAGATATGAGGATGTGGGAGTGGAGACCCTGGATTACAGCAGCAAACACACGAATAAGGCCCTGCTCTATTGTTAGCCTCATCCCTTAGCTCCACTTTCCAATTGCTTCTTCCCCCTTGGCTGGTTATTTTAATCATTTGTCTCATTTTTGAAGAGAAAGACATATTTGTACACTATATACATTAGTTAAACTTTTTTGTGTCTTCAAACTGAAATTGATGAGTTGTCAGCTCTCATCTGGTAGATGTCATGAATCCTGCCTGAGTGATGGTAGCATATATGAAATAAATAAACAAATAAAAGGCATGAACAACAACAACAATCTCCATAAAGACCTGGAACATCTACCAGATTACAGAAGCAGCTAAAACTATTACTTCAAACACTCAGAGAAAGGAGAATAGGGGGCTCAGTTCTCTCTTTTAGATTTTGAGGAGCATTTGTCTGCGAATAAAGATGTCTGAAGATGTGGGTCAGCGCGTTATTGATTGAGTTTTATGGGTACAAAGCGTTAATCCTAATGAAGGCCCATGGTGAGTGTTATTAAAGTTTGAAATGTCTTCTTTTATCTCCGCTCCCCTTGCTTCTCCCAGCTCCTTTTTGTCATACTTAACCCTGAAGGGTAAATACCCTCTTTAGCAGACTATGCGATGCAGTACTGAGACTTTGCAATTAACAGATGGAATCCTGTTTACATGACATTTGGATTGTCAAAATATTGCTAATGTTGGCTCATGAGTAATGCTTTCATATTAGGTAGATGAGTTTGTAAGTAGCCTTTTTAAAGATGCATTTATCCAGCTTTTTGTATTTAAACTTATGTTTACAGGCCTGACTGCTGTGGCTGCATGGAAAAAGGTGAATAAAAGGTGGTCTTGATATGTATAAAAAATTTACATCATCACATCATTAACACATTTAATGAACATTTTGATTTGTGTAAGCACTATATATATATATTTTTAAATGAACCTTGAACATCTATAAAATTAAAAACATATTTTGAGGGAGATGAAGAGAAGTCTCTGTGGTTCCTGATAGCAGCATATGTTGCTCTAAAACCTTGCATTTTAGCATTAATGCTACCGTTTCAGATTATACAAGTTGCCCATTCTACAGGCACTAATACAACCCATAGTGAATGCTGATAACCAGTCCGATGGTACCTCCCCTCTTCAGTCCAGAGGATGTGGTGTCAATAAATTCCAAAATTTGACAATTTGTTTAAACAAGACAGTTTTTCACTTGGTTTTAGATGAGCCCTAGACTGGAAAAGATGGCAGCATTTCTTATATTATGTGTTCTTTGAATCTGTTTCTGGATGGCATGCTGGACTGTGTTTTCTACAAGAATAATGCTGATTTCTGCCTTTGTCCCATGTGCACTAAGATTTCTCCAAACTGTCAGGGTCCTATGATAATTTTGAGAACTCTAAATGTTGAAATATTCTGAATTTCCACAATTTTATGCTCAGGAGTATTACGGTGAAATTGTTAAAAAACATTGTAGCAGCAGTTTGTTTTCACAGTCTGATTACTACAACTCATAATAAATTAAGTAACTTTGGATGTAAATCTAGTCATGTGTCGATCTAAATGGCTTCAAGAAGGAAAATCTCAAGAAAAAAATTACTTATAATAGGTAAAAAGGTCAAATTTAGGGAAAGCTAAAATAAAAAAAAGAGCTGCTACTGAATCTGAACTTAAATTTTTTAATGCAAAATACCTGCAAGTTAAAGCAACTTATCCAGCCACACACATGTCTCTGTGTTTTTCGCCTCTCTAATTGGACTTTTTTAATTCAAGATGACTTCTTTTTAGTTTGTGTGACTAATTGGTGGTGCCATATAGGAAAAATGTCAACATTTCCACACCGCTTTATGTTTTACGGAGTGGTGAAGAATGCAGCACGGCCTGGAGGCCAAGGCTCGAACCTGTGTCTGTTTCTTGTCAAGTCTTATTTCTAGGTAGGGGGGTCTGAGGTACCCTGGCATTTTCTCTTCTGAGGGGTTTTGTTTACATGGCTGAAAGACTCTGCCTAATTTCATCAGCCTACAGAAACTGAAGAAATAAAGCTTCATCACATAGAGCTCAAAGTGACAAGACTTCTTCTTTGCCTTTATTTACTACCTTTTTAATGGATATAAAATATCTTAATAAAATAATCAAATTACTATAAAAAAGGCATAATTAGTCATCAGTGACAGCGCAGCATGTGGCTCCTGAGAATGTTTTGACATGTGGTTACCAGGCTCCTGATGGAAAGGTCATTGACATTCAGTGGCCATTCCACCACTGTTACAACGCATTACCTCAACCATGCTCTCCGCTCGTCATATTGACCAATGACACAACTTCTGCCAGGGCCACAATGTCACACATGTCCCAACCATTTTACTTCAAACGTGTCCCTCTCTCCAGACCCCTCCACCTCCTTTACTCCCCTCATTCCCTCCTTCCTTTCATGCATAACTTCTCTACCCCTTTCAACATCTACCCCTCTCCAACACCTCCCAGACTCAGATTTCTTATTTCACCTACTTGCCTCTGTCTGTCTGTCCACCTCTTTGCCTCCCTTCTCATCGCCCCCTTTTCCTCTATGTTGTCCATCTAGCCCCCTCAGTTCCCCTCCTGCTTTGTTTCTGTATAACATATGCTTGGTCTGACATCCCATCTATGAGCTGTAGCGGGTCCTGTCCACTTCATGTCATGTGAAGATGGACGTTTGAGGAATCCTCCAGGCATCTCTCTTTGTCACCAGTGCTTAGTATCAACACTGCTGCAGATCTGCACCAATACCATCACCACGGCTGGCACACTGGCCCCTAATATGTGTCCACGAGAGCTGCAGAGTAGGTAGAAAGAGTGCAAAAATGAATATTTGTGCATGCTTTCACAGAAAGTAAAACATACATGTTTATGCAATGTCAGACATACTTCTAAAATAAGACAAAAAGAAAAGCACCTCTAAAATTAAATATGGGTGCTTTGGCTCTTACCTGCTGTCCATGTGTCTGTCTGACCGGGACATCCAAGTTTCCTTCAAACACAGCAGTAGTTTTGTCTTGAGGTTGTGCTCAAACACTTGTCACAAACTGATCTCTTCTAATGTGTTTATTGGGTTGACAACAGATGACACTGTATTGGAAATTAAGAGTCTCTTTGTCCTCTTTTGTTTAAGAGCTTTTCAGACTTGCTATCTGAGACAAAGCTATCCCACAGATTAGGTAGATCTCTCTCTCAGACAACAATAGACCTCGAGTATTTCCCACATATGTTATGCTATGAACTCACCCTCTCTATGTCTATCAGTTTTTTAAAATTTATTTATTTTATGAATGACAATGCTTTGAGGCTCCTGGGTTCTGGGGAGTATGCTGATTGTAATGAGTCATTCAGTTTGTCACAGTTCATTCATTAGATTGTGGCAGCAAAATGTCCTTCAGGATTTTACTCAATCTTCCACCTGTTCCTTTAATCTGTTGGTGTGATGGTTTTTCAGTATAACTCATCAGCAAAATTTGAAAACATAGAGAAGAGTAAACATCTATGTCCATAATTCTTCTGGCCAATTCTTGTGGCATTAATTTATTGCTCCTGCGTGGCGTTTCTCCCGTCTAAACTGCTTTCCTGTCTCTCGCCTCCTTCGCAAGCTTTGCCAACACCTCTTTCTCTGTGAGACACACTGTGGCACAAATGGAAAACAGTCAATTTTCTTTCCGTGTTCCACTTTCAGGCAAATTAAGGATTCAGAGTTTTGGGGGCAAATCAACTTTCCTTTAGACCAAGCGAAACAGTTCATCATCAGAGGATCAACTGGCATAAAGAGCAGTCCATTTTTGGTAAGCTGATCATTCACTGCCAGGAAAAAGACAATCATAATATGAATAAGACTCTTTGAGTTTGACTCAAATAGTGACTCTCAGTCTGCTTTTCATCTCAATAAAGGACCTTTTAAGGTAGCCAAACAGTACATGAGTGAAGAAAAGAGTGTGTAGTAAAACAGAAATATTGCACTGCTCAGCGCTGAACTTTGTCCAGTTCTGTAATGCCTGTAAACGCATCTTTTAGGTAAGGGGAATCACAGTCTTGGCCAAAGAGGCACAATAAAAGACTGCAGTTCCTCTGACACAGAAGAACCATGGATCGGAGGACTGGAGTGATGCCTGTTTCCCTCTAACCAAAATATTTAAGAAAAACTTTGGTACTGACACATGGTAAAAAAGCCTTGATAGATAGATAGATAGATAGATAGATAGATAGATAGATAGATAGATAGATAGATAGATAGATAGATAGATAGA
>JAOWBL010000001.1:14219336-14236371 GCA_028564865.1 Zenarchopterus dispar
GATAGATAGATAGATAGATAGATAGATAGATAGATAGATAGATAGATAGATAGATAGATAGATAGATAGATATTCATGTAACTACAGTTACATGACATAATAAAACTACAATATTCTGACATAGTAAATAGGCAGGAAACAGAAAATAAAGTAAATAAAGTAGTTAAAATAAAATATAGTTAAAATAGAGTAGTTATACTGAAAAAAAAAATTTCCAGTATTTTTAACATAAACAAAAGGAATTTGCTGGATTGGAATTAGTTAAATTAGTTTTTTTTTATTGCAAAGCAGTTTTTGCAGAATTGTGAATAATAAGCTGTGAATAAAATGCGATCATCTTCAATCACAGCAACTCCATGTTAAATATTTAAATTTACAATTCATCAAATAAATACTTTCCCATTATAAGAGCACATGTAAGGAGAATGAAAATGCCTGTGGCAAAATCAACAATTAAACACATCTACTAATTTGGCGCTCTCTTTAAGCCTGCAGCTTATCATTTGGTGTATTTGCGGATTCCTCTTTTTGTCACTCTGAGGTCAAAATGTGCGCAAGAGGTCAAGGAAGATGAATTGCTGTAACTAAGATTATGCTCTCGCTCCTTTCATCACCAGGTTAGCTAATTGCCGGTGGCTAATCACCAAACCTCGGCTGCTCTTTGACATCGACTTAATATATGAAACTTTTTGCTGCCAGTTTGGAAAAGAAACTGAAACATCAGGAACCAAATGAGAGAAAAATAGGAGAAGAAAAAAAAGGATTGTCCTAGATTTTAAATAATTTGCTGCGGTGTTGGGCATTAAATAAAATAACCATAGCGGTGATAGAGCATAATCAACTGGCCCCATTTCTGGCAAGTTCCTCCAAGAAGGGCAATTGAACAAAATGCATTTGAATTGAAATCAGGTTGTTCCTGGGGGGCACTAGTAATGAACTTGGCAACAAAAAGGGGAGCAGCGAGTAGGAGGGCACAGAGTTGCAGCTGACCTTAGCTGTTAAGCCACAGCAGAGGAACATGTGCTTGAACTTGGCTACGCTAACCCTTTTCAGCGACAGACAGCAAAGTGTTGTAAGTAATGACTATAGGTGATGATCCTCACTGAAGGTGGGGAGTGAGTAGAGCTTTAAGAGCCATGTTGAAAGGAGGGCAGTCACTGTGACATTTTCTGGGCTTCTGAATTACAGAGAAAACAGGTGGACTGGCAAATGTCACTTGTTAAATGTACAGAAATTTGCACACTTATGATAATTTGCTGTAAAGTTTAAACTGAATTCTAACAATTTAAAGTTTAAATTTAGATAATGAAGTGTGTAATGAAGCTGGACAATCTGACCTAGAATGTTGAAATGACCTTATAAACAGTCACTAAAATATACAACTGAAAAAAAAAAGTCACATTACATTAGGTTTAAGATTGATCGTGAATTTGACCAATATCCCTCATATCAATCCCCTGTGAATACATAACTGCCTCATCTGCTCTTCTCTCCCGTCTCCTCTGCCTGTCCGGGGGCCTAATTTAGCCTTAGTAGGCTCTTCTGGTGCCTAAGAGAATTCTCCTTTATGCAAGGCAGGTAAAATAAGACCGCAGCGTGGATGAGGCCCCTCTCCATCATGGTGGATGGGGGGAGTCACGGGTGACACCTCCTGATCAGGTGTGCATGCGTAATGGTCGTCCCAAAATAATCACTGCTTTGAATAATTTCCCCACTCTGTCTCTCACCTCATGATTCTTGCTGCTTCGACTCATTTTGTGGCGGGCATCCCATAAATCCTTGCGGTAAATGTAAATCAGTGGGCTGGGTGCGTCTGACAGATGGGGGCTACGAGGAGTCCTGGGAGAACTCTCCTCTCACCTTTCCCTTCAGTTACAATAGATGAATCTCTAGCCAAGCTAGCTAAATAGCAGTAGCGTGTTTCCCTCGCTTAAGGAAAAAAGTGAGACTCGGGTGCAGATGTAAGGAGAGATACAATAGAAAAAAAAATTGTGTGGCTCATTTTGATGAAGAGTGATGTACGGAAGGCGTGTGTGTTGTGAGGACAGGGAGAGTAGCAGGAAACAGAAATCTCCCTACCTTTGTTGTTGTTATTGTTGTTATGACTGGAAAATGAGGTTGTGCAGGTGGAGGAGAAGCAGGCTTGCAGATCGTCGAGCTGTCAGCTCCTTGGAGGATTGGAGATCTGAGAGGTGGAGGGGAGGAATGAGGAGGAGGTGGGGAGGGCCCTTTCTTGGTCCCCTTGGCTGTCTGTGGTGCAGAACCCATCTCTCATTAAGAGAGAGTGCTGAGGAGACACTTGAAAGTGACATTCACCCCCTCCCCACCCCCATTTTAGAAATGCTATGCATGACGGCCACTGCCACTCAGCCAGCAGGGTGACCTCTCTCTTCCTCTCTGTCTCGTTCCTTCTCCCTTGCTTTCCCTGAGGGAGAATATCAATGCCTTAGGTAGATATACATGCAACACCTATAACTTTCATTAAAATCCATCAATTACAGATCCTTTACAGCGAAGAAGACAACAGCTGTAAGAAAGAGAAAAGACAGAAGATGAAAAGACATTCCTTTTGAGAGATGGAGAGCGGGGTGGAGTTTAATAATATGCCAAGAGATGAAAGAATGCATGTTCTTGATGTGGGGATGAGAAAAAGAGGAGCAGAATCAAAGGCTGCAGCCCACTATGGGGTCAGGGGCTGGGGAGCTGGATCATCTCGGCTGTGGCACAGTGTCAATTTTTGCCCCATTTCTAACCTAAGGCCTTGACCCCTCCACTCATATCCATGACTTTAATCTTAGAAAACTCCACCTAATGAGCTACATAGTTTATCGAGTCATGGAACAATGGGTGCCTCTGTACGACATTGTCCTCCTATGGCCATCAGGACTTGTTCAGTAGGGTTATGATCAATGCTTTGTCCCATTATCACCATGTGTTTTCATCCTTCTTTGGCTGTCTGTAATTACTTGACAAAACATGATTATAGTCTTTAAGAAACCATTTCCTGTTGACTTCCCAGGCCAGTCGATGTCTATCCAGTGGTCACGTTTGCCCTGTAATCGCCACCGGCTGCTTGAACCCTGCTCTCAGCCAATGAGATTCCCGTACCCTGCCAACGCAGCCCATAAATAAATGACAAAAATGGCCCTTGGTGCTGTCACACTTTTTAAGTGAGCAAAACACTTGTAATTAAATTCACACAGATATGCTGAAATAAACCCACCCCGTCTAAGGATTCAAAACACTCCAGCCTGGAAGGGTGTTATGCCGTATGCAATTCAGATCTAGCAATAAATCTTGACAAAACTATACACCCGTAAAGTCGATATAAATGGCTGCAGACACATATGTGCACAAGAAACCAGAGTCCTGTGAGTAATTTGTCATGGAATCCTTTCATTTGCTAATTATCTGTTTGTCACTAACTATTTTGGATGAGCTTTAAACACAGTTGGGTTGGCGGTGAAACCTCACTGTGGAGGTTGATGAGAAGGCAATAAGGAGCAAATGTCCAAATGTGCCCAAGATTGGACCCCAATGCCAGGAATCATGTCTGGGAATTATCTGAAAATGGTTTTGAGATTTGTGGTATGCACTGTAATCATGATGCTTATTTGAGATGGTCAAAACATTTAAAACTAATTTTTTTTATTGAAATCCCTTGTACGTAGATGCTTGTATCGTAATTTTTCTTTTAATGAAAAATGGTGTATAATAAGGACTGTCCATTATTACTTAGTTCCATTTGGTGCCATAGCTCGAAACTCTCTTAATGAAACACAAATCGCTTCTTTTTGATTACACTTAGAGCAGATGCAAAGTGCATGTTCTTGGCTATTTTCTCTTTAGTGCAGTCCTCATCACACTGGCTGAGAGGGAGAATAGCCAGTGCCCGTGTGAAGGATAATTTGTACCTTCTCAATGAATGAGGAGGACAGGCAAATTACTGGCTGAATAAGGACTGCCTGTGGATCCCACTGTCAGAAAGGGAGAGGAGGGCAAAGAGGGAGAGTGTAATTATCAGCTAGCAAAGTGCATTCATATCCTATCACAAAAGGATTGGGATGTGGGTGGAAGAGAGAAAGACAGCAAGAGAGAGTGAAGGAGGTTGAAAAATAGAGAGATATGAAGAGGGGGAGGAACAAGGGTTGAAGGACTCCTGGCCAAATGGATGCAAGGCCGTAAACAGGGTTAAAAACAGCCTTCTATGGTCTGGTTCCATGAATGCAGACACATTAAGACCTTTTAGCCCAGCTCAAAAGCACCTCTTTGGAGTTAAAGACGACAAGAGCCAGGCAAGGAGATGGAGGAAGATGAGGAGAGGCAGGCAGGCAGGCAGGAGAAGGGTAGAGAATGGTGCCGGGCTCTGGGCTTACAATCAAAAGCATCCATTTGTTATTTGAATAGACCCAGATACGTATTAAAGATGGTCGGGACGAGGGAGATTTTTTTTTCAGCTAGTCTATTCCTTTTTGGTTACTGACATCTCAGAACAAAGCTAGTCTATTAGTGACCCTGGACTTTATTGACAAGCCTGCCATTACCCATACTTCCCGGGGTCTGTAGGGTCAGGGGTCACAGACGGGCGGCTTGAAGGGGGCTGGTAAAGGGTCTGGAGAACACATTTAGAGAGCGGGGACACCTGTAGGGTCGCATCCAGTTCAGAACGTGACTACGATTAACAGCAAACCTTTTGAGAGGCAGTAGACAATGTGGTCCTAGTCTCTAACAGCTCCCCCACTCTTCTCCTACTCTCTCAAGCTTTCTTTTATCTACCACATATGGCTCAAAAATAATGCACGAACTATGGCCCATTGGCCAAAAGAGGTAGAAACTTTGTGGTGTTTTTCTGTTTTTGCATTTCTGTGTGTGCTTATAACTTGTTTGAGCAGGTCCTGGGTTTGTGAATTGGTATAAATGTATATAAATTGGCAGGAAATAAAATGCCAAGAAATGTCAGTTTGCGTTGAAGCAGAGCGGGGTGAATGTCTGGTCACAGATAATCCCAGAAACACTTCCATTCACTCTGATTTTCACACAGTCAATCATGGCATTATGCAGGACTGTCGTCAATCAAACTCGTGGGAGTACACAGCGGAGGATGAAACCAGTTGCTAAACACAAACACATACATGTTTGCACAGTGAGGCAGTTAGACGCACAGGGTTCAAACTACAGAGAGCTAAGTGATAGCAGCATGTATTTAATATATTTGTGACACTGCAAATGGAGGGCATCAACGCTGTTTGCTGGCACAGCATGGCAGCATGTGGTGCACTACGGGCGACTGGCACACCAGCCACACTTGGGATAAACACTTTTTCTGAAGAAGGAAATTAATCCCCAGTGGGTTTCTTTTGTATGTCAGTGTGTATTGGTGTGTGCTTGTATAGCCTTAGAGCTGTTACGTAAAAATTGATGTTTGTCAATACATTCATTACGTGAATATTATTTTACAGAAACTTCTGTCCAATGTAACTTGCAAGTGAAGAACACAATCTGGGCAATATAGGGTTTAGGATGTTGCCCAAGAAATTTTTGCATGTGGACTGTAGTTATGGAATCGAATCAACAACGTTCCCAGTGAAAGACAACCACTCTACCTCCTGTGCAACATGAGGCTCAGCCGCAGCTGAAATTCACAGAATATTCACTGTTTAATTCATGTGAGACAGATAGTATTAAAATTTCATTATAATGCAAGAGTGTATTCTAATATTATGATGTATTTGAATTTGTATTTGAATCTACATGTGTTTATGTGCTCTGATAACCGGGTCCATGATGGTAGCACAGCAATCAGGTGTTGCTGCATATGTTCCTGGTGTCAGCTCCCTGTGTTCCCCCAGCAGGCAGGCTAACTTATTGCCAACCACATAATAAGAGGGCTGGGCGAGGGCCGTGACTGCCACTTGGCACGGAGCGCTGCCAATATGGCAGGATTTTTGTTCTAACTCCCTCTGAAACTTAAGCACTTCTGTGCTAAGATTGATTGCTACAAATTTGCATAGCATTGCACGTGTTATTCTAGCTGTCAGAGCACAAAGTAAGGTTTACACTGATAGATCTGTAGTGCAGTATTAAGGACCAAACATTAGTGGTATAGAACAGAAGACAACAGGTCCGAAAAAGTAGAATAAGAAATACCACACCTTTGCACAAATATGCATATCACAACACAATAAAATGAAATAAAATAAAATGATCCTCACAGTTACATAAAAAAATCTAAACTGAAATGCAGAAGAAGTGTATGAAAATAAAGGTGCACATTTACTGCTTCCATAGAAATTAAGAAATTAGGTAGTGGCTAAGTGCTACTAATGCACTTGACTGATCGATCATCAGTGAGTGTGAGCAACTTTTAGAAAAAGAGTTTGGCTGTCACAAACATTAACATTTGATATGCTAACAGAGACCTGCAGACTCTGTGACTGAGGTCTTGGGATTTTTGATCTCTGGCTGCCAATCTGCAGCATTTAGATGTGTTAACACAGTGCCACTAAGGGAAGATATCAGGAATAAGCTTAAACTTTTTTTTTTTTTTTGCTCTTTAACATAGGGAGGCTTATAAGAACATTTTCATTTTAAAGTGTGAATGAATATTTACAGGTGGACAAAATTTATATGTCAGTCTCTTGATGATTTAGGACTGTTTTTCTGCCACAAGACATGAGCACTTTGCTAATATTCAGTTGAGCTTAAAGTCCTGTGGTATTTTTGACCCAAATCTGAAGTCATCTGTTAGACAGTTAAATTATCGGTGGAACAATTACAATGATCCCAAGCACACAAGTAAAAAGCTGAAAAAGAAAAGGTTCAAGGTATCGTAAAGGTTGAGTCAAAATCCAGATTTTAACAAGATTGAAATTTCTGGGGCCCTGAGAGAAATATAAATAAACAAATTCACAGAAATCACAAGGAAGTGATTAGTCACAGTCTCCCAAGAATATCTTTAAATGGGATGGTTTAACACATGTCCAAAGTATGATATATAATCAGTAGCATTAAATGGCAGTGTATGTTATTGTGTGTAAGGCAGGATTGGTGTGGTTGCCATGATTTATACAGCCATGTCTACTTTTCTACCACCAAGAATGGATTTTGTAACACGTAAACCTATATCTATTAATTCTTAATGTGTATACTAAAAGCAGAACAAATGCCTGTTGATAGATGTCTGTATATAATATGCATGTGCACAGAACAGTGACATGCTTCTTCCATGTGTGAAATACACCTACTCCACTTCTTTTTTTAAAATTTTTCCCCTTTCTCTGATTTCATTCCTGGTATGAGTCGTGTCCGAGATATTCCCCAGCCCCAAGGCCTTGCCTTTGACAAGAACAGCACATTGTTTATTTTTCCCTGCTGGCCACATGTGCACTTACACAACCACACACTCATTCACATACATATGTAAATAGAAGAAAACACATACATCTGACTATTAATATATACATAAATATACATAAATACAATAGTATATACACTTAACTTGTGCATACATAAAGGAAAATATTAAACATTCTTCATTTGCACAAGCAAACAGACTTTTGTACAGACACACACACACACACACACACACACACACACACACACACACACACACAGACACACACTGTCCCCTGTCTGGCCAGAGCAGCCAGGGTCAGCAGCAGGGCAGCCTGTACTGCTGCACATCTCTGTTATTCATCCATGTCTTTCAGGCCAGGATCACGAGGGAGGGGTGGAGTGGTGGATGGAGAGGAGAGAGGCCTACATGGCTTACATTCAGCCCCCACATTGTTGCGCTCTGTTCACCCATTGCCTCGCCCTCCTCCCTTCACCACCTCAGGCCCCAGGGCGCAGTCCCTGCTCCTCCAGCATGGGTCAGTGCTAAAGAGGACACATGGTAAAGGACAGCTAGACCCAAGGCTGCTTGGACCCATCAGACCCAGCCAGGGATGGAAGAGGGAGGGAGAGAGTGAGTCAAGAAATAGGACATTTGTGTTAAATTTCCAAATGCAAATTGTTTCAGTTTTGGGGGGAAAAAAGAATTTGTAAGCATCCAACTTAATGAAACTTTGAGAACTTGACAATGATAGATCCCAGACAAAAGTGAAAAAAAGAAAGAAAAAACAAGAGTCCATAAAAAAAATTTCCTCCCTGTCATATGATGTGCCGAGTGTGATGAAATCTTTAAACAGATAGGAGTTATTACTTCCAGTGTTAAAGGTGAATGTTACTGTTGTGCCACTTGTACTAATTGATGTGGATACAGCAGCAGACACCCACATATCCTCAACATGTCTCCGTAGTGCGAAGATGAGCACATCATTAGGGGGGCTCACATGCATTTCAGAGATGCCACTAATCCAGCATGAAATTCAATTTAAAACTTGGAGTGCGTTCCCCTGCTTTGATTCAGCGCCAGATACCAACAGAAGACAGAGAGCCCCGGCCACTGAGACCAGCGTATGTTGATGTGTGTCAACAGTTGTAAACACACAAGTGCCACAAGTAAACAAACTCATAAATATTATGTTGAGTTGCTGTTACATTGTTCATTTTCTGCTGTGGTTAAACAGTAGAAATTAGTTCTGGACATGTCTCATGTACTGTTATTATTTTTAGAGTGGTGCCTTTCTTTTTTCTCTTCTTTTTAAAAAGAACAATAATTATCAATATAACAAGAGGACACTGTAAGATATTAAAAAGGAAAAAGTAAATGAATCTGTTGATCTTAAACAGACTGAAACTTTCTGCAACTAAACCTTGGCTGCCTTTATGCTCTGAGAGGAATCAGATCATCACTTAACAATAACAAGCACACTGAAGCTACACTTTTCATGGTTGCCAAGGCATTACTTTTCAAGATAAAACTGATGCTTAAAAAAAGGAAAAAAAAACAATAGGTGAAAAATGACCTGTCAGTCAGCAGACCCTTCCAACAATACTGCTGCTAGCCCCGCCAGTCTTTATGCTCAGGCAGAGAGCGGGGCCCCTTTCCATCCCAGAGACCAGGGTTAGAGGTCAGCATGGACCTCTGGACATATCCTGCGATAATACCCCGGGCTCTGTGTGTATATATGTGTGTCTATGTCGAGGGGGGGCTGATTTCTATAAGAGAACGAGAGGGGGGTAAAGGCTGAATGATGAGAGAGAAGAGAAATAAAAAGCTTGCTTTTAGGAAGGACTGGAAGGCACAGATCATGGGATCAGCATGCAGGTCATCTGTTTTGAAATCCATTCATGCCCTGGGTTGTCAAGTCCACACTGCTCCACTTCATCACATAACCCCCTACATATCCCAAACCTAACAGTGTTTTCTTTCTCCAGTGCGGTGCTTTCTGGCTTTCCATAATTAAAGAGGGCATTTGGACTAAGCGCTACAAGGAAAAAGCTGCCACATTTGGTGAAAAGTGCTAGAGGAGTATGAAAGGATGCAGAGGAGTGGTATCCAGCAGCCCTGAACACACAACCTCATCATTATCTGTATCTGTATGAAATGCTGCCCACGTAATGCCTTTGACAGATATGTGTGTTGGTATCTTCTTTGAATATAGTAGACATAATACATATGTGCACATGCTGGTCTTAATGGGAAGTAATTCAAAGTCATTTGAAAGTCAATTTAAATCACTTCACCTTAATTACAATTACAGAAAAAAAATATATGCAGCGGTAATACCAGTGATAACATAATATAATTTAGGAATGAAATTGTGGAATTTAAAAAAAAAATTACAATCAAATTCATATAATAGATAAAAATAAATTACACCATTTCCTTAATGGTCTTAATGGTGAGTGATTTCTTAATGGCAAGTAATTTATAAACTTGTTTGCCAACAAAATGCGCATAAAGGATAATATAGTGGCAATATTAGCTTAATTAGTGACATTTCAAGAATACACAATTGTTTGATAAAAAAGTTTAAACATGACAAAAATATGATTTAAAATTTATCTGAATAAAACCTCCAAATTCAGTACAAGTCAAAGAAATATTGAGCATGTAGAATAGAAAGTTGAAAGCAAAAGAATGGTTAAGTCAGAGGAAAGTTTTTTTTTTCATTGTTAAAACAGGAAGCAATCCAAAGGCATAGTGTGTTAAAAAAGAAAAAAAAGTCCATATCTTTTCTCCCAATGTCCCCCATGTTTTTCGTATCTTTGAGTCAGGTGTCCAAACACAGGGGCATTTGTATCTATAATCACAGTGACTTTGTAAGACTTTATGTATGTTAAAAAGCATTCATAAGATAAACTTCTTTCAAGGACCAATCTTCTGAATTTTGTGGTTTGTAAAGTACATAACATGCCCTCATCAAAATGAACTCATCAAGATTTTACAAAATTCTTCATATTTTCAAGGTTCTGCAGAAACCTAAAAGTCCAATGAGGCCAAAACTTTCTGAATAGCTAAATATGAGAAAAGGGTGCAAATAAACCAGCTTGTGTGAAATTTAAATGCACCCTTTCTTTAAGAGAGACCAAACTTTTCATAAGATTCATTTCCATTCTCTCTGTTCTTGTCTATGTAATTAGGTTTTTTATGCTGGGCTCACATACGAACATAAAGGTTGTGACAAATCACACATTGTGTTCTTTCTTTTGGCCTGAATACCACTCCGTGTCTTTTCTGCCCGATAAGGTGATGGTGAACAATTGGTCACACTAATAAATTAAAAAAGCAGGCTATCAACCGTCACTGCTGCGGTTTGCCCTCTCATCACATGACCCACATGCTGGATGACATGTCACTGTCAGCTTGGCCTCATTTGCATAAGACAATCACCCCTTTCGGACGCTGGCCACAAATGTTGTCTAGACGACATGCATTAGAAAGGCGAACCTCCAGACGCACGCACACATATACATGCCTTCATTTACCCACCACCAACAACTCACACATGCACACACACACACATGCATAAACACCTATATCAGTTTCCATGTCCATCCATTCACACAGAGACATCCTCACGTCACTTCAAACACCCCAGACGGAGCCTCCAGCCAGGGGAGGATTATAAATCAGCTTCAGGTCTGCCTCAGCTTGATTTTCATGCTGTGTTATTATGGAGTTTTGGATCAGGCTTGGAAATGTATTAAATACATCACACACATGCAAATCTTTACTGATGGAATGACAGGACCGTCCGGCCAGTCATTTCGACATGTAGCTCACTCCTTAGTTTGGAGATTATGCAAATAGACTGCTCTGTATGCCATGGGGGGGTCAAAGAGACAATTCCTTTGAAATGAGATTCGTGTTGATGTGATGACAATGTATGTTGACAGTGCGTGCAATTATGTGCATATAACTGTGTGCGCATGGAAATGTGTGTTAAATATGCAGCAGTTACGCATATGGATATGAGGGTGTGTGTCAGTACAGTGTAGTGGTCAGTGGCCTCTGATTGTTTGATGTATGTATTAGTCCAGCTGTAATGAATTTGGCAGCAGCAGCAGGATGAGTCTCTGGAGAGCTGATTATATCTGTTTGTCATCTGTGGTGTTTGTGATCTTGTGACTCTGGGAACAACAACACAGCTTCTCTCTTCTAATGTCAGCACTGGAAATGAATGTGCATGTGGCCATATGTGTCTGTGTGAAAAATTGACTTGAAGTGCTTTGCATATAACAAGAGGTGGACACAGGCAGAGTGGTGCAGCTGTCCCAGTGCCGTACGTGTTCGGGTATAAATCTGCACGTGGGGACTCTGCTTAATGTCCTGTATTTCTTCTTTGCGAATGTGGCACCAAACATCTGTCTGCTGTCACTGTGGAAGCAATGCTGGCATGGACAATAATGAGACACAGAAAGAGAGATGGCCAGTAGGAAAATGGAACAAAATGAGAGAGGACAAGAGGAAAGACAGAGAGATGACCAGAGCAAAACATGTGGGTCACTTTACTGTCCAAAGTGGTCTCATTTACCCTCCTCCTTTTCTTCCCCCACATCGCCAGGGGCATATTTGAGCTCCGTATTAAGACAGCGTTTCCTCTGTCTGAACATGAGCAGGAGTGACTAGCAGAGATGCTGAAGGAGGCAGAAGTTAGATATTGTTGGTTGGGAATGTATACTATAACTCATTCGGGTAGACCGAGCTTGTCATGGCTGCAGCTGCTCGCAGCAACACTAATCAACACCTTGCTATTCACACTCTAACCTCGCAGCCATTAACACGTATCCTGCTTGTTTGCATATCTGTCAGCACTTTTCAATTGAAAAGGTTCCTTTAAGAAGTACAGCACGGCAGACTAAAAGTATACTAGTTCGCCAAAAGTAAAAAATATCTGCAGCATTGCCATTTCTCTCTCCCCAAACACATACCAGTGTGCTCTGCGTATGAGTAATTTAGGTGACAAAATGCCATAGTCTTCATGATCTTTAGCAGTTGCCTTAAACTATATTACTCTAGACTAATTTTTAGCTGTGAAACCTAAATGCACGGTGCATGAGGAGGGAATCAAAGATATACACTTAGATGGTCCTCAGAAAATAAGAAATACGCATGTCCTTGAAAGTTCTGCAGACATGTCTCAAATTTGGCAAATAAGATTGTTAATGCAACATCAAATGAGATACCTCAAGAAACAAGCATAAAAAAGATCCAAACACTGTCAAATGCTCCTTTCAAAATAAAGATTATTATACATGGGTGGCCTGTATACAGTAATTAGATCAATATAGGCATATACTTGTATTGTGTATTTGTCAGGACCTCCTGGTTTCTGATGTTAGGAATCAACACAAAGGGAAAGCTTTAGCATCACTTTCCATCACAGTGAACAAATATAGTGAAATCATCTATGTCAGTGCTATTATTGAAAAATACTGGTCACTCTTGAATAATCAGTCAAAAATATCTGCATATTGAATGCCCCAATTAAACCAGGAGCTGTTGTTGAATTATTTGGGTGATGTGTTTACTTCTGGTTTTTTTTTTGGATAAGATGCACATAAATGACTACACTTGGGGCCTTTTAGTTGTAAACATAGGCATAATCAGATCAAAGTTTTATGCTTTACTAAGGCCGAGTCTAATAAGAACATCTTCTCTCTTACCTAATCAACAGGTTTTGATGCCATGTAGTCCAAAACTGCCTCTCCTCTAGAAGTCATTTGGCGTTGGATTAGCCTACACACTCCTAAGTACATGCTCACATGTACATAAAACCTACATATGCACCACTAGTCTTGTTTTATCCAAGACTTCAGTGAGAGGAAGTGGTCTTTAATCATTTCATAAGATCATTTGCCTGGTAGATACGCCTCAGGCTTTTCCCATTACCCCTGGCTGCCTTGACCTAGATATGAGTGTGTGTGCGTGTGTGTGTGTGCATATGTGTGTCTTTGCTAAAATGTGATCCTGTTTGATGGAGAACAGAGTAATGACTTAAAGTCCATGCATGGTTGTGTCCAACAGTGGCTAAAAAGTAAAAATACATGTAGATGAGTCAACATAAATACATAGCAGGCATACCTGCTACATACCTGTACGTATGGAAAAAGATGTATTTTATTTGGGGGGTTTAATAAACCAGCCAGCTAAAATTCACAAACACCTTTTTATCCTCAGATGGCCAACTCTTCCCCTTCATGACGATATGTTGTGGTGCATTCTCTGAACTGGCAGACTGATTATCTCTCCAAACATTACAAATCCCTAGGAACTTTAACCAACAAAAGCCTTAGATTTTGAATAAATATGAAAGAATTTTGATCCTTTTTTTCTTGGATGAATTGTTCACCGTGTGACAGCTGTGATTGGCTCAAGCCCTCCATGTGCAAGATGAAGTAGGTAAAGAAAACAGATGGATGAATTAATAAAGTTAATGTGCAATTGTAACCACTACAAAATATTTAATAAGTATACATATATATTCTAAACTGTATATTATTTTAATCTCAACAAAATATGTTCAAAAAACAAACATGTTAACGTCATGTAAATCACTCATTTGCTGTCTTGCTAAATGTATCAGGACATGGTTAAACATATTCTTGTCTTTACCAGGTCTTAAAATCAGGTAAATATGATCTCAGCTAAACAAGAACACGAGACGTAAGAGACCCATTACAGTCATTATTGATTTAACAAAGACTAAACCAAAATGCACAAAGCATGTATGAAAAACCAAGCGTTTGGTTAGCATTGTTAGCTTTTCAAATGTACGTTAGAAGAGATGCTGCAGATTGTTCCTATTAAATTTCCTCCTGTGCATCCAGACAGTTGCAGTATTAGTCAGTGCAGGTGTTAGCAGCACTGATAGGGAAGGATCAAGGATATATGGAGATCAGAAAAGCAAATCTGCATCCACATTTCCAAATACATTCAGTTTTGTCCATTCGCATGTGACCACAGCTGTATTTGCTAAAAGAAAGAGACAAGTTATAACAATATCACTTTATGTTCAGACCATACGCCTGATAACTTTAACTGTAAAGATCAGCATAAACAAAATTCCACACACAGAACCATGTTGTCTTTTAAATGGACAGCCAGGTCATCAAACAGACTGGGAGTGGTCACCCCTTCAAGACCTCTTGTACAGTCGGACCGGCTCCTGCCGGTTCACCTTGGGGCACCAGAGTGACGGATGGAGGGATGGGAGAGCTTTAGGTCAGAGGAGGTGAGCATGAATCAGAGACAAGCTGAAAAATGTCAAGATGGAATGCAAAACCAGGAAACACAGGTACAAAAAAAGATAGAAAAACATTTTTTTTAAGAAAACATGAGAGTGGAAAAGACAGTGTCAGAGAAAAGAAGAGGAGGAAAAAGAGGGGAAAAATAAAATTTTCAGCGGCTAATTTGGGAATTAGAAACGACCCTTTGAGGCAGCAGGTGAAGATAAAGCAGACGGAGCACTCCAGTAAACATATGGACCTGATTTATTCTCCCCATATGGGTTCTGTATATTTGCTCATGTAGATGCAGGTAACTGTGTAGGTGTTCATGTTACTAATCTTCAGTGATGTAACTGATTTTGACAAAAGCATGTGTGTAAAACAGCACTCCATCAAAAGCTGTTAAGTCACCTGTTGTTTGACAAGATTTTATATATTTTCCCTTTCATTCAAGGATAATGTATTATCTTCTAAATATGACAGGAAAAAGGGATTCTTCTGCTTTATTAGTTTAAATAAAGTAATACATTTTGCTAATAGTATTTGGGTATATTTTTGAATACTTTTTTATTTCTTTTGCTGGATTGCGTACCTAAGTGTGCTTTCATAGACACACACTTACTATAAGTTATTTTCACATTCAAGCTGCCCAGAGATAATACTTATTTCTAATCCTATGAAATAACCACTGGCTATACAAGCATACCTGATATTTCTGATACCGCTCCATCTGCAAGATTACATCGAAACTGCACTCTATCCCTGAAGCCATGTGACATGCTCTTGTATCTCTTCATTCCAGTTTCAATCAAATGTTGGTCTGACGTTTCACTTGATGTAGGCGAAGCATAGCCTTGGGCAGCCAAAGGGTATGAGGCCACTGTGTGGCTATCAGGATTTCCATGCATGAAAGGACATCTATTATCTGTGGAACTGAAAGTATGTTGAATTCTTCCACACAAGGACAGAGAGAACAAGTTAGACAGAGAGAACAAGAATGCTACCAATACAATACCTGAGCTATTGTTAAGCAAAGAAAAAAAAAAACACGTCAAGATGTGATATTAGCTAGTATTATCTCTGCTAGTTTGAAGGTGTGTTTGATGCAGTTGTGTCAAGCAATTTTAAAGAGCGATCAGAGTTTGAAGACAGAAAGAATTCCAACTGAATCAAATGAACTAGACAAATATTGCAGACAATGTCTAATGTGGTTGTTTCTTGAGCTTGAAATGTGTCACAGATGTAATAACGCCACTGACCGCTGACATAACTCGAAGGTATTCTTTTACACACCGAGGTGATCTTAGCATGGAAAACAGATTTATAAGATTTAAAATAAGCATTCATGTCACAGAATTCTATGACAACTTGTGAATTTAAAGCACATAAATGTGTGAACCTTTTTAGCTAGAAATCAATCTAACCTTAACCAAGTAGTTTTAAATGCATGAACATTACCAAGCAACAACTCAAAAGGAGCAACAGTGTAACAGTGTTGTAGGCAAGTCACCATACTTCAGGGCTGCCAGATCTCAAGCATTCAACCTGTTCACATGTGTAGAGGGAACAGGATTTTTGCATAGTTGCTAGGTTATCATGTGTACTCGCAAACCTTTCATCACTGAACTTTATTGTTGTAGCAGTAAGTTGGTACTTCCTGTGGTGCATGGGATGCGAGATGTGATGCGGACCTTTCACAAATTAAAGGTTTCTGGCTCAACTGTACTTTTTCTCATCAAGTGTGCTTATTCTTCTCTTGACAGAACCAAAAAGAGTGAAAAAAATTAGCAGGTGGTCAACATGTTCATCAAGCTTTTGAGTTTTCTATCCATCCATCCCCTGTTCACCACAACACCACATATAAACAGCCACAAACAGTCACTTCTGTGGCAATTTAGAATCACTAGTCAATCTGGAGAAAACCCGTGCAAGCATGGGGAGAACATTTAAACCTCAGGCACTGCAGGGATTCGAATCAAGGCTCTGAACTACCCCACTCTTCAGAGTTTTCACCTGAAAAATACAAAAAGAGAAATATAACATCCTGAATAGATGTGGAATCACTGTGATTCACTGAAGTTGCTAATGTGCATCAAAACCATCCAAACTTTTTGAACAGTAGTGGTCACTATGTATCAAAAGGTTAAAATTAGACCTTCTCGCATGGTTTTTTTTTCAGATTAAATTTCTCAGAATTAGAAACAGCGGAGGGCTGTGCTGAAAAGATGGTGCTTTTAGCTAAACAAACATCAACTCTTTCATTTTACCTGTAAACTTATGTGAAACTGATATTAGAGTGCCTGTACACACTGAACCATCCAAATATCATTTTATTGTATTATTTTACACACACACACACACACACACACACACACACACACACACACACACACACACACACACACACACACACACA
>JAOWBL010000001.1:14249503-14289397 GCA_028564865.1 Zenarchopterus dispar
AGACAGAGAGAGAGAGAGAGAGAGAGAGAGAGAGAGAGAGAGAGAGAGAGAGAGAGAGAGAGAGAGAGAGAGCAATAGAGAGATGGAGATCGCCCTAGAGGATTAATGACATCATTCTGTATGCACCTCCAGAATCCAAGACCGCCAGAATATCACCCACCTCTGACACAGAGGAATAATGTTGGTTCCATGAAGGTGCTACATTCAGGGATCTATCGCTTCCTGCTGGCATACAAAAACTACTGCTGGTTCATCATCCGACTGCAGTGTCAGGTTTTGGGGAACAAACTAATAAAAGCATGACATATTGAATGTAGATGGGTCTAAGGCTTTGGGCTATTAATAGTGAACTGCCAGGACTGGAGACAGTCTCACTAATGATGACTCTCCTTGATAACATAGCAGGAAAAGTTGCTGCAGAAAGGCCTTTGTGTGTGGCTACTCCTCATGCATACATTGCACAACATAATATGTCTTTTAAGCTTTTTTTGTGGTTTTACTTGGCTGGGTGGAATAATTTATCTATAAATGGAGGCACAGTGTACAATGGCTGCAAGTGGGTAAAGCCCTGTGAACATGCATGAGTTATGCACTGCATTAACTCTCTCTCTCTGCAGCAGCAGCTATTGCAAACAAAATTTATTGGCTTTTCATCAAAGCAGTTGTTGGTCTTTTAGTATTTTCAAAGTGTTGTCATCAAGTGCTGTATCTGTTTATCAGTTCACATGTCTTATATTACATCCATCCCTTTTTTGAGTGAGTTTTTACCTTAACTCTTCAGTAGCTTTAGCTCTGAATTTCCCAAAAGATGCCGTTTAAGACAATCCTCATCCACGCATAATAGAGCCTCTTGTCTTTAACTCTTAAGTACACAACTACTCTGCTCCGTTATGGGTGTACATCATAAATTGTACTGTGTGATTCTTGATCCTGATCTCCTATCTCAGAGCTGGCAAAGTTTATGCACAGCTGGAATGAACAGCAATCCTGACTTCAAGATTAAAGAAAAAAAAAAAAGAAGCAGTTTGCAAAGTGTAAATAGGGCTGAATGTCTATGACTTTTAAATATAACTAAATTAAACAGCAGGTTGTTAGAGAATCTCATACTGAAAATCTGCTTACTGCTGTCACATGCCACAGACATGGAAAATTTCATCAACATTTGTGGTCTGCATGTGGGAAAGGGGGTTTCTGTGTCTTTCTTTTTCATGCATAACCTTTCCACGCACACTTACACAAGCACATGCAAGTACACATCTATCCTGTTTATCCTGTCCTCTGGACCCAGAGGCCCCTGGCTTCAAGGCCAGTGAAGACCAGTGCAGAGTGTATAAGCTGTCCTATCCTGTTTCAGGCCCCTCATAGTCAACCACATCTGTTTAATGCATACATCTTGTCATGAGGTCATGAGGTGGGAATGTGACAGGGAGCAAAGGGGGCACTGGACTCTTGGATCATTAGCACCTGTAACAGTTTTGTTTCTTGTTAAAAAAATAATTTGTATACAGAAAACACACACACACACACAAAGGCATGCATATTTTTATGATGTTGTTAGCTCTATACAGCAAAGGCTGTTGGCAATGCAGAACTGCCAAAAAAAAAAAACAAAAAAAAAAAACTCTGGTCTTTCACACCTAAGAAAAATACTTTTGTGCTCAAACAAAGTTCAGACCAGTAACTCAACACTTGACCTGGCTTTGGCAGGCAAATCACCCCGTTCCCCGTTCATCAGGGCATATGTCATTTCTTGTTGAGACCCAAAGGTGCGCTGAGGAAAGGAGGGAGCATATTTCACCCCCAGGCCCTATGACTGAGACATAATGGGACCTGCCTGGCCAAAGGCCCTTTTTAGGTTTCCATCAAATGGAGAAGAGAATTGATCCCAGAGGAAGGTATCGGTGTCCGTGTGATGTTCTCTGGTCCGACTGGAGAACGCCAAGAACAACACAGCGGGTTTAGTGCTTAGGACCCTGAGAGGAAATTACAAGCTAAAGACACTAGATCATAGGACATTTCCATGTATTTAAGGCTATTAATCTGATGAATTCCTTAATGACAATATCATGGTTAGCTGGCTACTGCTTTTCCTCTTTCTGCCTGTCTGACTGAGAACTGGCTGCACTTAGCCACACGCATAAATTCAATGAACACAATCACAAATTAGAATATGTGCACATGTAAGCCACAACACAATAAGGTGCACATTCCTGTTTTGACACACACACACACCAGTGCACAAAATAATAAGAGCAGTAGTTGTACAGATTCAGACACAGGCTAACTTACCACACATTTACAACACAATACTTAGCTGAGTTCGAACTGTGGCACACTGCCACTTACTGGTCTGTGTGAGATGCTGCTGGGACTGCTCAAACCAAATGTATTTCTTGCAGCCTGTGCATATTTAATCTATGATCAATTTCAAACTATTAAAACAATATAACATGAACTGTGCATTAAAGTTTTTCATTCCTCACAAGGGAAAAAAATAGTGTCAGATGTTTTCTAATGACAATGACAAAGGTGCCCATGTCTTGTTTACTAAGTCAAACCTGCCTGTCTGAGCTCACTGTCTCTGTTTGGTAAAGGGATAACCTCATGATGCAAGAATGATCATAATTAAGATGTGCAGAAAGATTGGGAGAGAAGGAAAAAGTAAGAAGGTAAGGGAGTGACAATGTGTGACACGCAGACAGATGGTAGCCACACTACACAGCCACTGAGGCACATGCGATAGCCGTGAACCATGGTGGAGCCTCCCACACCCACGCCTCTACAGTTGACACCTCTCAGCATACTCAGGAAGGGACAGTGTGGGACAGGTGGAAGCCACAATATTGGTTTATATTGGATTGCACTGAATAACTGAAGTTTTGGACATGTTTATGTCTGTGATTTTTCAATATAGCAAGTGCAGAACAGCCACATTTAAATTAGGGATTAGTGGTTATTGTTAAGAAAAATAGTCATGAAAATGAAATTTGCAGAAGCATAGACTAAACTGCAACATTACTGAAGGGACTTTTCAACAAGGCTGCAATTCAGCTTAACTACTTGTCTTGACGGGAATGGTATATTTTTTTTTAATTATTAGGGTTTTTATTTAATATTTCTAATTTCTTCAAACATTCAAAAACAAAACATGCATATATTAAAGACCTGTCTTACCTAGACATAGCTGTAACAAAAGCTACACAGGTCAGTCCTAACACCGTGTTAGAGTAAAAGAAAAAAAAAGTTTATTATGCCTTTTAAGTATGTTTGTGTGCATGTAATAATGGAATAATGTGCTGGTAAGACATACTGTTGTAGAAACTACAACATATCTTTGTTCACATGTTTGTGTGTTTCAGAGTCCATCAACACAATAGTGTCACAGGAATGGAGCACACCGCCCTGAAACAAAAACTCAGATCAAAATGAAGTCAGGTTTTATAAAGACTATAGCCCATCAGTAATAGGTACTCGTCAGCAGAAACTTGGCCCTGTTCAGTCTTTGAAGGAAATATAGTCACAAGTGGAACGTAAATGCCAGGTCTGAACACAGTCCAGGACAATTTCAGATCCTATAACAGGACACATTTGAAGGTCGTTTGAGACACGTGTCTAAATTCTTATTGTAATCTGAAAACGAAAGTGTTCTGAGATGGATTAAGGAATGAATTGATTATCTTTTTTTTCTTTTCTTTTTTTCTGTCTTTTCGTTCTCTCCTAAAAGTCCATCCCCTTTATATAATTTTACCTGAAGAGGTACAAAAAAAAAAAAAAAAACTCATGCAAAGGCGCCATGGGTGTGAAATCTGCTTGGATGTCCCATGGATGTGCTTCATAAAAGTTTACACAATGATCCCTTGTCCTTTTGGTTTTGTGACCTGTTGAGGCATCATGGTTCTTGAAATGTCATCTGAGGGATCACTGATCATGGGTGTCTAGCATCGACTTATGCCCTTGTCCTTTCCAAACTGAAATTCCTCCATATTTCTTGCATACTAGAGTCAGCTCCTGGAGGTCAGTCAATGAACTGCAACTTTTCTTACTTCCCTGTTGGCTTCAACAAGTTGGAAGTTGGAATGGAGGCTGAACTGATTAATTATCCAATGTCACTGGCTTGGCGAAAGCACTTTGTCATTTGATTTCTTCCTCATGTAAGTGGATCATTAATTGTATTATTTACACCCCTAATTTGCATTGCATACATCCTTACCTTAACAAAGTGGGAGGGGTGGGGGTGATGGGTGACTGAGTGACGGGGGGTTGACAGCACAGCTGCGTGTTCAATTTAGATAGTATTCTACTGGATAAACACTATACACAGGCTTATATTCCCTTGTAAGTTACTTCCTGCTGTGTGACATTGCCTGTCAGATTTGTTTGCTTTACCTTCATGTTTGACCTCTGTATGGGAGATTCTTTAAGTTTTTTTTTAAACTGTATTTGTCTCTAATCCAAGATTGGTCCATCTTGCTACTTTCTGTGCATTATATTATAGCTGCACATAAGTTTAGAATTACAATGAACTACCATTCAACTAAGTCATAATTTTTAACGTCAAATTTTTATATGATCATCATTCAAACATATGCTCATGACTCATATCATTATCATTATCAACTACATATTGAGTAGGTCCTTCTCATTCCACCAAAAGAAATTCAACCAGTCATGGCTCTGGGAAAACAAAACAAAACAAACAAAACAAAACAATAAAACAAAAAATCATCTGAGGTTGTTCTTGAATGTCTGGTAATGTTATAAGATGTTAGTAATAGATGTCTTGGCCTCTCTGGTGTGATGAGTGGGATCTCTGGGTATCGCGCAAGACTCCTATAGATGCCATAAGTGCTCATCAGGGTGGAAGCTAGTGAGTTTAATGGCTGGATGAACATCTCGAGTTCTTTGTTGTGACACCTGATTTCTTCCTTAATCTTGTTAAAGGGGACTTTCTCATTCAGAGAGGCAGACGTAAAACATGTCCTGGACATAATTTCTGTGTCAAAGATAAAAGTACTACACTGGTTTGTAGACAGCTGTTGTGAAGCCAGAAGTCTGGATCTCTAAATTTTTAGAGAAGTGTTATACACAGGATATGTGTCACTGAGAACCTGAGGACACTGTAGTAACTGAACAGCATTTATATACAACTTTTCTAGTCTTTTTGACCTCTAAAAGTGATTTTATGTTCCAATTCACATTCAGCCATTTACACACACATACAACATTTCTTAGCCTAAACTTAATTTTTGCTTATGCAGTGGGCTTGTCTGTTATATCTATCTACTCAAACACCAATAAATGTATCAGGGGGAATGTGGGGTTCAGTGACTTGCCCAAGGACACTTTGGCATGTGAACAAGTGACGCTGAGGATGAAACCACTAACCCTCTGACTGGTAGACAGCCTTCTTTCTCCTGTACTCCAGTCACATATCTGTAGGGCACCAGACGTGACACATGCCAGCCACTCAGAGTAGGGATCCCTAATTAGACTCAACTTAGAGCCTTAATAAAAAAGAAGAAGAAGAAGAAGAAAAGAGATATCCCAGAAATATGACACAATATCCATTAAAACACTTCTGATAGCACACATAGACAGGTGAGATCAAGTATTATTTCACTTGGGTCACCTTCGAACAAATAATGTGTTTACAAATGCTGCAGATCCCCAATACAACCCATCATTTTCCACTGCTATCATTTCTATTGAGAAAAAACGAATCACATAAATGTGAGGCCTCATCTTTTTTTTCTTTTTTTTTTTTTGAGGTGAAACATAATTGTGATAAGACATTCAAAACTCAAGGTAAACATAAAATAATCCCTGCAGGTTGCTGACTCTGACTTCAGTTGCTGGTCTTATTATACGTAGAGTACAATGTGAAATAAGAATTTTATTCCACATTTCAAAACATAGTGGTGGCCCAAGACTCAAAAATTATGAGAAGGTAACTTATCAGCAGTTTTGTGTAGAGCAGCATCCAAATGGCAAGACAGGACTCACTGCCCATGAATATTAAATTATCTCCATTTTTCAAACCTTAAGTGTGATGTATTATTATTATTTGTTTACATCAAGAGCTAAACACATACTAACCCTAATCATATATATGTGTAGTTTGCTAAATCCTACTGCCCTCTTTCATGGTTATCAGTGAAGTACTACAGCAAGCATTTGCAAGTGCGACCAAAGAGGATCCTCACTCTGGATCTATGGCACTGAAGTCCACTGACTAGTGTATCAAAGATTTGTTTCATTTCTATTTGTATAAGCATTTTTTCACCATATCAGTAGTTTAGAATTTAAATAGCCAATATCAAGCTCATCACACAGAAATGTAGGTCACATTTCAGTAGAACAATAAAGAGTTTTAGTTTAGACCCCTTACTTAAAAACTTTTTTTTGAACCTCCAATAACAAGACAATCTTGGGATTTGAAAAGGCTGATAGTGTGTTAAATGTTAAAATAAATAACTGTAAATATATTAGATTAAACATTGCTAAGTAATGACAAGAAAAATATTGCTGATTAGTGCTGGTAGACAAAGAAGAAAATTAAAAACAAATTAATGCAATTCCAAAATGAATTTGATTTACAAAAAGATAAATATATTTTTCATTCAAGAAATAAAATGATTCAGAACAATTGATTCAGAAAATATTTTTTTAAATTATTTACATTGTTCAAAACATAAAAAACTAAAACACACACACACACACACAAATGGGCATGTGAAGGCTGCTTGCAAAAGATGCCGTCTCCGACTTCCTCTTTTTTTTTACGCTTTGGTAGACTTACGACATTAGCAAGTCTCATTGATTTTAAGTACCAAAACAATGTTTTTGTCTTTACTGTTATTCCTTCGCCTCTGCACTTTATGTGTCTTCTTTACATTATCTACAACTCTCTCCAGTGCTTTTGCACCCTAACCTCTCTTGATCTGTTTTCCGCCTCTTTCCCCTTTCATCGTACCCATGCAGGTTTGTCTGGTTGGTCCGTTGTTGTTTAATATGCACAGCCCATTCTTGCTTCTTTATTATTGTCCCACTGGCGGCAGAGGCCCTTTTCTTTGGCCAGACAATGGGCGGCGTCTTGACAGAGAGCACGGTGGTCATGTCCCATTTGCCACCCCACACTATCTCTCTATCCTGCCCCCCTCTAACCCACCCCTTTCAATAGCACCCTAATACTGTTACAGGAGAGAAAGACCTGGGAGCCTTCAATAAGCCCCAAGCCTCTGGGGCCACAGCTATATACATACTATTAGCATAATTATAGCCTGGGAGAGAGAAACAGAGGGAGAAAGATAGAGAAAAAAGAGAAGGGAGGTGGCAAAGGTGTTTGTCATGTGACAGTGGTCTCCCCCCAACCCTCTACACACACACACACATACACATTCATGGAAAGACATTCTTATAAAGGACACTTGAATAGATCTTGTATTGGATTTGTCCGAATGTAATATATCTGGAACAGTTCACTCTGGGCAGGAACTCGTGGGTGGGCAATTCTCCCACCGGCACCATGGTTGCCTGACTTTGAACTTGAACTGAGACCCTCAGGGTCGAGCAGATTGCGTTTGAATTGAAGAGGGCACCGCTTGGAAATTGGGCTGGTAAATGCAAGCTGGAGCCAATCAAACCCTGGCTGCCTGTTTAAACGTTAACATTGCTTCTTATGTGGATGTTTTGTTCTGTCCAGCTCACTAGTCTTCATTTATTCTCATGCTTAATTATGTTCAGTCTTAAAGACTTTCTTAGTGTTCTGATGTTAAGTCATCCTTTGATTTTGGATATTTATTGTTGTGATAGTAGCTAATTTGATATTATTTTGTATATTTTCTGAGTGTACAGGTAGTTGTGAGTGTGTTTTGTAACTCTTGATGATTGAGCTGCTGTCTGTCTTGTTCTGTCTGATTGTCTATGTTGATCATGTTTTCTTTTTCTTTTAGCTTTAAATTTGACCATTTTGAATTATTCAGTTTTCTGCTTTTGTAGTCGCATGTCAACTAAGGAAAGTATCAACAGAACAGACAATCAATCTCAATTCAGTCCTAATGTCTTAATATTCACACGACCACAAATGATAATTCACATTTGCAATAATTTTCCTTGACTATTTTTTTTTTGAATATTTATTTAAATTTGTGCTACATTTGTTTGGAAGTCTGTTTCTTCCCCTTATTAGTCCTACTTTTCATTTTATGGAGAGACATAAGTCATTTGATGGTGTTCATAATTAACAGCGTAGTTAAGTGAAAAAGCAAAGCAGAGCAAATGCATTCTTTATTTAGGCCTGCCATTAAAATCCAAAAAAGTCATTTAAATATTAACTGGAAACAAAGTTAAATACTTGATTAGCTGCACCACCCACATGATTTTGCACCCTAAATTCATACAGATATAAATATACTGTCGTGTAAAAACCCACAAAAAGCTGGGTGCACCCTTGCAGCTCTATTTTGCCTTTAATATAGCTTCAACCCCACACCACACAACAGCTTCATAGAGTAAAAGGATAATCCATTCTCTATCCACTACATATTTTTTCAAAGAAAGAATTACAGAGCAAAAGAAAAAGCCAACTCTTCACTACCACCGGCCCAGTCGTCGTGTTTTAGGGGCGGCTTTAAAGCATGTCACAAGACCTCATGCATAGTAAACAGCGCGGCCTCCATGGCTGACTGGTGAGCAATTTGCCTCATAGATTGCCTGGCCCCGGGGCCTTGGAGCTATGTTTATGTATGAGCCCTCCTGTTTCATATGTATCGGCTGCAGATCATTTTCTGGTTCCCCCTCCCTGTTTTCTCCCTTGCAGATCTGATGGCATACATTTAGAGACACAAGCACACATACAAACACACACTTGGCGACATGCACAGAAACACACACATGCTACACAGACAGACACATAACATAAACATTAAGAGTGATGACCTGCACAAGGGGCGACACTGTCCCAGCAGATTACACTATTGTCAATACAAATAGAAATTTACTATACATGTGTCACAGCTGCTGCTGCTTACCATAGTAGTCGTGTTTTGCAGGGTGAGTGGAGATGTATTAGATACATGTTGTCAGTGATGGTTTACTCTTGTGCCGGGTATTTCATTGCACATGTAACTACATTCTGTTCCTTAAATGAACTTCTTATATTCTACGAAAGAAACTACTACACCCTTGGTTTGTGAACTCTGCATCATTACCAACTCTTTATAATCTAATCGCAAGACCATCAACCCAACAAAGATATTTTTAAACATGCCAAAGATATTATACATTTCCTGATGCCGGTGGCATATGCTGTGAGACTGCATGCTGACAGTTATGAAACTGAATACATGTAAGATGATAATCCAAGTTCATTAACCCTTCATTACTTCCTCTGTTCCCATTTTTCCATTTTCTGCATTCTTCTCTCTCTCTCTTTTTCTTGCTGAGTCTTTGATTCATTATTTTGAGCCCTTACCATGTCTATCTGTATTTAATAAAAGAGTGGCCAGCTTTTAAAGAGGGACAAAGGCCATCTTTGAGAATCCCAACACTGTGCAACATAAGAACATCATAATAAATATTTACAACATCAAAAGTCGGGCTAAAGATTGTCCTCTATGTGTCAGCTAAGGGCGAAGCATCTCCAAAGGGCCTAATATGTAATGGGTTTCACAGGACACAATTTGTTTGATATGAAATGATCCTCGGCAGACACAAAGTATCCCCCATTAGGAGCCAAGCAGATTAGTGCAGTCCTCTGAGGGGTCCGTGGCTCAGTGTCAGTGGTGGAGGACCCTTCTTATCTTTCATTAAATGCACACAGTAGGGCGGATTCACCAGCCCAGGAGGGGAGGCAAGGGCTGGGTTGGTGTGTGTTCTGAAAGGGTCTAGAGGAAAGGAAACAGAGATCGGTGGCGTTTAAAAAATCATTTCCTCATATCATAGCTCCATCTCTAATTCAGTGCTGGAAGCAAAGGAGCTGAGGGTAATGCACAGTCTCCTTCTCTCCAAATGCCAAAATTGACCAGTAGGCACAGAGGAAATGAGGCTGAACACAAATAGACACACATACAGCCTCACATACGTGTCGATGCACACAAGCTTGTGAATACAAGCAAGCAGGAGAAATGCAAAAGGGAGACAAACACATATGCATGCACCAGCAACAAATATATTCAAACATGCCAAGTCGTGAAAACAAAGAGAAACAACAGAACTGAAACCTTCTCAGAGACACAGTGGGGAATACCACTCTTCACACGCATACGTCTACACACCGTGGAGATGGCAGACTGCCATGTGGGTTCATGCCTAATCTGTGTTTGTTAATGGTTGGTGTGTGCTAATTACTGTCACCATGCACTAGGGGCCTTCGTTGGCCAATCACCAAATAGGCTAGCCTTTGACCGGCCAATCGGTAGCCTCTGAACCAAAAGAGCTTTTGGGAAAGGAGACTTTTAGCTGTGGGGAAATGGGCCCTGGGACAGTTGTCTTATTCTGCAACATTATGTGTGAATGTTAGAGAAAAGCACGGGCTGGAAAGTAACACATGCCATGTGTGTAGGTGAGTGAAATGGGGAACAGTGGTTGCATGTGCATGTGTGTTTGCACATGTGGGCACTATGAGCATGTGAGGTTGTCCGACTATGTGTATGAGAAGCAGACGGCACAGTGGAAAGGAAAACAAGGCCTGAATGTTGGCCAATTCAACCACTCCACAGACTCAAAGGCAGCAGTAATCCAGTGCTGACATGGTAATGGCCATGAGCTTAGTGTCAATTAGATAGAAACAATATGCTTTCTGGAGTACTGGAGTAAATGGATAGTACGTTTTCAGTAGAGAAAGCCAAGCGATTTGGTTAAAGCTTTCTAAACCAACATATTTCTCATTCTCTTATGTTTTGAATTGTAACAGATAAATCTTTCCATCTTACTCCAAAATTCCCATGCTGCTAGTCACAACCGTCCTTGTAACATTTTACCACCATTTTGAGCTGGCATCACATTCTACCCTCAGAGACAACATGGCCTTATTACATCTCTGTCACTCAGAATGGGTTTCTGGGCCATGAAAATCTCAAACCATGCAGACCACCATCATTCAACTTTGGTGAAAGAGGAGCGATTCAAAGGATGAAAACTTCTTCGACAGTCCTGGAATGACCCTAAAGAAATATGAAGGAAGGGGTGCATGGGTATTTGTGGCACACATCTAGGTATAAACAATATGGTTACTTTACTCCTCTGATAATGCCACAGTACCAACTAAGGCCAGAAGATATGAGGGAGAGAGGCTCCTGTGATTGGCTAGCTCATGATAGGCTGATCTTTGGTGTCTGAAGCATTGGCAGTTAAAATTATTCTAACAATGACTGTGGTACAATGGCAACACTAAGACAGGACCTGTCATGATCTCTCCTTCCAGTCCAACCTCTCAGCTAACTTGCTGTGCTCCACTCTTTCTCATTCATCTGACAGCATGTGTTCAACCCTTGCAATATTATTTTTCTTCATCAAAAATGGACCTTTATCTCATTGCGTCTGAGTGTGAGGAGACAGATCTCCTTGCCAGGGAAGGCTCTGGCAGAACTCCAGAGTATCGTGCAAGGACCTGCTCCAGCCTTGACTTCAGTGTCCGTGGGATCTGACTTTGAACCTAAAATTTTTCATGTTAGTCAATAAACTGTTCAATCTCGTATTAGTGTAAAGTCTCTTCAAGTTGATTAAACGTTAAGAACTAACACTGATGTCATTCAAGAGTGTCTACTTAAGAATTAAAAAAAATTATATTGAAATATTGAGGATGTTTCTTAAAACCTCAGAATTATGTCAATCTGAGGTCAAGGTAATACAACTCCTATAATAGATTTACGCACAGAAACAATGATTATGAGCCAATACTACCACTTTAGGAAAGGGTTAAATAATCCGGTGTAAAAAAAAAAAAAAAAAAAATTCTCATTAGTACTCCAGTGCTTCAGAAAACATTGAAACACACATCTTTACCATAGTTGGCTGACATGCTGAAAATTCAATCTAAAACCTTCTTTTTGCATTGGTACATCTCTTTGGTCCAATCTTTCATGGTCCAAACACCCTGAATTCCACAAGCTTTGTAACTCAACGTGTTTTTTTTAATTTATTTATTTATTTAGCTGAACTAGTTCAAAATTTGGTCCCCTTCAAATGATCATGGTCTGCTGTAACTGAATATTGATACCTGAAATGCAAAAGCTCCAAACTACAAAATGATTTTAAAAAATGGAGGGAAAATCTTTTAATCTCTCCTTTGCAACTGAATAATACCTAGATGGTCTTGTTAACAGGTAGCATAGTTATCGTGTTCAAAAATAGTGTAACATGTGTTGGGTATCCATAAAAAAACATCATTGTTTGAGAAAACAAGTTTTTATTCTGTTCTCTCAGGAGAGTGCATTTTTTCAGATAAAAGGTTTTGTGTTTTGGCCATTGATATGTAGGTTGGAGCTTTATACATGCAATCTTCCAAACATGATTCTTTTACTTATATGTCAAAACTGTAAGCCAGCCAGCTAGCCATCATGTTGTCACTCCTTTTTTCATGAATCTCAGTTAGACCGTATGAAAACAAGTGAACATTCTTTTGAATGGTGGTGCAACAGTGGACAGTGAAACAACGTTATATAATCTTCTTTTTTAAAGGATGGTTCAGTGTTTCCTACATTAAATAGCATAATTAATGAAGCACTGAAGCTTCTTAGTGCAGCTTTCACAGAATTCAAGCATGGTCGAGCAGATCTTGTTTTGCAATTTTTATACTGAAGACGTTTCATTTATTTTTGATCATGGTGGGGGTTCAATGCATTGTCTGCAGAACAACCGCCATCTAGGCTAACTAGCTGTTTCTTTTATGTGACTTACACTCAAACAAAGTGTGTCTTCAAGTCAACATCTTGTTATATTATTAGAAACTCGGCAGGACAGAGATGAGTAATGCACCACTTCAATACCACATTTCGTCTGCTTCTGTCTTTTTTGTCAACCTTCCCATCATTTCAAGTCACCATGCAACCCTTTCATCTGAGATCCAGAAGTACAGGAAAGAAACAGAGAGGTTGAAATGATGCTGGGAAGATTATCCATAGACACATCTTTCTCTTTCTCTCTTTTTTCTTCTGTTTTTCTTTTGAAATCTCTCTGTTTATTATCCACCTAAACTGCCCACTTACAAGTGTGGAAAATATACAACTAAACATTTTTCTGACAAAGAGAAGAATAGAGTTGTACTTTCCCAAACAATAAGCAAAGGATTGCCCAGCCTTGACAGTACAACTGTGGTTGTTATGAGCAATCTTGTGATGGTGACTTGGTCGCAAAGATGATATTTTCCAGTCCAGCTGAAAGTGCATTTATCCTCAATCCAAAATGTGAGGCCACTTCTATTTCAGACAAGCATGAGGTGATAGCTATGCACGCACTTAAGGCACAGATCGCAAAAGGCCTTGCATTACAATTTAACATTCATTTATGTTCCAAATTATGTCTAACAGCATCTTATAAATAGGCCCTCGTAGGCTTGAGACTCAGGTCTTATCCTGGCACATCATATTTCAAGCAGCTATTTTACTTCCAAGGCCTGGGTTTTAAAACAAGGTCACTTATTCTCTTGAAAACTTGAGAAGCCAAAGTTCAGTGCCAGTTCCTTTTCCCTTTTCTATTCTGAAATTACAAGGGCTTTCAGTGAGGTCACTGCACTGCCATATGAATAATAGATTTTAATTGATTTAACCTGGTCCTGAAGTGAGCTAAAACACAAGCCCTGTCACTTTCAGAGGGCAGAAAGAGGGGAGCATGGTCCAGCACACATCTTTAAAAGCCCCTTGACGTGAGTCCGGGATGAAATATTTACACTGTAGTGAGGACTGACCTCCCGCTGCAAAACCATGTTGTGATCTCCAATTGATTTTTGACGAGACAATTGGGGCGAGATAAAATGCAGCCGGTGCTGCCCAGTCCAGTTCTGAAATCTCAGTGGTTTTTGGTTTATTTTGGAGAACAAAACAAAATCTATAGTGTGCTAACACCAGTCAAGTGGACATTTTAAAAGTTTATCAAGTAGCACAGTAATGCTAAAAAATGGGGCATGCAGCAAAGCTGGTTTGGAGTTGAACATACATTCATCCCAACAACTCAGCCACCAGGGTGCAACTTCATGTGACAGTTTAAATGCTTTCTTTAGTTTATTGGCTGCTGCACTATGCTGAAACATTATGTAATGTTTTCACAAGTCTAACAATAAAGGAGGATGCTTTTTAAATGCAGATTGCATGTTGTTATCACTCTGCATTCCTTGACCTCTATATCAGTTGTGCATATTCTGCACCATGAATAGATGCACGTGTTCAATACTTTGCTTTAAAGAAGTCTGTTGCTTGTTAATCCAACAGGCAATTTTGAAATTATGTAGATTTATGCATAACATTTGCATGATAAATTAGGCTGAAAATGAAGAAGCTACACTTGAGTTATTAAGATTGTGAAAAATTACAATAAACACTTGCTCTTGATGTGACTTATTTTCCTGATAAACAAAGGCCTCTAATTACCAGAGAGAAACATCTGGGGACTGTGGTAACCTTCATTAATCTGGACCAATCCCAGCATCAATCTCCCTGCAGAGCCTTATATTAAAGGATAAATGCACCAGTGACACTCCAAATGCTTGCAAGGTAACAGAAGCATTCATTGTGGTTACTTTCTGGGGTCTTCCTACACCTCAGGGATACCACCCCCCAGTAACTGCCTTCAGCTGGTGGCAAATTTTTAGATCACTTGTCTCTTAGTGTTAATTGTGAGATAGTAAACACTGATTACAAGTCAATTAACTGTTCCTTCAAACACAATGCTGCAGTCTCCAAATAGAGGTGATTTGAGAAAATACGTAGAAAACGTGTTCCCTGATCTTTGTGCTTCTTCTCAAAGATGAGAGCAGACTGAATTAATCTCAGAGGCATGATAATAAATGTGACAATCAGCTTTGCCTTGCACTACATAAATTAGATTATGTAGCCTTTTTCCCAAACGTTATTTAATCCTGGTATTTCAGAACTATGGGTTCTCTGCCTCTGCCTTTATTTATTTATTTTTTTGGTATTTGAGAGGCATATTTTAGGTGTTTTTGTCCATATTTGAATGCTGGTTTTGTTTTTGTCTTCCCCTTTCCCCTAATCCTTTGCATTAAAGATGAGCAATGGTAGCAGAGATAGACATCTCTGACCACGAATGCTGTACAATTTGGCTCAGAAGAGATCTGGGATCTCAGACTAGGAAAGATGCAGGAGCACAGCCAGGTGTGTCTATTCGTGTAAAGGAAGTGAAATTTAGAATGAGTAGTGTATGTTATGAGGAGAGCACCGATGTCAGATTCATGCGTGTGTGTTATCTGGAATCTTTATGTGTGTTTTGCTCCCTCGCTGACCTGCAGGATGAGTAGGGGGAGACTCCTGCTGATTAATGGGCCTGTCGGGTCTCCCATGGTGGCACGTTTCCAAACTAAATTTGGCCACTGCTGGCTTGCAGGGTCAGGTGCAGGCAATGGAGACATTAGGGAGGGCCGGCCTCACAGCAGCATCTCCTGAACACTGCTGCACCTCAACACCAGGAGTACTTGGAATGGGCTAAGACAGGTCATCTCACTGAGTTGTCAAAAAGAACTGTGCAGTCTGGGATTTTCATCAACATAAAATGTCTATAAAATATTTAACGAGCATTTGGAGATACCATTATCCTGCCCCTGTCAAAAAATATAAAAATATGGAATCACATAGAGGGTATTCATTCAGATATTCATTTTCCTTTTAAAGAAAAAATGACAGCTGAGACACAAAAACCTTACTTCAATAGCTCAGCATTCTGACTGTCTAAGAATAATTGTAATAAATCAAATGTTTTTCTTTTTTTCAAATCAGGTAGAGGAAAACAATTATGGAATCACTTCATCAAAAGAAAAAAAATATTAGTATGACAGGGTGAATTCATTGAGGCAGAAACTGAAAAACAAAATTCTTCATCAATCTGATTCCAACTTTATCATATAGCAGTTGACAGATGGAGCCTTGTCATGGAACATGTTTTTTTAAATTTCCAACATAAATTTAAATTGGACTGAAGTCCAGACTGGTGGACGTGTGATTGATTAAATTCTCTTTCCACGATAAACGTGTGAACATCTTTGCCCTGTTGCAAGATGCATTATCACTGAAAAATGACTTCAACACAACCAAACCTACTTTTGAGTAAAGCAACAAGAAAGGTGTCCAAAATTTTCAAAATTTTCAGCCATCTCTGGTACCTCTAGAGTTGCACCCATAATAATGGCAAAATCCTGTAAATATTTCAGAACAAAAAAGTGAACTGCAAGGAGACATTCCTCCTGAAAATGAGCAGCTTTGACTTATGCATTTCTTTGATAGTCAAATTCCTGGAGGCTTGTTGATGGTTCTCAAATATGTAGTTCCTGTTGTTGGTCACACACATTTTCAACATAAAAGTTATCACAAGTAAGCTTTAAAATTTCCAACTTTTCTGACATGTTTGAGTTAGAATTCAATTCAGAACATGGACAGCAAAGTGGACTGAATGATAAATCGCATCAGCAAAGACTACAGATGGATGTTTTGGCTCATTACCATTCTATTTTGTAACACCTAGTTACAGTTACTCAATCAGCGCACACTTTATCCAAAGTGACTTACAAGTGAAGAACAATCAAGCAACAGCACAGACAGAGGCCCATGAATTAAGTCCTAATTAATGAAATGTGAAAAGAGAATCATGTAAGGTGCCAAAAAGGTGCAAAGTAGACCTGTAAAGAAAGTGAATGTAGAAAAGTGTAGCTAGATGTGATTTAGATAATTGATGATTTTAGGGGGTTAGCAGGTATTCTCAGAGGAGATGCCTCTTTAAGAGTTTTTTTTTTTTTGTCTTTTTTTAAACCAGAAAAGTTGCCAAAAGAGATACCAGTTACTCTCATAGCTGGTAGCTCATTTCACCAGTGTTGAACAGACTGGAATGCCTTGTGTGTGGGATGGCGGTGCCACCCACAGCCTTGAAGATAGTTTAAACACCTGGGTGGTGCAGACCCAGACATTATGTTGTTGGCAAGCATTAGTGACTTCATTTTTGCTCAGGCAGCCAAGGGTGACCAGTAAGGTTCAGTGAGTCAGCGAGATGTGACACAAGTGATATTTGGTTGGTTGAACACCAGATTTTTTGCTCCATTCTGGACCATCTGCAGAAGTTTAGCTGTTCATGGCACAAGACCCACGAGAAGAGCATTACAGTAACTGAGATAAGAGATAACCATGGTTTGAAGCAAGAGTTGTGTGGCACGTTGAGATAGGTACAACCTGATTTTTGCACACACGATGCCACATCTCCTCTTTGTTTTGTGGTGTGGCATTTTTTTCTGGATTCCTTGGTTGGCTTCACAAAGCGTGTTCAAGGACAAAAGAAAAGGAAATCCAGTTGGCTCAAGTCAAGTCTTGAGAAATCCCATAGTTCCCAACAATTGAGATGGCCTTGGTACAGTTTTTTTTTTTTTTTCATTTTTTCATTAGATGCATTAAAGTGAATTTATTTTTGGCCCACTAACATGAGACAGAGGATAAAAATGTGTGACTCAGCAACTACGGTCGCCGTCACAGTCATAGCACAACACAGACAGTTTTACATGCTAATTGCAGTTTAGACTCACAAGCTTCCAGTGTTGGAGCGGCACCAATTTTCAGCTTTAAACTTTCTGTTAATCCTGTGGTGTGCTGGGCCTTGTCCATAAAATAATTCTCTGTGAAGTGTCACAAAAAAGCAAATACATTTGGAAATACATTTCTGTTGCTTGCCCAGTAAAATCAAATTGCATCCACTGAGCCAGCAATGACCGTGAATACATGTCTCTTTTACTCAGGCAGTCATCCTAACGTGTTTCATTTGGAAGTGCTAAGAAAAGAAAAGAGAAAAAAAAACTTAGTGCAGATTCATGATTCATTTCTGAAATTACTTTTTTTAAATCTAATCCTCCATATTTTATGAATGCTTCCCTTTAGTCTAGCCGTGTTTTCTTCATTTTAGAAGTTAATGATGTTCAACTTTTCGCTTTTCTGTGTGGAAATGCCATTCTCTATCACCTGTTCCTCAGCAATTATAAACACATTTCTCTTTATGCTTCTTTTTTCTTCTTCTTTATTTTGTATTTTCAGTTTTTAAGTGCGTATTCTGTTTTGATGCCTTGATTCCTTCAGTGTTCTACCTTTACATTTCCCTTTTGTAATCTCCCTAATTTGTCTATACTTGCTCTCAGTGTTACATGTAGCTTCCTGAAAGAATTAAGATTTTTAGCCACACATTCTTAAAAGACCTTTTTTCCATTGTTTTACAATTATTTCCAATGTTTCAACTGAAAGTTTATTTGCTGGGAACAAGTGAGACAGTTTGTTGATGTCGAAAAGTTTATTAATGAGCATATTTTAACTTTCTACTCTATTAGGTGTACAAAAGGTAAGTTAATTTTAGAATTTTTCCTGGTGATTCAGTGGTTCCTTTTTTAAATGTTGAAAAATAACATCAAAAGAGGTATTAATTATAGAATCGATTCTTTCTTTGGTTTGTCTGCATCAGATTTGGTGATTTGGTCCTGTTTCAAAGCCAAATCTCTATTTTTATTCTCAAACCAAGACAGAGTAACTAAAGAAAGGGAATATAAAAACAGCACTTTTTTTTTAGTTTTAAACAGCACTTTCAGTTTTAAAAGTAAAAGAGGAAAGAGGAAATAGAAGCTACGGTTACTTATTTAGCTCCTTTCACACAGCTTGTTCACTAACCCTCTCTAGCACCTTTATTGTGTCTCAGTGCCATGTGAAATGGATGAAGGTGGACATTTACGTTTCATTCTGACTGTATTAAACTTCTGTGCCAGCTTGAAGGGTAGTAATTAATCTGAGACAAAGAGGAGACATGGTCTGTGTGGAAGAGGTAGCTACCGTTGCTGAACACGTCACTCTCACCACCACGCTCTGTAACTTAAACGATTTTGCTGCACCAACATGCTGTATGTGAAACCGATACAGCAGTGATCCAACTCTGGGCTGTGAAAATTACTAAAGGGAAACAGCCGCAACGTAATGAGAAACTACTTTTTTGTGTGTGTTTGTGTCAGTAGAATACGGTTATTGTGTGAACAGGGCTTTTGTTTGTGTTATGGCATATTGGGAGAAGGAGGAGGAACCAGAGGATTTCAGTGATGCAAGTGGCAAGATGTAAGAGCAAAAATATCCAATTCTGTATCAGGAATCATCATCATCTCCAATTCTGTCAAAAGCCAGAGTCCTTCTTTAAAGGTGTTGCTCTACGTGGAACCTTTCCACAGTCATAATTGGGCTTCAACAAGCATATGCTCCTTATTCCTATTAATTGTTTTTAATGAAATGGCCTGACAGTTATTTGTTTATTTATTTATTTAAATATAAGCAGTTTACCTGTTTTTAATTCAAAATACATGGGTGGAAAAACTTTTTATTTTGTTATTATGCCATTATTCTCATTTAGTTTTTCGAATGAAAAATAAAAAACGCTTCTCTTCTATTGCTCTGAGACAAAAAAGTGAAAGGATGAATGATGCACAGAATTTTCAGCGAATGTTTGTTTATTTATTTAACTCAAATATGCAGCATATAAATCTGCACTGAAACCAAGAGGGGCCCATAATTTCCCAACAGGAGCCTTGTAGTCCTGCTCCCAGAACAGACTCTTGTCTTTCTACAACAACTAAGCTCACGAAAGATTTTAAGATAAGAGTTTCCTTTCAGCTAGACTTAGAAGAGATCCTTTCCTCGGTGTTATCAGACGAGTCTAGAAAGGAATGGAATTCCTCGGTGTTATCTAGACGAATGAAAGGAATGGAATGATTTTTTTTGCATGTCAAAATGTTACAATTATATAACCCATGATGAGAAATTCAGAAATTTAAATTGAAAGCAGTTCCGAACCTACAAACAGAGACGTGGAGAGATGTTACGGTTGATTCTTTCTAGATTATTAAGTCCTCAGCTGTTCACTGGTTTATGAGCATATTTTTAAAGGATTCATGCTGACACATACAGCGTATTATGGTGACCATCAGTCATAACACTTTGTCATGGCAGAGGGTGTTTGTGAATCTCAGATACCCCCGGGGCAACATTGTCAATGCATGTGACCACTTTGTTAGCCGTTAGACAAGCTGCAAGTTTTTCATCATAAATGCTTTCTCACAAAGGCAGAATACAGCTCTGTTGTTTTATGTTCCTTCAAATGAACGCTGGTCAACTGGAGGGTAAAACTGCATCCAGGAAGAAGTGGATGGAGAATTGTCCTATTTAATCACAAAACAATAGCAGCTAACCGTGTGGACTGCTGAACTGTGCAAACAACCAACAGCATCCCACACAACACTATATCCAGTTCTTAGCGACATTTTCTCATCAATCTCACAGTGCAATCAGCACAATCTATTATTTATTCAGTACTAGGTAACAAGCACAACTTGACCAATTACAGACACAATGGAAGACCCTGCAGCTCATTTTTCTCTGTGTTTTTGCCAGTGCTGTCATGGCGACCTCTACAGTGAACCGGCGTCAAAACTGGTTGGCAGGCCACCAAAGGTGGGCAATGTGAGTACATAATTACAGCTAGGGAACATTTGCCCTTTGCAAATTGTATGAAATGCATAGTGGCTAATTGGGCCACTTTGGCATTTGTGGAGTTCACAATGTCATCTTTTATGTGACGGCCATTAACATTAAAGTGATAAGAGTGATAGGCCCACTCATCTCTCTTTGGTTCTTTTGCTGTATCCATAGAAATTACTGGGACTGTGTCAAGTTGAGGAAGACATTAGTCATACAGGTCATTAAATTGAACTTTTTATGTCCCAAAAAGGATCTCTTGCATATGTTTGGTGTACATTTGTTAAATGGAGGAACTACTAACCTGTTTACAGTTGTTATTGGATGGAGGGATAAAAAGAAAAAGAAAAAAATCCAAAAGAACTGAAGTGGATTTTCAACTATGTTGTACCTGCTACTCCTTCAGATCTCTATTTAATTTCCTTCCTTTTCAAGAAAAAGGTTAAATCAGAGTTTGTGTGTCAATATTAGTCACTTGAAAATGAAATAATAGAGAGATTAAAAGACCATTAAGCTTTTGAACAGAGAATCTTTTGCAGTTTAGTGTTTTGCTGAAAAACTCCTTTCATATGCTAAGAATACAAAAGAGCCTTTTAGTATCCCCCACAGCAACAATAGCAAAACTCTCCTCCCTGTAAAACCTTGGCTTTTTTCTTTTATCTGGAAAAGAAAATGTTTTTTCTTCTAACCCTCAACCCCACCACCCTCAGTCCGAATTGTGTCATACATGAAACTACTGTCTTTCCACTGACACCTCCCAGGTCACAGTTAGTCAAGAATGTGCTAAATCCTCCTCAGGTGGGGGACTTGGCCCATTACCCATCCTTATGCAGACTGATAAATCTCTATCCTTGTATCCACACCCCTACATTAAGTAAAGGTAACTCCATCTGGTTCCTATTAATTCCCCAGCAGGCGACTTATCACCTCAACCCTGGTGACCCTGACTGCCTGCTCCTCTCCTCTCTTCTTCTCCCCACTATACTCCCTAATTCCTGGACCCTATTCATCTCATCGTCTGCTTGTTTTATACACCACAGTTGAAGAGGTTTGTTGACATTTCGTTTTACTGTGCCTTAAAATATTGATTTACATCGACAAACACACACACGTAAATGCACATGGTAAAACATTTTACTAATCACCAAACTCTCTGGCAACTGCACTCTCCTTTTGTCCTGGTGGTGGGGCTTCAGCGGACAAGTCTGGTCCTCTAGGTCAATGGCAAATGAGAAGCAGAGCTTTAGGATTAGGGAGGAGATAGCTGGGGGTTCAGGAGTCTTTTCTGGCTTTGATTAGCTCCCTGACTTGATTAAATGCCCATCGTCAGGGAAAAAAGATGAAAATTGGATGGGGGGAAAAGAAGAGAGGAGAAGGGAGAGACAGAGTCAAGGCCATTTGTTTTCTCAGCTGGGGCTAGTTCAAGTGGTTGTCATTTGGAGCCCTTCGGCCCAGGTTCATACACACACACACACACCCAGGCACTGCACACATGCAAACTCATACAAAATGAGATTAATATAAATGTCCTGAGGGAGGACAGAATAAGTCAGAAGGTTGGCCTTCACAAATGCACCACCGCATTCTCTAACTTTCCAGTCCAATTCCTCACTCACTTGTTTACCCCCTCAATTCTCTCCCTCTTCCCTCACCCCACTGTACTCTCTCCCACTCTGGTCTGTCAGGGTAACCTGACTCTGGCGGCTTCTGACACGATCCAGACCGCTTGCAGCCCCTGCCCAACACTTTCACCACCAGAGCCAGACAGTAAAACAACCAGATTACTACCACATGTTTCCCCCTCTGTCTCTTTCTCTCATTCCCTTTTTTCGCCTGATGAAGACCTGGTTGGGATGGAACATTGCCTCTTTTCAGTCCAGTAAAAGTTTTGGGAGTTGTAATTCAGTCTGTGGACACCACTTTTACCCCTTTTGCCCCTCTCTTTCACACACACTTTCTGCTCTTGGCAAGCCTCTTCCACCTCCACCACTGTTACTTTAGTTCAAACACGCCGATCTCACCAAATGTCCCAGAGCGGAGTAAGCTGACCCAAACTGTGTGGCAAAAAGTTGTGTGTGTGTGTGTGTGTGGGAGGGGGCAGTGGTGGGTAGGGTGGAAAGCTTTGTTGATGGGAGAGTGTAAGCGTGTAGTTCAGATAAACTGCAGCTTCAGACAGGTGAAAGGATAGGAGATTGGAAGCAGAATGAGAGGAGTAGGAGAAGGATAAGAGGCCATGTGGGAGGTGAGGGAAACAAAACATCTCCGAAGTTTCCATGAAAGCAGTTGTAATTATCTATTAATAAGTGACAGCAGAGAAGCTTTCTGGCCTTTTTGTCCGGCACTTATCTGGATAGAAAATGTTGAAGCCAAAGATTTGATTCTATTTTTCCACTATTACAAAGTTCTTTCAGTGGACAAGAGGATCAGTACAAATGTCTTTAAATATAATAAGTTGTTAACACTACCATGGTGGTCACTTTGACCATTTTGAAATTCGTATGAGAAATAACTTAGCTTAGTTGTACATGGGTATTTCCAATTAAAACATTTACACATAAAAAAAAAAAATACAAGGCAGGAAAAACGTGAACACTTCTACCTGTTTTGGTGATTGACAGTCACACTTGTCACACCACATTTTGTACTGTACTATTTTCAAATTTCTTGCAGCTGAGGTGGTTACTGTAATTATTACGTTTACTCCCAATGGAATGTAATTTTGTTGTCTTAGTTGCTTTTTAAGTGGTAGTTTGCCAACAAAAAAACCCTAATTAGCTTAAGCTGCAAAATCAATGGTCAGATGAGTAGTTTGCTGTGACAGTGTTGAGGAACGTTTAGATAATGTTTTGAAGGAATGAATGTTTAAGGAGAACATTGATAGCTGCCTTGGCTGTGGAGATGTTTTGCAAATGGACAGTGATAATTCCTACCTCCAGGCTCTGCCCGAGGTGCAATGTGACAATAAACATCACTGGAAGAATGAAAATATTTGATCTTCAAAATGTGAAAAGGAGTCCATTCCAAGGATAATTTTTTCTTCAAAGAATGATCCACTTATATCACTTACAGATAACATAATAGTGAGCTCCACCATCATTTATTAATTTATTTATTTAGGCAGTTTACTTGTTCATTTGGTCCTATTGATGCCTACTATAAATTATTATTATTTAGTTCAAAGTTTCTTAATTTATTTGTTCTTCTTCTTTTTAAAAAAAAATCTGATAGGCTTTGTTTTCAGCATTTAAAATGATTTACTCTTATGGAAATTTGATGAATTTTCAGATATTAATGTTTAAATATTAGTTCATATTTTTTCTTCTTTTATGAGTTATATTGAGCAAATCTTGAATGTGAAGTTGCTATTACATAAAAAATTACAACTCATACTACCTCTCAGGTATTGGTGTGGATACTGATGATTGAATCTATTTTAAAATGTTAGGTTTGAAATGTAATTTTGAAAATTCCAGTGCTGAATAACATATTCATGTCTCAAACTGACATTTATCATGAGGGGTAACTGCATTGCATTCAGAATTTGACAATCAAAATGAATGATTGTGACATTTCCAGAAGTTACGTAATTTTGGCATTTCCATCATTAATCCAACTGCACTTTTTTTTTGTTTTTTTAAATCCTTTGCAACTGAAAGTTTGCACCCTCTCCAGTCACTGTGTTGTTTCATTGCAGAGGATTTTTTGGCTTTGAATGCTGCTATGCTCAGTCAATTCAGGGGTGGCCAGTAGGCTGTTTTTTATGGCACAACTTGTGAAATTCTATGTATGACACATTGGTCCGGGCTTTAGCTTCACTTAAAAAAAAAAAAAGGTTATGTCTTCTTCCTTTCTTACCCAGCTACCCAGCGACATTCACCGCACCCCTGAGTTTAAAGTTACTGAAACTTGTAACTTCAGTGTTAGGACAGGATTTCTGCTGTTTCAATTGAAATTACTGCACATGGGGCCAACAGTCAGCATTTCAGTGCAGGTTTTCAGGCAAGTTTAAAAATAACCTCCTTGCAACACAGTCTCGTGGCATTTTATGGAACTGTCATGAAATGTAATTGACTACTGAGTAATGGTCTTGAACAAAACTTTCTCTTTTTCATGTTCTTGGATAACTTATGGAGTACACTCTCATGGCATTTTTCGACTCTTTCCCAAAGGGAGTGTTTCCAGTGGCAGTGTAGTTTCACATATGATAGTCTGTCAGGAGGCTATCTTTCACTTTTATTTTTGCTTGCTGAAAACTCTTGAGATTGAGAAAGCACAATGTCTTCCCTTGAAGTATTTACTGCATGTTAGAAATCTCTTTTTTTTTAACTTACCACCTGACAATCATAATTCATCAGTAAAAGGAAAAAACACATATTGGCACACACTGCAGCCATGAATGATTCCTCTGGAAGAATTATATCACTGTGAAATTGTTCTGAGGGTCAAGAAGTCATTTGTCATTTATATCCATCTGTACAGATAAAATTATGTTCATTTTGAGTCTGCTTCATGATTTATCGTGAAGCTGTGCTTATGAAGGTTTTACTTATTAAAATAATTACACCTGACTCATGGGCTAGTCCTCCACAGAATATTAGGCTAACATTAAAGTAGCTGCTTATGAACTGACTACATGTAAATCTATATCAAATTGTGAATTTATATGTGTAAGTTGTGGCAGGTGAATGCTGCCATTTTGGGGTTGTTTATTACTTTGACTTAGTTTGGTTTAACTAAAATGATCACTTAGAAGATATTTCACTTACAAATATCTCATAATAATTTAATTCAATTTCATTTATTTAGCATCTATTACAATACAAGTTGTTTCTATGCACTTTCCAGAGACCCTGAACATGACCCTCGAGCAGCTATAGCTAAACTCACACATTTGCAGAATCCCATATATCATTTAGAATTAACGTCATCTTTGACATGTGTTATAATTTCATGCCAAGCCCATCAGCTATGAAGACAGGATACAATGATGACTATGAAAACCGCACAGATTAGAGGGTACATTTGGATTTAACCCTAACTCACTTAAAAAACTATGAAAGAAAGAAAGAAAGAAAGAAAGAAAGAAAGAAAGAAAGAAAGAAAGAAAGAAAGAAAGAAAGAAAGAAAGAAAGAGAGAAAGAAAGGTGAAAAGAAAGAAAGGTAAAAAAAGAAAGAAAGAAAGAAAGAACAAAAGAAAGAAAGAAAGAAAAAGAGCTATGTTTTAGACCTAAGTAGAACAGAAGAGCCTTTACTTTTACAATGTTCGACCTAAATGAATTCATGAAAAACCCTTCAGTCGTCCAGAAGAGTCACACAAACACTGGCTCGATGGAAGCCTGGTGGGGTATTAGTTAATTGAAATTTGGAATTAAAACCACTGGCAGTAATTATGTTCTATTGAATCTTTGAAGGCTCTTTGAAGTGCAACTTTTTATTAGATTATTGTTTTTTATTGTCTAAATTCATTCCACCACCCTGCAGGCTTTAGGCATTTGCAGCAATGCATTTGCAGTTGACATACAGTAGTCACTGTAGGTTGCAAGCATTATCATGTAATACACACACACAGTCGCAAACATCAAACAAAGTCCTTGAACACTACTACCTCATTTGCACTCAATAACTTGAAATAACCATAGCTGATAGTCAAACTAAGATCCAAGCTTTTAAGAGTTTATCTCATGCACAATCTGCAATCCTGCCCTATCATCAGAGAAATGTCTCAAGAGAGATGAAGTCTCCTTTTGACTTTGCACCTGCAAAATGTTCCTTCCCTCCTCCACGCTTTGTTGGCAACAGCCGTCTTGGTCATTTTGCATGCCCAGGCACATTATCAACTTGCAATTACACTCACACTGTCTGTTCTACTCACCCAAATGAACCAGCTGGTGATACAAAAACACTGCAGTACAGACACAATGGCTACTGGCACATTCTTAAATAAGAAGACTTCCTATCACAAATAACTATAATATGAATTTAATGCCACGTAATGAATCTGTAGGAGTTTCATTTCGGCATTCTGGAAAGTTAATAAAACAATATTGCAATTGGTAGGGAAGGAGAACTCTGTGGACCAAGCTTTAGATTAGGACCCTAATGGATCTGAAGCCGGAGGCTAAATTGAAATGTAAAACCCTGAGCGAGACCCTAATTCACCCTTATCTGTGTGAGTGACGAGCCTGTCTCCCCCGACTGAGATTGGGGCCACTGAGTTGGATGAACCGCAATTTGCTTTGTTAGAGGTAGGTGTATATGCATGCACTGCCCAAATCACAGTATGGAGATACAGCATTCATGTTTGGAATGCACTGCAATAAATGAATAAGGTGAAAGGCGCTCCCCCTTCTTTATCTGGCTCTCTTTCTTCAACCTCCTCAGTGAAGTGGGTCCATAGCAGAGACTCAGTTGCACAGCAGCGCAAGATCTGTCGGTATGTGGACAGACAATTTTAAAAATGTGGATGTTTAATTGTCAAAAACAATCAAATATTGTGTGAAAGCATGGCAACAAATTTCAAAACTTTTTGGCACTCAACGCATTACGCTCGCAACACAAACACATAATGCCCCCTCTCCTCCTCTCCTCAGTCAACAGGCCACTTGTCCACCTGTTCCCATTATGTTATAACTCAGTCATATTTCTCTCTGTGCTCCTCCCACTCCCTCTCTTTAGTGCTCCTTCCTCCAGTCTCACTCAATATCCTCCTTTTCCTTTATCTCTCTTCCTTTTGCCACCGCTGGTAATGAATGCTGACCGTTCATTACCCTAATCAAATCCAGCAGCTGAACAACTGCTCGCTGCCACTCCACAAGCTCTTTCTTTCTTTCTCTCTCTTTTTTTTTAAATCCCTGGACTCATTTGCATTTGCGTCCAGTTAATTAGCGTGGGGCCGCAGGTGCGTGGTGATAATCATTATTAAACATGACAGTCACCTGTGACCGCGCTGCCCTCCTCAACCCTACACATATACACTCTCACACACACTCATACACACACTGCCTCTGCAGTCTCGTCTCAACTTGAACATCAGAGACTGTGGATGGGCAAAGCCACTGATGATGTAATGTCCTGTTTCTGTTTTAGTAGTCGGGGTGTATTCCACGCATGCATCCACTGTTTGATCAGTTACGCCTGCGCTTCTGGACACTGAAGGCTGGGCAAGGAAGTTGGTTACTTAAGTTAGTTCGTGTTAATGGCTCGAGGGACTAAAAAAGGGAAAATATAACAGATGGACATTCCTTTATAGAAAGACAGACACAGATAGGAGCCATATCTATTGGCCTATTCACATAAGAGAAACTCATGGTTTCTTAACTCTGCAGTCCAGGCCAAGGTTGGTTCTGACGGTGTAAGTATCAGTATGGCACTGCTGACTGCATGTTGGCATCATCATTTGTATGGATTATTGATACAATTCATTGTATGTGTGAATAACTTGCTGATAGATTATGTTGTATGGAGCTGATGCAGTGGGCTCTAACAGACTGCACTGCCTCCTACAGATGAAGGCAGGTTAGCCATTAGAATAAGCATATTTTCAACTATTTTCACTATTAATACACTACATAGGTACGCTATAAATTGTTTGCATTTTTAAAAGTTTTTGCAGTTGCTGTCTTAATTGTTGCATAAAAACTGAAATCGTAATGCAAGGTAACTGAATAATAACTATGCCACTGCTGTGATTACAAAAGATGTGGGCTGTGTTAAATATGTGAATAAAGCTCCTTGTTTATATCTTTAGTAAAACATACTCAACACAAGGATGGAAAAATCTATGTATTCTTATTAAGACTGGTAAAGTAATGTTCAGGTACCAGGAGCCTGTGAACAAGGAAGTGGGATCTGGGCAGTGTTGTTTTCGTTGCACAGATCTGTACCACCCTCTGCTGTTGGTGTGTGAAAGTTGCCTGCATTTTTCTGGGACAATTTTTTTTTTTTTTTTTGTAACCAATTTTGTTTTTGTAACCATTCTCAAAATGTTGTATACAGTCAAATTCAGTGCATGGCTGTTATATTAATGTATGTTACAGACTGTTAAAACTGCTGCCTTATTTCCGAAAATGCAGTGGTTTGTGTATAAAGCTTCACTTTTATTCTCAAAATGTAACAGACACCATATTTCTTATGCCATTGTTTATGACATGTATGCCATAGTTATTATGGAACTTCATCCATTAACTAAAAAGGCATCATACATAAATAGGATGTGATAAATTAGGATCAGAAAAGCTGTTCAACCATATTTGGTACTGCCATCTAGAGGGACCAGATTGACAATGATGCTGAATATTGTCAGCGTTATTAAAAATGGTGTGTATGCAAATAATGCAGCGTCTCTGCATGTTTTAGACTTAGTGAGAACCTCTAACAAGCTGAATGAACTTTTTAACAAATTGCAGGCATATTAGTTTAGCAGGTTGTCAACTGTATATGTGTCTGGTATGAAAGTTGCATATAGGGTAATATCATACATTCAAAAGCTATATTCTACTCAAAATCTACAATTTAAATCATACTTTGGAAAGTGTGGGCCATCTATACAAATTTAACTACAATGGCTTTAGCAGTAATGGAATTGGTGATTGCACTAACTTTTTACCATAAAAATAAAATGTGTCAATCATTTGTTAAATCACCAGTTTACTGTAAAAGGGGTGTTATTAAATCATTTGAAATCTTACTTAAAAAAAAAAAAGGTAAGCCAATTAAGCTGTAAAATAATCTATACATCTTGGGTACTCCAGTATTGCTTTAACACGACAAATATTTTAAGAAATTGTTGCATCATATTAATAGCCTACTAGACCGGATTCTACAGGACACGGGACGCCACACGAGTGTCGGTCCAGTAGGATGCAGCTGCATCTCAAACTTGCAGTGACTGATTTCAGTTGCTGTAGAAACGACAGCTGTGCTTGCTGTTCAGTGACCACTAGATGGCAGCATGTTTGCTTTCTTTAACCCCGACACTGGTTCCTCCCCTACCCCCCTCCTCTGCTCTTACAGGCCTGATTGGGCTTACCCGATGTCCCTTAGCAAATGGTAGTGCATGTTACCTCGAACCAAATTTGAAATGCAGACTACAAAGTGACATCAAACTGAACTCTTTAAGTGTGAAGCGATAAATTAACAAATAACAGAGTGCATGACCACCCTAAAAAAGAAATTGTGCCCAAACATGTCCAGATATGCCACACACATATGGAAACAGTTTTGTGGTAGTATTATTGAATTGAATTGAATTGAATTGAATTGAATTGAATTGAATTGAACTGAACTGAATTGAATTAAAGTGAACTGAACTGAACTGAACTGAATTGAAATGAATCGAATAATACATTATTAATCCCTAAAGATAAATTAGATTGTTGGGTGAGTATTCATATTTTCTATAATGGACATATTGATGAGCGTAAAGGTGTATGTGTGTGGGTACGGGTGTGTGTGTTTGTGGCAGGTGGGAAGGACAGATTGAGAGAAAAATACATTATACAAAAGCTCTTGGGGCACTGGCATTATGTTTAGACCTTTGTTAATTATTGAACCAAATAGCATTTGATGTTGTGCTTCAGTCAGCAATGTACCACTTCAACACTAACCCCCTCCTTCTCATTCCCCCAGTCTACCCTGCCCAACCTCCTTGAACCTTTCCCTCCAATCACCCACCCACCCACACTCCAGTGCCAACTCACATATATAGCGTACAAATGGTATAAATTCAAGAATGTGCAGAACTGACTGCATTGCCGTGTCCACTCCATGTGCCCTGTTGCTGCAGCCTTTCAAAAGCTGAAGTGGATGACCAAATTAGAAAATTAATGATGAATGCAGGTATATTGTTTTGGGTCGATTACAAGCCAATAGGAAACTCCAGTTTACAATAGACACGTTTTAAAGACTATTGATTGTGTCTTTTGGCAACTATGTTTTCAATGATTTTGTTACAGAAGGACACGTGGATCAATACACAATTTTAAAAGTTATAAAGACCAATTCCAGCAGTTGGATTTCATTAAAGTGAATAGAGAAAATGTTGGGCACAGCATGCAGCCAAATAACTTTTTTACTCACTCTCTAAATATGATAGTATGGATTATGTTTTTGAATATTTAAAAATACTCTCCCTTAATGGCATTCTTTATTTTGTTTATATCTGTTTGCTTTCCAAAGGAAATAAAACTGCTGTTGATGTGGACCTAATGTCATCTTGCTGTGATTTGAAGTGTGTGAATTTGAATCTGGGATCTGTATCTGGTCCATCTACACATCATGTTCCTCACGCTTCTCTTTGCCTTGTTTGCAGGAGAGCTTTTATTCGGGTAGAAAACAGAGGGTAGACCTTACAGGCAAATCTCAATGGAGAGGAACGTGAGGGGGGGGATGGGGAGATCTTGCCCTTTTGTAGCTGATGCATGGGATTCTTGGTGAAAGTAAGGGACAGGTAGTTGGTCAGCCTCTCCACTGGAAAACAAGTCAGTTTTATTTATTTTTTTTTCTATTTATTTATTTTCATATTTTTTTGTAACATATCAAGGAGAGGAGGTTGATTCATCATCTCTGGGACTGGTTTGGATACCAAATATTAATTCATTGTATCAAAATTTCACCATAAATGAGCATTTTAAAGTGTCCTTCTGAACATGCAAAGGGTCTCTCTGTACCATCGCATCCTCTCCCTCTAATGAGCAGCAAACCCATAAAAAAAAGAACTTTGTTGAAATCAATTTTATTGATCAAATGCAGGAGACATTGTCCAGCACCTTGAAATAAAACCCAGTTGTTTACATTCTTGATTTCCATCACATGGGGTTATCCCAGTGAAAAATGTCCAAAAACACACCTTCATTTGATCGCACAGATGTGTGTATATAAGGTATGATAACTCAAAACTGTCATGGTGAAGACGGAAATCCGTTATACCAGTGATGAAGTACTTCTTATATCAAATGGTTTCTGATTAAAGATTTGTTGAATGTTATGAAGGACTGTCATATTTATAATGTTCACTTTCAAACTGACATTGCTTGGACAATCTCTGTTACTCTCCTCTGAAAACTCCTGCGGTCAAAAAGCAGTTTCTGTGTATCTCTGTCTGTCTGTCTGTGGTCAGAAGATTAAATATATATCCTAATATCCAAACTCTGGGGTTAATTTAAGGGGAAATCAATCACAATCAGGAAAGGATTATGTATAATCCTATTAGGTTAACAGAAGAAAATGAAAAAAATCAACTCACTTTTATCACCAAATTAACTTTATCTGCACATTTTCTACCACAGCTTAAAAAGGAAAAAAGCATGGAGCTTGTGGAAGGAGCTGATAGCGTACATGGATATGAGGACTGTGACAACATATCCACGTGTACTTATTGTGTGTAAAAACTCATAGAGGCAAAAGCACAATCCTTGTTTTCCCCTGCTGACCTTGGTGACAGCTGAGCTGCATCTTGAGGGCAGAAACCCAAATAACCTAGCCATGAAAATAAAAATCAATGCAGGAAGCAGATCTGTTGCCTGAAGGTAGTCCTCCAAGGTTAACAGCCCAAGCAGGCAAGCTATCACATTCAGCTTTCCAGGAAGTCACACAGATGTACAACAAACAACAGAAATGGAAGAAAAAAAACCCCAACAACTATTCTACGGTCTTTAAAAGAAAACTTGGGTTTGAACAAAAACAGCTTTGTGAAATGTAGGTTTCCTGTTTGGTGAAATTGTGACAAATGTTACAGGAGTACGATCAGGATTACAGTGATTTTGGTCAGTATGATCACACAGTCATAACCTCCTTCAGGGCTGTCAACACTGACCTGATTTTGAAGAATAACGTGCAACTGCCTACTTAACAAACCTGATCAATTTGTGGTGGGCTGAAGGATTATGTAATTGCATGGAATATTGATCATTCTTTTCCCTTGTACATTTTCTTGCAGCTATGGCATTGTTCAAGCACATGACAATAACTCCATTGTGTGTTTCATTGTTGTGGAATGCAGAATGTGGATCTTGGTATGTAAACTAAGTGTGCAACACACTAAAGCCCCATTTACACCGCCAGTTTAATTTGTCTCTGTAGCGCTGTCATTGCACCCTGCTGTGCTGTGTGACTGACACAAACACAGAAAGCCATAATATTTAATTCTGCCTGTTCCACCTCTGCTCCACCTTGTGAGGTAGTAACAGAGGTGGAATTGCAAATGGCATTACAGTAAGGTGTAACAGGGTGGTATGGATGACAAACAAGATAAAATTGAGTCCGTCATAGGAATGACAGATGTGAGCCATCTGGCGTGGAGGACCCAGGTTTAATCCCCCAGGTTGGTAACAGAGGTGAGCCACTGCGAGCCCCTGAGCAACCCCTAACTGCTCCATGGACACTTTAGCAGCCCACTGCTCCTAGTGTAACTAGTGATGGATTAAAAGCAGCGAACTATGCTATTTCCACACCGCTAAAAAGGGTTTATTAAAAAAAAAAAAAGGTCTATTGCCAATATGCCTTTATGTAAATTTTAACATTTCTAGAAATTCCAAAAACATGATCATTTTGACATTGTTTCAATGTCTGATAAATTTCATGAAATTAAGGGACAAAGTAAGGGACATAGATGAGAGTGAAACCATTCAGCTGTGGGTTGCTTTTGCTGTCAATCACCTTGGACCCCACTAATCGCTGTTGGTCATTGCATTTTGAATATTATCATTTGGATACAGTGAACCATCCTCCAAAACAAAGGTTGATGATGAAAATCCACAATTCCTTCATCTTCCAACTATAACCAGTTAGTTTTTAATACATGTACCCAAGAAAGCAGCAGCTGAAAGCAGGAGTACACATGGACTAAAAACAGAAGTTAGTCTTTAAATTAAACTGCGTTTTGAAATCACTGAGTTTAACAGCCAAGCTTATCATCAAAGTTCATCATTAAACCCCTTTAACCTCCAAATGTTTACTTTTCCACCTGTTTTGCCTTTTTTTAAATTTAGGAACAACCTTCCTGCTTATGTGAAAGAAAAAATATATTAATGTCTTTTTGTTTCTTTGATACAAATGTTTATTGTCCTATACACAACTAAATCTTAAGGAAGTGAGTTGACAGATTTGTCCCGCTCATTTGTGTAAATCATCCTTGCAGCTTCACCAGCAGATAAGAAATGTTTGCTTGTGTTTGGGAAAGACAGAGAAAACAAAACCATTTAATCTCAAACGTATTTAGAGGTCCAACAGATACAGAAACACAGAGCTACACAGAAGTCTATTCAGGACATTTACTTGAGGTTTTCTCTCACAGAGAGAATTCCATTTTAAGTTTGTTGTAAGCATAAACAATGGAATATAAAATGCAATGCTGATAGATTGTAAAAACATTATAAAAACAATGGAAGGACCATTAAGTCATGTGACCCATCGGTTTCTGAAGAGGGTTTTGAAGCCACTTTTCCTTTACAGTGCACAGCCATGTTTCCTGGGAATCTGATGGTCGGTAAAAGTTAAGTGTGGCTACCAGCTCCTTCACCCAGTCCCCAAAATTGCAACTGTGTTGCCGGCACACATTTATAGTGAAATATACTGTTTGACATGGTGACTAAGTGGCGAAATCAAAAATGATAGTCTCACATAGCCAACATAGGGTTAATACACACGGGTGGTAGCATGACAGTTGCTAGAGAAGAAGTGATAATGGCTGGCAATTGGCTGAGCTGACTGTCAGTCAATCATATTAGAAATATATCTTTTGTTTTATAAAAACTTTACTGACATGGCACAAAGAAAATTCCCTCCTTTCAGAGTTGTCATGGATGTGAAATAAAAAACAACTAAGGCCACACCGATTTTTTTTTTAACCAGATTATAAATATGTTTATTTCTGTTCTAAAGTTGAACATTTTAACATAAGAGTCAGTAGAGACTGACTCACTTTTGCAGTCAGCTCCAGTGACTATTTGAGAAAAGGCGATGACTCTTACTTCTGCATGACTCAACCCGGAAGTTAGATGGTTTGTGCTTGGTTCTAAGTGTATTATTTGGATTGTACAATGTTTCATGTATAAGGTCAGAGTGAGACAGAGTGCACACTGCAGGCCTGAAGGGGTCACAGCTGTCAGAGCAGAAGAGGAGAGACCTTTCCCTCTTGTCTCTTCTCAACTAGCTCCTCCATTGTTCCACCATTCTTTTTTTTCTTTCTGAGTGTGATTGAGAAAACTGCTAAGGTCATCAGTAATTGACTTAATGTAACTTTTCCAATAGACAGCATATAAATCTTAGCAGTGAAAAGTTCAGATTTACACATTAATTATAGTATCTATGTCTGTTCTAGGTGGCTTGGCGGTGGGGTGCACTGCTGCTTCACAGCAGGAAGGTTCCTGGTTTGAGCCTCAAAGAGGACTTTCCTGTGTGGAGTTTCCATGTTCTGCCCATGCTTGTGGAGATTTCCCATGGGTACTCTGGCTTCCTCCCACAGTCCAAAAGCATGTATGTCAGGTTCATTGGGGATTCAAAATTGCCCATCTGAAGGAGTCTGAATTTGCTTAGTTGTTTCTCTGTATGTTGCCTGGACTGGCAATCTCTCCAGGGTGTACCTTTGCTTTTCTCCTGTTGCTAGGATTAGCAGATTTCAACGACATCCTCCCTTCACTCCGCCCTAATATTTTTAAGGTGGTGTAGGCTTCCTTAGTTAAGGAAAACTTAGGAAGTCTGCTAAGGAAGTCACAGGCCATTGAGGTGAACTGTGACTTGGAGGATGTTATATTCAGCTGACTGAAAACAGTTGAATAATAACAACCCAGCAGGAAGGCCCAAACTTGTCAACAGTCTCCTGTTGTTTCATTTTGTTTCCATTATTGTACTGTAAAGTAGTGTTAGAAACACAGAAGACAGAAGCATGGATGGATAATCTTCACTGATGGTGTGCACAGACATTTAGCCTGGTAAGGAACCCACATCCTGTGTTGACTTCCCAGTCTAGTTAGGTGAAAACTAGGTTCCAGTGATAACAAGACAGCGATTGGGTTGCAAATTGCAAAGAGGCCAACAGAGTTTATGTTTTGTCTTGTCAGCCGCTTAGGCTTAGACAAGTTTAACATGATAAACCTTATTAACCTTATTAGTTATTCTTTTAAATTTCTGTGTATTTTGTACCCTGCTCACTGCACTGCTAAAGGTTTCAACATTTCTAAAAATGGTTGTCAGAGTGCTATTTGGGTTCATATATTTTTATATGTCTGATATAATAAGGCAGGCTAACACCCTCACAAATCTCAACCTGCTCTCTTTAGACTAAAATCTGAAATTAAAAGGAAGCATCTCAGTGGACAGTTGTCATTACTATTATTTTATTTAAGTTTTGGATGTAATTGCAGACCTATAACTTAAAATTTAAAAAAAAACACATAAAGGAGATTTAAAAAACAGTAAGAACTATTCTCAGCTGTGTTACGCTAATGAGAAATGACAAATCTACTCAGACAGCTCAGATGTTCATGCCCGCTATGATTTTTTTCTTCACATTTTTCCTATTGTATGACAGTTTGGGCTCAAGCATCACCAACCACAGTCACATACATCTAATCTCTATATAACCAGGCACTGAAAATGATGGATAAGAAGCCTAATCGAAACCCTCATGGTCATATAATAAAAAGGTATAATTTACTTAACTTTAAGCACGTCTTCATGTCCACAGAAACAACTGTGACAAACTAATCAGGAACATGTTGAATGGCAACTCTAAAATATCATATCAAAAATATTTCATTTGGACAAACCACTTTCTCAATTAAGGGCTGTAAACTCATTACCAACACAGTACCAAGTGAAATTAAATTAATTTCAGACATAGAACTGTTAACAACAAAGATTAAGTTCTCGCTAAAAAACAAAAACAAAACAAAAAACAAACCCATTAATTCCTCGTAGTTATATGGAGATTTTATTTAACTTGTAGGGTGTTATGGTTCATGATATGTAGTGCTGATTATGTGGTAGGTATTTTGGTATACTATGTATTGAAGTTTTAGTATGTTTATCATTTAAAGGCTTGTTGTAATGACTCCACATTGTGTCTTTTATTGTGTTGTATAACAGTATTAATATGCTGATCTTTTAGATTTAATTGTGTTGTGCTGATTGTGCTGTTTTAAAAGTCCATCTAAGGACAAGAGTTGAAAAAGATTAGCAATAGCTACAAACTCTTTGTACAGTACATCAGTTGCATTCTTTGTACTGAAACTATGTTAATCTGTATTGTCCATGTTCTATTACATTTTTTAATTTATTTATTTTATTTTTGAATTTGTGTGGCAGGTAAAATAAAATGACTACAATAGTGAATTTGAGTTCAAATTTTTCTGCTCAGGATAAATGATAATGGATTAATCTCAACTTGTCATGTTTGCTGCTAACTTAAAAAGGTTTGCATACTTACCAAACTGAAACTGAACATGACTTTAAACCTTCAATGCACTGCGACCCAACATGGTTTGTCTGGGAACTTATCAAATGATAAACCATGACTATTTTATTTCAGGGTTTTTTTCCATTTTTTTTCCAAGTCTAGGTACAGGAAATGCATTGCTGCTTATAACTGACAGATAATTGGTCACACATTAGCATTTTTTTTTTAAAAAGCGATTCTGAGATGCGTTGACTCAGACACATTAGATGTCACTGTAGGAGCAGAGTCTTTTAATTGTCTATATCAACCTCCTTTACTTGGGATGTAACAAGGCTTATTGTATATTTTTATTTCATTATCACCTGCTTCTTCAGATGGGTGAGTAAATTCTCTTCTAAATCACAGGCAGAAAGTCCTACATGAAAAGGTGAGAAAAGCAAAAGCATAACACCTGCTTTATACATTTCCACACTAGTCGAACATGGTCTAGCCACATAGTCTGAGATGTGGTAACAGACTCTGTGTTGCAAAGGTTAGTCTTTGTCAGCAGCTAAGGTCAAATCTCTAGAGAGATGTTTCGCAGCTCGACAGAATGAACAATGCCTCTTCGGGGGTATACAATCGTGACTCAGTGCTGCGCGTGGAAGCTGGCCCTGCTGCATGTAAATGTGAATGTCTCTGTCACACTGACTGACATTCTGATTCAGCAAGACCTCTGGACCAAAAGTGTGTTGATGCAGTCAGATCTCCACCGGTAAGTTTTTCATTTGCTTAAGTTGAGTGAACATGGAGAGGAAAACTTGAGTTTTCATTTGATAACTATGTAAATAGACAGATGATTTAAGTGATTAAGTGCAGCTTGACTGAAGACTGGTGGATAAAAAATACAGCTGACAGCATCAACTTTTCTGATAAAATGGCACAAAGTCAGAATAATTAGGATACATGTAAAATCTACAACAGAGAGTAAAGTATTTTTATATGAACTTGTCCTTGTTGAAAATCAGAGGTTTACTTTAGGTATTTAATACCATAACAACAAATGATATTTTTTAAAAAAGGTAATAATATTTGATTTTCAGTTTGCTTGAGCTGTAAAATCACTAATTACTGTAAATAATTTGAGCCAAATTGGGAGATGCCATTCCTCATTTGCCATGAATTCCCCCTGGACATAACGAAGCTATATATAGAGTGAAGCATGCTGTCTGTCTGTCTCAGTGAATACTCAGGGAGACTCATAGAGGGTTACCTGACCTGACTTCTGGAGTATGATTCACACTCTGCTGGGTTAAGGGCCTGCATGCAGCAGAGTAGAACTATCCTTGGAGCTGGAGCCACCCATATTACACGCCCATATGTGTGTGCATTTGCAGATTGGGGTACGTGATTTTTAGATTTAAAAAAAGGGCATGTTTCCCATTTGTTGAAAGGTAATTACATTAAATTCTTCCAGTGCTTTTAAGCATGAATGTCAGTTCTCTTGCAATCATGTGGTCACTGACACACACATACTGAAATTCAATGAAGTAGCTTTTCTCTTTCTCTGATCAGCACACAGTATTGTTCCCCCAGGAGTGATGAGCTCATATGATTTACCTGTTCATAGACTAAATTTAAGAAGCAGCTTCTTTTTTTTAATTTCCATTTGTGAGCTATGAATCCACCCTATACTTTTTGACATGAACCAAGGATAAAACCATGAATGTGGAAAGAGGTACAAAGAAAATGAAGGGAAAATAATTCAATAATAAATAAACAAAAAACAATAAAAATATGATTACCTTAGCAAGTAAAATAGGGTAAATGAACTACTAGAAAAAAGCAAAACGATAGCAGATAGGAGAAGATGAGTATGAGGAACGATTGTAATTTATGGTCTCTGTGAGGCCCAGATATCCATTCGGACTGCAATAACGAATGGCTGGTCCCTGGCAGTGACATCAGGTCTGAGCTTGGGCTGACGGAGCTGTGATCAACCAGCAGACTGCTGCTGCCAGCAATTCAACTTCAACCTTAGCCGATGACATCTAAATACCACCGTCATTCAGTTTTCCATAGCAATTCATTTACACCCTGTATTTGTCTCTTTGTCTGTATCTGGCCCACAATTACAGTTTTTGCCTTTGTCTGTGTAGGTTAGTGCATCTGTCTCCATTTAAGTGTACACCATCAAAATGCAGGGTGAGGTCCTTCATTAACTGTGGTCTCTAACTTCCTTTCTGAAGTGCTGATATGAGGGACTGCTATGTCTCTTTTCCCATTTTGGTACACAAAGCCCTTCTTTACTGACTGTACATGATATTCAAGGTCCGATTCCCTCTAATCACAGGCCTGATGTAATTATTAGCTTACACTGCAAATGTTTACATCTATGCACTCTCATCCGCTGTCTGCTACATGTTAGAGTCCATAACCAGTAAAGTTGTAAAGTTTTCTGATAAGCAATTTTCTTGTAACTTACCATTTATTATTCATATTTATTATTATTACTCATTACCACATTCATACCACATTATTATTATTATATTGATTTCATCTATGATATATACACTCCGACTACTTTATTAAGTTTACTTGGTATACCCAATAAAGTGGCCAGTGAATGTATTCATTATATCAATTTTAATTTTCTTAATTTTTCTTTTTTTTTCATTTTGTCATTATGCATGACCAGTTAGATTATTTGAACTGTTTTAACCATGTAATCCTGGAACTATGTACACTATTCTGCTCGTCATAGTTTAGCACATCCAAAGGCAATGTTCAAATGTCAAGTATGTAATGTGCCCTTTATGTCAC